>OZ005651.1:14693049-15055549 GCA_963930645.1 Salticus scenicus | reverse complement strand
ATAGCATTGTATAATACTCTCCATATATTTTTAAGATGAAGCGAGGTAATAATTTTACACACTCGAAAATATCTGGGGAAAAAAAAAGTAAATGTCTATTAATAATTTATTGTGGACAAATCTCCTACAGCTTCAGTTTTAAAATCTTTCCTACATACTTTTTAAGGCGCCTGCCTACCTTTAAAATGCAATTTTCAGTCAAAACTAAGATTTTTTTATTTTTTGTTTAGTATTAAAGCCTGACATTTGAACTTTCCAAATCAGTTTGAATTTTGTTTCTATCTTGCTTAGAATTTGAGTTACAGGCATCTAAATATTAGTCACTTGCAACTTTTTGAAACCAGAAGTGACCGTACTTTTTTGTTTTCATAAAAGTTTTACTCAGTATAAGCATCAAAATTTGTTACTGAATATAAAATGAATTTAAAAACTAGTATATTGTGGCCACCACAAGACTTTCTTCTACATTTTCCTATACATAATCAATCAGTAACAATATAAAAAAAGAAAAATCGATAACTTTGTTTTAAATTATCACAGAATATAGTTCAACCATTACCCCCCCCAGGGGGGGGAAGCGATGCCCCCACATGCACAGAAATTTTTTCCTAGTTAACTATTACTATTATCAAAAACTCATATTAATTTTAGAATCACAAGTTAAAAATAACTCTCATTATGTACATTTAAACGAAATTTTGTCCTATACTGCCATGTTAAAAATTTAGAAAACATGAGATCACAGCGCCACCTGTTGAGCTTTTGATCCCCAAATATAATCAGCACCAGTTTATGTCGGGGACCAACTAAATTCCAAGTTTGGTTAAATTTCGTTAAAAAAAAAAAAAAAAAAAAAAAAAAAAAAAAAGTAAAAAAAATCGATAACTTTGTTTTAAATTATCACAGATTTATGGTTCAACCATTCGTTTTAAAGGTATTGACGAGACCTTTCGAAAGATACTCATCTTGAAACTTTCCCCCCCCCGGGGGGGGGTACTTTAACCGGTGGTTTTGCCCCCCCGGTGGGGGGGAACCGATGCCCCCACATGCACAAAATTTTTTTCCTAGTTAACTACTACTATTACCAACGAGATCTTTCGAAAGATACCCATTGTGAAAAATTACTCCCCCTGGGGGGGTATTTCACCCCTAGGAGGGGGAAGCGATGCCCCCCTCCCCCCATGCACAAATTTTTTTTCCTAGTTACATACTACTATTATCAATAATTGATATTAATTTTACAATCACAAGTTTAAAATAACTCTTATTATGCACATTTATACGAAATTTTGTCTTATGCTGCCATGTTAAAAATTTAGATAAAATGCGATCACAGTGCCACCTGTTGAGCTATTGATCCCCAAATCTAATCAGCACCAGTTCATGTCAGGGTGCAACTAAATACCAAGTTTAGTTAAATTTCATTCATTGGTTCGTGAGATACGGTGAAAAATACGAAATTTTGCGATCACAGCGCCACCTTCTGGGCGATTGATCCCCAAATCTAATCAGCACCATGCCCCGTCAGGTTCCAACTATATACCAAGTTTGGTTGAAGTTCATTCATTGGTTTGTGAGATACGGTGAAAAAACGAAACCACAGACAGACAGACAGACATTTTTTAAAAACTATCGTTTCGTGTTCAGGGCATCCAAATCGTGTAGATCCTTCAAAAAACGGAGGTCGAAAATTTTCGCGAATCCAATACTTTCTCTATATTACATATAGAAGAAAGTAATAATAAGAAAAAATAAAAAACTTTGAAATAAATCAGGAAAGTTATTAAAATTATTTTTTATTTAATAGGTAAAATCTGGTTTTTAATTACGTTTTTTGCGTTATAGCAATTCATCCTTTATTTACTTTCCATTACATTTCTTTTTGTTGATATAAATATACAGGATAATTCTGTACAGGATCATTTTAAATTCTTGACTTCATTGGCATAGATAACCTCTACTGAGTTCCCCACCATATATATGTTCTCATAAATTTCTAGTGCAGAACATATTATATTCGGATCCCAGGAAAAAAGGGCACCGCAAACAAGGGCACTTTTTCAATTCGCAAATCGCAAAATAATAAATATCAAATAATAAATTTAAAAAATGACTTTCAAATTACATATATAGAAATTTCAATTGATTTCCTACAACATTCATTTAGTATATACCTGGGGAAGAGGGGGGGGGGACTAGGATCATATCGATAGAAATCAATTGTTTTTATATCAACTCTTACTACTGATTTTAATGAAACTTAGTATAATCAAGTACAATTTGTGAAAAAATTACAGTAAGTGTCGGACATACTTGTGGGAGGGGAGACTTAAAGGAAGGGGGGGAGGGGGAGAAGAAAATAAAATAATTTTTTATATCACCATTTTACCGACTTTAATGATATATTTTATAACTATGACTTACTTTTTATGAAGATCACAGTGAGTGCATTTTACGTGGGGGGGGGGGGGGGGCAAGGTAGGAGATAGAAATGAAATACATTCTTCTTTATATTACCCTATTATTGATTTAAAAAAAAATTTGTATGGTTACGTATAATTTATGAAAAAGTTACAGTAAGTGTCAGACATACTTAGAGTGTGTGTGGTGGTGGTGGTGGTGGGGGGGGGGGGTTAACGGAGGAGTCATAGGAAAATAAAATGACTCTTTATATCACCATTTTAGCGATTTTAATGATATATTCTATAACTACCACTTAATTGTCATGAAGATTACAATGAGTGTATTATATACCTGAAGGGGGAGGGGCAAGGGGGACCAATGGAAATAAAATATATTCTTCTTTACACTATTATCGATCTAAACAAAAACTTTGCATAATAACGTACAATTTGTGAAAAAAAATCACAGTAAGGTTAGACATACTTAAGGATAGAGGGGGGGGGGGACAGAGGAAAATAAAATATTTTTTATATCACCATTTTACCGATTTTAATGACATATTCTATAGCTATCACTTGCTTTTTATGAAGATCTCAAAATGAGTGTATTATATCTGTAGTGATAAGTATAAAGGATTTAAATCCATATTCTTGATTTTTCAGGAGACGGAAAATAAAGCTTAACTAGCTAAAAACAAATCAGAAGAATGGATTCGGGAAAAGGTATTTCGTTGATTTTTACCCTTTATACCATTCAGTGGTTGTCAACCTTCATTTAATAACGGGAAAAATTGAATTAAATATTTTATACCATACATGAATGGTAAATTTCTAAATTGGTCCTTTTTTTACCAATGGATTTTCTCAAAGACTAAATGACATAGAATTAAATCCTTTATACCAATCGATAGAGAATTTTTTTTCTGAGTCTGACTATGTACTTAACTCAAAATCGACATTTTTGGATTTAAATCCTTTATACTTATCAGTACAGATATATTTGTGGGGGGGGGGGACAAGGGGGTCGCAGATAGAAGTAAAATATATTATTTTTTAAACTACCGCATTGTCGATTAAAAAAAAACTTTGTATCTATGCAACTTTCTGCTTATGAAAAATTGCAATTGCAGTGAGTGTACACATATCTGGACAATTTGCTAAGGAGGGGGGGGGGGCAGAGTGAAGAAAATTTTTGTTTTTATATCACCATGCTACCTACTTATATGAAACTTTGTACAACTATCACTTTCATTTTATTAAAATTATAGTGAAAGTTAACTAAAGTTGATAAGGGGGGGGGGGGGGTAGGGGGACAGATGGAAAATAAAATAATCTTTTTAAACAACACTTATTATCGTTTGTTTTATTGTTTTATTTACATTTTGTGTAAGTATCAATTACTATTAATGAAAAATTATACTGAGGTATAAATTCAATGCATGATTTAAATCTTTAAAAAAAATTATTCAAAAATGAATTTTCTTCCTTTAATCTGTCTCTTTTGTCCTTCCTCCCATGTAGATATAAAACACCTACACTCTCGTTGATGTTTAGCATCAGTTTTACAAGAAGAAATTAAAAAAGTGTTTTTTTCCTGTCCCCTTTTTTCGCAATCCAAAAATCCAATACATTGTTAATATCAGACATTAATTAAAAGTTAATATCAAACATTGGTAAAACATTATTCTAAAACAGAATTTTTTTCTTTAATCTGTCCCTCCCCATCCCCACGTAGAAACAAAAAATTTTTGCTATCATCCATGTTTAGCAAGTATTTTACAAGTAACAATTAAGAAACGTGCCCTTTTTTCCGGATTGCGGAAAAGAGGGCACTTTTCTGAATTTCTCCTCATAAAACTCGTGCTAAGCATCAACGAGAGCGTAAGTTTTTTATTTCTATGTGGGGGGCGGGGATGGGTGGACAAAAGAGACAGATTAAAAGAAGAAATTTCATTTTTCAATAACTTTTTTACAGATTTAAATCATATATTGAATTTTTGCGCACCTCCCTGTAATTTTTCATTAATAAATACTAACTGGTATTTACACAAAATGTAAATAAAACAATAAAACAAACGATAATAACTGTTGTTTAAAAAGAAAATTTTATTTTTCATTTACCCCCTTCCCCCCCCCCCTTCAATATAGGTAACTTTCACTATAATTTTAATGAAATAAAAGAGATAGTCGTACAAAGTTTCATATAAGTAGGTAGCATGGTGATATAAAAACAAAAATTTTCTTCACTCTGCCCCCCCCCTTAGCAAATCGTCCAGATATGTGTACACTCACTGCAATTGCAATTTTTCATAAGCAGAAATTTGCATAGATACAAAGTTTTTTTTTTTTTTTTTTATCGACAATGCGACAGTTTAAAGAATAATATATTTTACTTCTATCTGCGTCCCCCTTCCCCCCCCCTCCGAAATATATAATACACTCATTTTGAGATCTCCATAAAAAGCAATTGATAGATATAGAATATGTCATTAAAATCGGTCTTTAACCCCACCCCCAAGTATGTCTGATACTTATTGTGATTCTTTTCACAAATTGTATGTTATTATACAAAGTTTCTGTTTAAATCTATAATAAGGTGTTTTAAAGGAAAATATATTTTATTTCCATCTACCCGCCCCCCTCCAGGTATATAATACACTCATTGTAATCTTCATAAAAATTAAGTGGTAATATATTATTAAAATCGCTAAAATGGTAATTTAAAAATTAAGTATATTTTCCTCTGCCCCCCCCCCACCTCCTCCAAGTATGTTTGACACTTACTGTAAATTTTTCACAAATTGTACATGATTATACAAAGTTTCATTAAAATCGGTAAGAGGTTTGTTCTATTTTTTACTATAAAATTTTCCTTCGATCCTTTTATTTTTTAAAGTTCTATAATGAAATAATGACAGTTTATCTTATTTTCTTAAACGACATATTTTAGTTGCATTAACTGATGTATTATTTTTAAATTTATTTAAAAAATTGTAATATCTGTTCATATTTAAAGATAATAAATCAATAAACATTTTTTCCACATTTGCATTCAATATTCTAATTATTTATTTAATTAATTAGTTTATTTACTTAATTAACTTATTTATTTAATTTTTATAAACTTATAAAAGTTAATTCTGGAGAAAACAATATTTACAATTTTAAATGTGTTAGAAATTCTGCTCTTTTTCTACAAATAATTGCCATTTTATCTTGATTTTCTTTATGCAGATAGCAGAAATATTTGATTAGGGGTGTTTAGACGTTATCACACTTTTAAAAATTTGGCCCCATAGGCCATAATGATAAAGAATTTTTCTTTGTGCCCCTGTAAAAAAATTGTAAGAGCTAAATTCACCAAAATCTATACAGTTCATGCAACTATGACCTATGACATGTGTACAAATTTTTTGCTCAGATTAATAAAGACGTTTAGACGCTATCACACTTTTAAAAATTTGGCCCAATACGCCTTAATGATAAAGAATTTTTACTGGTGTCACTGTAAAAAAACTATAAGTGCTAGATTCACCAAAATCAATAGGGTTCGTACTTTGGTGACTTACAATATATGTACCAACATTCAGCTTATTCGAACAAAGCGTTTAGACGCTAGCGTGTTCACTCACAGACACACACACATATATACACACATACATACACACGTACATGCACACACACATATATACACACATACATACACACGTACATGCACACACACATATATACACACATACATACACACGTACATACATACATCATCGCAAAAATAGTGAAAACGGACTCAAGGGACCTCGAAACGTATAGAAACATCAAAATCTGAATTTCGGATTTTTGACATGATTACAATACTTTCCTCACTATAGTGTTCGGAAAGTAAAAAGGTGATGATATTTACTTATATTTATTCATTTTAATTTTATTTGTTTATTCATTCATTTCATTTATTATTTATTTTGGTGGATAGTGTAATTTCTAAGAACATTTTTTATACTTGAATTTTGAATTTTTATATTTCTTATTTGAATGCTTACTTTAAAAAAGTAATAAAGATTCAACCACCGGGCGATTCTAATATTTATGAATTTATTTATGAATTATTTAATTAATTAGTTTATTTATTTAATTTTTATAAACTTGTAAAAGATAATTAAGGAGAAAACAAAATTTACAATTTTAAATGCGTTAGAAATTCTGCTCTTTTTCTATCTTTCAATAAATCTTATTATAAGGATTGTAAAAATATTTCTTTTCTTCCACTTTCACCCTGTAGTACCTTGAATCTTGAACGAAAGAGGGGACATGCTGGAATGAAATCGAGCAGTGCAGACTGCCATAGCTAGGATTTATCGCTCTTTTCCCTGACAGCTTCTAACAAAAGAGTCACCACCCTTCAGAGGGGTCGGGGTGGTCTGTGGGAAATTACCGGTCCGTAAAGGATCCTTCAGAGACTGGCAACTTAAGAAAACTGCAAGTCGGCTCTATTGATATTTCTTTGATCTGCTTTAGGAGATCGACGCTCGCTGCCACTCGCTGCAATCGAAGCTCCCAAACCTCCTAGTGCGATAATTGCATGAGAAGGGGGGTGCTCTTTTGTAAAAGAGCAATAAAAAGTAATGTCCTTCATTGTAAATGTGTGCAAAATGACAAGGGTCGCTTTCGGACAATGGATAATTTATGAGTTTTGACGCGCTGCATGTTGCTAGTATCTGAAGGAAGCTTAAGAGGGGATTTTGGCCCTAAAAAGGGAGAAAATATAAAGGTGTTTGGGCGTATGAAATTTTTACTTTTAATCATGAAAAACGGCAGTTTTTCGAGTGACGCAAGCGGAAGGACAAACGGACGGAAAGCTGCGAACTCATATATACGCCTAGTTTGACATCAAAGAGATTTGTAAAAGCCGACACTTAATATCTCAGCAAATAAGCCATATTTTGTTCTGATTTTTTCAAAATAGTCTTTTATCTTCGGTCTTAATCTATCCTGAAAATTTTACATTTCTACATGCAGTATGTTTTGAGATCTGAATCTCAATTTAAAGCGAAAAAGGGAAAATGTGTGGTGTAACGATGTAAGGATGTAATAAAAATATCTCTAAAACCGCACGAACGATTTTAATTTAATTAATATATGTTGTTAATGGGATCTTTCTGAATCTAGTAACGTTTTCGTTTTTTTCAGGAAAACTCTTGTTTTTTGTAAAAGTTGCTTTAAAAATAGAACTATATTACTCCGCCAAAATGCATGCTTTTATTCGGCAAAAATGTCGTAATTCGGCCCTTACTTTCAAGGCACGTTGGTTGGCTGTCTAACGTGAATGCAGTTGATAAATTTTTATTATGAAGAAAATATTTTTAATTTTAAAATTTCCCATTTCGTCAAAAACGTATTTAGATAATATTTAAAATAAACGAAGTATTTTTTAATCATAAATATTCTGTTTCATCGTCATTCATAATAAATTAAAACTTTATTAAAGCGAAAAATTTTTAAGCACTCATGCACAGGAATTTATACCATGGTCCATGGTCTGTATAGCGCATGCGTATATCATCCGGATCCTAAATTTTTGGTGCTCGCTGTAGACGGTAAAGTTGTTAGCTCGATGGTTTACAGTCGGTAACAAAAGTGTCCGAACACTAGCAAAAATTCCTGTGTAAAAAAAGTACACTTCATACGGTTTTGTTAAATAAATCCTTATCGAATCATGTTCTTACACTGACTAAGAACAGGATTCGACAAGGATTTATTTAACAAAATTGTATTAAGTGTACTTTTTTTACATAGGAATTTTTGCTAGTGTTCGGACACTTTTGTTACCGACTGTACACTGTAGCTGGTACTGTATTCCTCCGCCGCTGTTGATATTCTGATATTCATTTTAAACATGTTTTATTAAATTATTAAACTTTTTTTTACGACTCACAATCGTTAGAAAGGCATCAGAAAACATGATTTATCTTTTTGGTCTGTTTGAACTTCTCATCATTCGAATTTATTGCTGTATCAAGAAAAGAAATATAAAAATTAAACTTAAATGATGTTTAGCATCACTTGTTGATTTATCAGCTGACTGCATAATTAAACTTCTTTTTCATTTTTCGTAATCGGACTGGCTCTGACTCCGATGGGAATGATACCGCAATATTAATTTCTTCTGAAAATGCTTCCTGTTTATCAAATCCGAAATCACTTTTGCAGTTTCCAAGAAAAAAATTTTGTTTTTAGTAGTGCATTAGTAGTTGAGTTTGGGTCACATTTTCATCATAGGCTCGTCGTCTTTTGTTATGTACTGGCGAAAACTTTCTTCACTATTTTCTGATAGAAAATTAACATTTTTTATACATGATCTGGCTTGTGTTCGTTGAGAATGGACAACTAGAACAAAGTGGAGCTTTCAATGTTTGTGGAAAAAAGCTGTGCTATGATAGGCTACATTCCACTGTTTGTGGGTTAAAAGAAGACTCCTACAGGTTAAATATATTTACTAATTATTTTGGAAGATGAAGCAAGATTTTTCAGATTCAGGTGGAAAAAATCTTTTTTTTTTTTCAAATTATTATCCTGAGAGTGTTTCTTTAGGATTCGGGCGAAAATAACTTTTCAAATGAGCCTAATTTGCTTTGCTAATGATACTTTTTCTCTAATTTTCTTTTACAAAATTGTACTCCAAAATTTTTTTTTTTTCTGTTAACAGCTAGTCTCAAGTATCAACTGTACTGAAAATGAAATTAATTCCAAAAAGCCCCCACGCATAGCCTCTACAAAGTCACCTAGTCTAAAGAGCTAAAACTTCTTTCTAGTTAGAGCTAGCTTCCTTCAAATCTTATTATTATTTTTATTTTTTTTTTATTTTTATGTCAGTTCAAATTTATAAAAAACATGATGTTCAATTCAGACCCTTGAATGGAAAGTCAAAACTTTATAGTTCCAATAAAGTACAGCCCCATTAAATAATGACTCGGTGACTTTTAGATATAGTGTAAAGCTGTTAACAATTAGATGGACAGATTTAATGACGGACTGTTTTCAAAACTCAATTCGACGTTGTAAGTTTTTGAAATAAATAGATCGTTATTATGGTAAAATCAAGCCAATTGTTTGTGACTCTTTCTCTAGCGCTTCTCGTTAGATAAATTAGATTGACTTTGATGTCCAGAAAAGTCAATTCGAGGATTATCCATTTACTTCATTTTTACACGTCCAATTGAAAACACGCCAAGAAAAACTCAGTAAATGTTTCCAAGTCATAGCAGCAGGCTTGTACTTTTTAGTCCTTTCTAGACAAAGATTGTAAGTGCTTAAAATTTTCACACAACATGAGTGCTGTGTTTCCAAGACTACATTTTATCTATTCTAAAGTGCCATTAGATAGTAATAAATAAAATAGATTGTGCCGCCCTCTAGATTTGAGTGCCCTAGGACATCGCCTAGTTTGCCTATATGGTCGAGCCGGCCCTGCATACAGGAAATCAATTTGTAAATAAGCATGAGGCATTTGTAAAGGGGGTCTAATATAAAAGAAAGAAAAATTATAAATTGTAAACCAAAAAGGTTTCAATAGTAATAAACAAATTTCACTTATATTACTTTTTTTTTTTTTTTTTTTTTGTAAGTTATGTTTTTATTTTCAGATACAGTATAAGCTTAATGTAGTTTTACGTGCCATTGTGATAATTATATCTCCAGAAAAATAATATACTTCGTATATAAGATGTTCATGTTCATATTGCTTTAAAAAAGTTTACAAAATAAAGTAATAATCTAAAAAGTTTAAAATATTTTTCAAGTCTGCCAGTAAATGTGTTAGAATATATGCTTGTACTATATTCGAATTTATCTGGTTACAGTGGTAAGTTTAACTATTAATTACTTTTTTGTTTTTTATTTCAAATTAAAAAATTTTTACCTTCTGTGTATAACTCTTTAAAGACCTGATTAAAAACTTTTAAATTTAATTTGCAAATGAAAATCAAACATGTCGAGGCATTTAGAATAATGTATGAACTGATATTCATCTTTTTCTACTGCTTCTGGCATTTTCACATTCTGCTAAAGCTTTCTTTTCTGATTTTAGCTTTTTTGCTGAAGAAAATTTTCACTCAGCTTAAACCCTGATTGATAAGCATTGGGGATTAAATTTTTAACGGTTTCTTTGATTATTAACTTGACTGAAAAATTATTGTTTGACGTATGTGTTTATTAAATATTTTGTCACATACTAAGGCAATATTATTTCAGTCACCAATTATAAAATCCGACATTCGGGAGTCACACTGTAAGTTAAAAAATATTTTTTTTTTTGCACTACCCGTCTTTTTTTCAGATAAGTGTTTGTTTATATATATCATACTAATATGTTATGCATTACATTTTATTTTTATTTATTTATATTTTTCATTCCTCGAGTCACATATTTTTCTTTACATTGACAAACAACTGTTTTTTCTTGCTTATATATATAAATTGTATTTTAATTAGATAATTATAATTTTTTTTTCACAGAATACTAGATTTTAATAATTATTTAGTGTTGCTTTATTCAGGGGTGAAACTTTTCAAGGGCTATCCCTGAATTCAGGGTTTTTGAAAATTTTGCTTTCTCTGAATTTCATGTTAAATTATCTTGTTTTTGCAGAAATTCCTCATTTTTAATGTTTAATTAAAATGTAGTTGTTTCCTTAAAATGTATTAAGAACTCTTCAAATATCACTTATAATAAGTAGCCATGTTATATATCACTAATAAGTGTGCCCTATGTGCATGCAGGTATTAGTTTTCAGGGTTTTTGTGGCCATTGCTATTTGGACCATCAGTGCAATTAGTGTGGAGGCTATTCGGACCGCTTCCTTGTTGTGTTGGTCATAATAATGATTTTGCTTGTTTGATCTTGAATTTTCTCTGTAATATACTAATGCAGGGCCTAAAATTTAAACTCCGATTACACTCACCCCAGAAAAAGTTATACTCGCCGTAAAATAGGGTTGTCTTTTTTTTTTTTTCTGTTTTACGCATTTTGGGTTTTTTATTTTTCTAACTATCTGAAATGCTTTTACAAATATGTCTAAAATTATATATATTAAAAGTGTATTGTATATATCATCATGTCTCATAATCATCTATATTCAAAAATCATTATAATGCATTATATTTGAGATCTGAAAAAAAAGGTTAAAATATCTATCAATGCGTAGAGTCATTAAAAAAAAAAAAAAAAAAAAAAAAAAAAAGAAGAGGGGAAAAAAAAAAAAAAAAACTTTTTCAATCAATACCCTGTGAAAATTTTATTATGCAAGATTAAGCTTCCTTATTTTCCTATTTATATATTTAACTTTTTACATCAGAAATGTCTTTTTCATCCATTTTATTTTTATAATCAGACTGAATGTTGATGTATAACTTGTTCATTGTCGTCATTTGAAATAGCCATTTCGGAATTACATGTTCGATAAAATTGTTGTTTACAAATCATAACAAGCGTAAATTCTTGGTGTTTCAGCAAAAACTGGAAAATGTTAACTGTTTTTTGATCATTATTCAACAAAATAAACATAGGCAGTATCTTTAAAAGGGCTCGGGATCATTTTCATGCGCCAATATCGCATAGGCAAACTTTCATATTTTTTTTTCTCTTGGATTGTGGGCGTCTAGCAAAGAGGCTCTCTACTTGTCTATTCTCACACTGCTTAAAGAAATCACAGTGGGAGAAATGAAACTGCCTAGAGATTAAAACTTTTATGCGTGTACTTTTATGCAATTTTCCTTTCTCAGGCTGGGACGATTGTTGGGCAACGCGCACACAGACTCGACACTCAAAGAAGAGAAAAAGGAGAGGTTAAATATGAGGTTATAAGATGGCAAGATTTTGCCATATTTAAATCTATAAAAAGAATGTTTTCTGTCACCTTATCATTTAAGAATTCTATCTATAACTAGACCAAATTTTTACTCGCCACAGTAAAAATTCCACTCACCAATGGCGAGAGGAAATTTCGCGCCCTGTACTAATCATTTTGCTGGTTTCAACTACAAATTCAAACTTTTAACATTTTGAAAGTGTATAATGCGATTGATCTACAATCCATGTTTATTTCAACATTGTTGTTAGAAAACATTACAAAATAAGTACAAAAGTTATTTTCAGAAAAATCGTACATATATTTGTATAGAAAATTGGGTTTGGTTTAGAGCTGTACCGAGTACTCGGTAAAGTACTCGGTTAATTTGCCAAGTACTCGTTACTTGGGCGAATTTGGACTAAGTATTCGACCAATACCGAGTAGTTGTAAGAATTTCATTATTTTTATATATTATTGAAAGAAATGTAACATTCATAAGAATTGTTTATTAATAACTAAACTAAAAAATTATGAAAATATAAATATAAAAATAAACTTTTGCTGCAAACAGTTTTCGCAGTTAAAATGGGCGAGTATGCCACCAAACTCGGTATAGCGACAATTCATGGTATGAGCTTATCCCTTTTAGTTACAAGTATTTAAGTATAACCATCTTGTATGTGTTTAATATGCAATTTTTTTAAATAAAAACTCAGTACATAAAATTGTATCTGTAAAACAGACAAAAATAAAATATTTTAGGAAAAATAACCCTTATATAATAAATTTGTTTGTTATAAACCCTTATATAATAAATTTGTTTTTTAAATTTGTTTGTTTACATTTTATATGTGCCTATTATTTGAATATGCTTAAATTATTTACCATCATATATGATATATGATAGATTAGTTTTATTAATATTGAAGAAATATTTTATTCAAAAATTATTAGAAATCGTCTATCCATTTTGATGTCTATTTATGAATTAATAATAACTGACTCTGTATCTGCAAAAGAAAACTGTAAACAAAAGCAATAATCTCTAATCTGCAAATTCCTGTAATCCGCCTAACCTCTGGACAAAACTTTTGAGAGTTAGAGGGAGTTGACTGTAAAACGAATGAAAAGTTTTTTAGTAGTTCAATACTGCACTTTATTTTTCAATCCTAGAGAACCGGCAGGAGAGTTTAAAAATAGGTATCTTAGTATTTATGGATACAGTTCGTTGGGTACTAGCTTCGAGTTTATACAAATAATTGTATCCTTAGCCAAAAAAAAGTGCAAATATTATGGCTAACTACGTAATTATCCACTTGTACTGTTTGAAGGTATAGTAATATGAGATAGTATCCATGCAAAAAATTCTAAAAACATTAGCATTGAAAAGTAAAAACCCATCACCTGTATATAATTTAGTGTTTGTTATCAAATAACTTATTTTTCTAAAAATATTTTTAATATTAATTAGATTATAGTTTAGATTTGACATTATATTTATGCTTTCAGTGTATATAGTCCATAAATTTTAATTTTGAACATCTGTTTTGTCTTCTGGTTGGTTTCATCCATTTCTTCCGGTTTCTTCCAGTTTCTTCTGGGTTTTTCCAGTTTTTTCCACTGTCCTGGAAGAAACTGGTTTCTTCCGGAAGAAACCCAACCCTGGTTCTAAGTAAGTTTTTAATATTTCAATTCATGATAGTTCAGCATCATTAAGATGAAATATTTAATAATACTGGGATTTTCAAAGGAATTTCATAAAACAGCACTTTGTTTTCAACGCCAATATCCTATAGCTTGCAAAAATTCATTTTTAGCCATTAGTGAGAAATCTTTCAGTTAAAAATAGACTTTGTTACTTATTTTTAAAAAAAATAACACATAAAAATTTTATAAAGGTCTGAAATTCAGTTTTATTGAAGAATTTTCAGTTTTTTTGTGAAAAGAAAGTAAACAAACATTTTACAATTTTTAAGTTTTAGAAAATTTTGAATGTGGGCAAATTTCTTGTAGAAATATATTAAAAATATTCATTTCACGTATAATTCATGATTGTTTAGCATCATTAAGATGAAATATGCAATAATAGGTATAGTGATTTTCATAAGAATTTCAAAAATAATACTTTGTTTTCAACGCCGATATTTCTGGATCAACAAAAGTCTGTTAATTTTGAGCCATGTTATTATACTATTATAAGAAAAGTTTTTTTTTTCAAAGTTTTGTACTAATTACTTACAATGTTATTACTGTATGTATTATAACTGCAGTGAAAACTTTTTATTTTTAATTAACAAATCACAAAACAAAGACGCATGTAGGTTTAAATAAAATTAATAATAGGAAAAAAGTTGCCAATGCAAATTACGAATATTCCACGAAACTTTGAGTATATATCAGCCAGGCCGGCCAAAGCTTTGATATTACCAAGGCTTCATTCCATCTCTAATTTTTACTGTATATTTACCAAAAAATCTGCTCAACGTTCAAAGTTTTTCAAAATGTAAAAATTGTTAAGTATCTGTTTACTTTTTTTCCCCACAAAAAACTCAAAATTCATTAATAAAACTGTACTTTAATCCTTAATAATACTGTTATATGTTATTTGTTTAAAAAGTTAGTAATAAAATCTATTTTTAACTAAATGTTTTCAAACTAATGGCTGAAATCAAATTTTGGAAGGAGTTGGTTATTGGTGTTGAAAACGCCAAGTACTATTTTTTGAAGTTCCTATAAAAATCCCTGTATTATCCCATATTTGATCTTAATGATGCTAAACAATCATGAATTATACTTCAGATTAATCTATTATGAATATTTTTATTATAATTTTACAAGAAATTTGCTCAACATTCAAAATTTTCCAAAATGAAAAAATCGTAAAGTTTCCTGTTTACTTTTTGTTCACAAAAAAACTGAAAATTCATGAATAAAACTGAATTTTAATCCTTTATGAAATTTTTATATGTTTATATATATTTCAAAAATGAGTAACAAAATCTATTTTTAACTAAAAGATTTCTCACTAATGGCTAAAAATCAATTTTTGCAAGCTACCCAATATTGGCGTTGAAAACAATGTATTATTTTTGAAATTCCTATGAAAATACCTGTGTTATTGCATATTTCATCTTAATGATGCTAAACTAACATGAATTATACCTCAGACAAGTCTCTTATAAATATTTTTACTATATATTTACAAAACAATTGCTCAACATTCAAAAGTTTTCAAAATGTTAAATCTGCGAAGAATTTGTTTACTTTTTTTTCACAAAAAGCTGAAAATTCATTAATAAAATTGAATTTTAATCCTTCATAATACTGCTATGTTGTATTTATTAAAAAAAAACAACAAATTAACTAAAAGATTTCTCAATATTGTGTAAAACCAATTTTTGGAAGCTACCAGATACATTAGAAAAAAAGTGTTTTTTGTGAAATTCTCAATGGCAGCTATGCGATAGAAAAAAAAGAATCAACCTACACTTCCTATGAGGTGGAAGAACTTGTTTTAATCTTTAGATCAGTTGATCATTAACCCTTAAAAAGTAATGATATCAGAACAAAAACCCTTAACGGGTTAAAAGTTTGTGACGCAGCATTTTATTTCGTTATGAATTGGAAATATGGGTCTTAAAAGTAATGATATCAAATTTGAGTGACGCTTTGCTATTAATTGAAATATATTACATAGATTTTCTTATTTCATCATTTGTTCTTTTTCTTCTATTTACATCACAGTGTATACATAATATTTTCAACTTCAGCACGAAAAAATATATAGAATTTACTCCCTGATACTTTTTCATCTGCACCTCGTGAATTCAAAATATGAGTTTTAAAAGAAATGATATAATTTCTGTGACGCCTCAGTGTTACTTTAAAAGATTTATTTTTAGATTTCATTACAATTACTTTTGTTTTGTTGAATAAAGTATGTTTACTCATTGAAATAATACTTTTAATTTTCAAATATACTGTCAAATAATCACACTTTTACTGAATTTATATTATAAATTGAAATTATCTAGTTCAATAAATTGATTTGTCTATTGCGTCACGCTATCCAAAACTGTAAGTAAAAATTTTGTAAATGTTACTTTGTATCATAGTACTAAGTGAAAATGTGTGCAAAGAGATTGTGTGATGCAAAGAAAACATTTACATAATTTTTATTTACAGTTTTGGATAGCGTGACGCAATAGACAAATCAATTTATTGAACTAGATAATTTCAATTTATAATATAAATTCAGTAAAAGTGTGATTATTTGACAGTATATTTGAAAATTAAAAGTATTATTTCAATGTGTAAATATACTTTATTCAACAAAACAAAAGTAATTGTAATGAAATCTAAAAATCTTTTAAAGTAACACTGAGGCGTCACAGAAATTATATCATTTCTTTTAAAACTCATATTTTGAATTCACGAGGTGCAGATGAAAAAGTATCAGGGAGTAAATTCTATATATTTTTTCGTGCTGAAGTGGAAAATATTATGTATACACTGTGATGTAAATAGAAGAAAAAGAACAAATGATGAAATAAGAAAATCTATGTAATATATTTCAATTAATAGCAAAGCGTCACTCAAATTTGATATCATTACTTTTAAGTCCCATATTTCCAATTCATAACGAAATAAAATGCTGCGTCACAAACTTTTAACCCGTTAAGGGTTTTTGTTCTGATTATATTACAACATCTGTATTTTAAATTTTCATCAATGTTTTTTATACTACACTAGTAATTTGTGTGCTTCCCACGTGCCCAAAGATTCACAGTTTTGTGTTTTTGGCTAAAATTACCTCATTTTCTGGGCTTTGATCTACTTTTTTCATATGAGTGCAAGGGAGCAACACTTTATAATTGAAATATATTATGTAATACGTTATGACATAAATTATATATAAAGATAAAAGTGTTACTCTCTTGCGCTAATAGTAAAAATGATTAAAAACGTGTCTGTGAGTACGTGTATATGAAAAATTTTCTGAATGCCATATCTCACAAATCAATGAACGAAATTTGGTATTTAGTTGTAACTTGACCTAAACTGGTGCTGATTATATTTGGGGATCAAGTACTCAACATGTGGCGCTTTCACCTAATTTTTCATAATTTTTAATATGGTAGTATAAGAAAAAATTTCGTAGAAATATACACAATGAGAGTTATTTTTAAAGAATATTTGTAAAATTAATATGAAGTATTGATAATAGTAGTAGTTTGCTAGGAAAGAAATTGCATGCATGTAGGAGCATAGCTTTTTCCCTGGGAGGAAAGTACCCTTCGGGAAGATGTATTTTTAATGGGTCAATACCCATATTAAAAATTTACATCATAAAATTATATTTTTACATAATAAAATTTACGTATTAATAGTACGTATTAATAATAATTTACGTATTAATTATAATTACGTATTAATTATAATTTACGTATTTTGTTGTAACTTGACCTAAACTGGTGCTGATTACATTTGGGGATCAAGTACTCAACATGTGGCGCTTTCACCTAATTTTCCATAATTTTTAATATGGTAGTATAAGAAAAAATTTCGTAGAAATATACACAATGAGAGTTATTTTTAAAGAATATTTGTAAAATTAATATGAAGTATTGATAATAGTAGTAGTTTGTTAGGAAAGAAATTGCATGCATGTAGGAGCATAGCTTTTTCCTAAGGAGGAAAGTACCCTTCGGGAGGATGTAAATTTTTAATGGGTCAATACCCATATTAAAAATTTACATCATAAAATTATATTCTTACATAATAAAATTTACGTATTAATATATTACGGTCACCTTTTTTAAATACCACTGTTTTTATAAACAATATCAGTATTATTCAATTGGAGACAACTGCTGCGTGTCATAAAAATAGTGGTATTAATAGTGATAGCGATGACCCTAGTCTCGGCAAATACTGAACTTTTCGGATTAATTCGCATAATTTTTTTATTTATAGTAGTCTAACCATTCACATAATAAGATAGGAACTTGAAATTCCATGGGGCCAAAAATCCCTCATGGACCCTCATCCTCTTTAATTTTATATCCGTGCTCTTGGGGGAACAATTTTCTCCTAAAACAAATCTGCACAACTTCTCTCGGATGATTTCTACTGTTTTCAAAGATATTTGTTTACATTTCTTACGTATTATTCTTTATTAAAAAAATTAAATGCTACATAGTCTGTTTGAAAAAAAAAAAAAAAAAAAAAAAAACAGCTCTTCTACTAGACTGTACGAAGAAGACGTTCTTTTTAGCCTGTGGGAGTAGCGCCATCTCGTGTCGTCTCCCGCAATTAATTGTCTTTTTTCAACATGATCTGCTCTTATTTTGATTTTTCCCACGGGTGGATGAAGCCATAATCTTATAAGATGCCGACCTTCAATTTTAATGACCTATCTATTGATCAGCCTACACTTGTAGCTGGAATTGTTGCAGGTAGCATCAAGCCTAAATTCCGTGAACTCTTTCACAGTAAAGTTGACCCGTCAAAATGCTAAGTTTAATGAATTATTAGACCTTTTTTCTGAATACGTAGATGAAAGTGTTTAAGTCTCATCCAGAAATTCGACGAAACCCAAGATATCACCTTACAAGAAGCGATGAGTAATATTTCTGACGAATGTCTTACGTTCTTTTTAGATCCCTATAACCTTCCTATTGCTAACCTACTAACTTTTAAAGAATTCTGTAAGGATAAATTCAATCAAAATTTCACCCAAGTTCTCTTGGACCATAGATCTAATCCTCTCGAAAAGGTTCTCAAAACTCATAAAGATTTGAAAAAAAAAAAAAATGCGTAAACGTAAAAACCCTGACACGCCTGTTAGTCCTAGTATATCCACTAAAAACTCCTTTTCCTCTTTGGAAAACCTAAATGATACCGATATGTCTGATATAGAAAATATTTCTGAAACTAACGATACTTCCAATGAAAATAATGCAGATAATGCTAAAAAAACGGCTAAGACTAAAAATGAGAAACCTTCCAGGTTCTTTATTGAATGTTCGGAAAAATGGAATGATATAGCTAAATCAATCTCCGAACTTTGCCACGTCAAACCTCTAATTAAATTAAATGGCAGATTTATAAAAGTTACCCCCAAAAACTCTGATGATTTGGATTTCAGAATTACTCAAAAATACCTCTCTGAAAATAATCTAAAATTTACTACTTTAAATCCCGTTCATAAGCGACCGAAAAATATGCCTCAAAGGTATGACATGCTAGACTGACCAACAAACAATAATAAATAGCTTCACTGAACATGGCTTCACTGCCACACGTGCTACCATGCTCAAAAATAGACGCACTGACCAGCCTATGCCATTATACATGGTTAACATTCTTTCACAAAAAGACTTCGAAAAAAATTACGAAATTACTAACATCGCCTGTATCTCAGTTTCTATTGAGCGTTACCGACCGGATCTCGTTAAGCAATGCAGATGCTGCCAGCTTTTTGGGCATTCTGGTGATACCTGCGGACTAACTCCTATTATGAAGTTTTTTCTTTATTTTCTTTCTAGCTGAATTTATGATGACTTTTAACTTTACACAACTGAAAACTACATCGATGCTGTTTTTCAAAATTGTACCACAGAAGCTTATCAAATTAAAACTTTCTCAGCATCAGTGCACTAGCCACTGAACCACCAAAATATCAAATTAGAGAAACAATATAAAAACAACAGCAGACAAAGAGTTCTTGGTCGACAACATAAGCATAAATTTTCGTATAGTGGTAGATTTATTTTTTCTTAGCACAAAGCGCCTAGACTGTACTCATCAGAGAGAGCCCAATTTAATTAAATTTCAACATTAAACTCATTCAAATACAACCTCGAAATTAATTGTTTATTAGTTAAAGTCCCCAGAAGTAAATAAATAAATAAATAAAACAGTCGGTGAATATACAAAAACCTACACTGCACTAACCATGTCTAAAAGATTTTCAATAAAGATTCAAAATTTACTCTTTAAAACATTACTTCTAATAGCAAAATCTAATTAATAAGAAAAATCAACTTACACTGATAAACTATATAACTTCACAAAATCCACTAATATCTATTGCTATGTTTACAATTATTCAGATCTTGTGAAGTGTATACAGATTATTTACCATAGATGAATTTACTTAAAAGTTTAAAAATCAAATTAATTTAAAACTTAAATGGTATGAGTTAGCAAGAAAAATTTCAAGTACACTGGTTATGTACAATCAGGAATTTATAACAGAACAAAACATTAAAATTTCTTACTTTAAAATTCTCCTTTAATTTTTAATTAAACTTTAAAAAAAAAAAAAGTTAAGCACGGAGAAAAACAACCTAAAAAGCTAATTAACTCTAAATTTGATTTATTTTTATTTATTTATTTATTTTTTTTTTTTTTTTACTTAGCTCTGATGAGTACATGAATTAATTGTCCAGTTCGAAGGGAAGCGACCGCTTCCAATAAGGAGAATTTTTTTTATTTTCTTTTAGCCCCTAAAATTTACCAAAAAAATATTTTTTCATAATTTACAAAATCAGAAATTTACTTACTAAAGGAAAACATTTAAATGAAAACAAACACAATAAAATTTAACTTTGAAATTAGTGATTTATTTAAATATTGACCATTTAATCAATACTAACAACTTTTTACTGACAAATACCTTTCGTTAAAACCAAACACAATTATTCATTTTTAACGTTATTAACACATAATTTTAGCAGCTAAAAAAGAAATTATGAATTAACATTTAACTCATATAAATAACAAAGTTCTTACACATTTATAATTCTTTGCTAAAGTACATCAAATAATTAACCACTCTTGAACGAATTTACATTTGCTTCAGATTATAAGAAGGAAAATAAATGTTATAGCCTTGGTTTGCAGTCAATTATTTACACAGAGAGAAGGCACACGGACGTAGATAATATTACCATATTAAGTCGTCCGGAGAAATCTCAGCTGTTCCCCTTTTTCTTTCAGGCATCATAACATTCCGTGTTAGTTAATATGACGACTCAATGTAAAATTTCATCATAAGTAGAAGGTAAAGAGGCCATAACAATACAAGTAGAAGGCCGGTTCCATAGCAAGACTTAGGCAGCAGATCCTCGACTCAAATGTATGAGTCATGTAGCATCAACTAACAGCAGAGCGTCATTTGAATGAAATAATTGCATCTCGAAAAAAGTAGAGGATGCGTACAATATCAGAACTACTTCTCGAAAGAAGTGTCAAATCGAATTAATGTGAGAGTGCCTTGGAACTACCTCTCGAATCAAAAGACAACCAGAATGAAAAAAGCTGCGCACTTCAAGCATCAGGTCTGCCTCTCTACAAAAAGCTAACTTGAATGCATGCGTCTCCAAAGAAAGAGAGTCTCCACAGAATATAAGAGCAAGTATACAACATCAGAACAACCTCTTGAAAAGAATGAGAGTCCACAGAATGAGAGGGGGCCTAAGGCCCCTCTCCCATGATATAATTACCACCAACTACCGGAAACCCTAAAAAATACACCCCACGAATAATAAACAAGAACACCGCTTTCCGTAAACATGTAACAACTCCTGCTATCGTAAAATCCAATCGTGTGTGTTGCCAAACCCCTCAGATAAAAAGCTACACACTCATTCGACACTGTATAACCGAAACTACTAGCTTGGCCCCACCTAGTTAAAATTAAATACACCCCTGAAGAAATGCACCAGACAATTTTCTCATGACAAGAGGGCCATTTAAACTTCATTAACACCCAAATCTTACATTTTTGTATATCTGGGAAACACTATTATTTACTAATTGATTCTAAACAGTTAACGACCAGATCCTGAAATCTGTAAACCGCGAAAAGAGCGCACACCTGCGACTGACATTAATATCGGCGCATCGCTACCGGGCCTGAAGAACTCCAGATGTACAGATGTCTCTTACGGAGCTAGGAAAAGATAATGATCATTCTCTCCTTCGGAAAAACAGATTGCAACCAATTTACTCGTGACAAGCGGCATTGATAATAGGGAAGGCGGCTACTTTGCTGATAACAGACACATATGCTCGACATTCTAATCCCGATTTTCACATCATTTGAGAACACTAATGGGACACACAATAAATACTTCCGTGGGAAATCATATTTTTCTTTTAATGAACCAGATACAGAATTACCAGACAACTTCGAAACATAATTACAATTAAGAAAATTTATCTTTTAACAGTATAGGAATTTCATTTATTAAATATTAAAAAAATAAACAAAATGTTATGAATCTTCGTAACCACACCCCGTTACTTCAACGAAACAAAAATTAAAAAAAAAAAAAAAATTTTTTTTTTTTTTGAAAAGAAGCCGAAAATCCAAAGACAAAGTGACTGCCCATCAAAAAGGTCAAACATTCGTCCTAAGACAGAAGACCCCAAACTTTCCTCGATTCGAAAACAGACGTCATATCTGCAAATCGAACTTGCCAACCTTAAAAGACATTTTTATTAGAAACCAGATACCAGCTATTGTAGAAACCAAGAAAAAACTTTCCCAGAAACTTTCCCAAAACTTTACATCTTCTAGTGATTCACTGTTGACACACTACGGCACAAAAAAAAAAAAAAAAAAAAAAATTGACCACGTAGGCATTCACAATACCGCACAAGTCTGACCACAACTAGATTCAACAAAACCGGCATTGACATGCACCCTTAATATTTTATATCTATACATTTTTTGAGCAAAAAAAATTGACACAACTCCCTTGGACAAAATAATTTAACGACAGTTGTGGGTAATGAGTAGAATTTTCAAAATAAGCCTCTACCTAAAACTGGGACAACATGAGCACTCCTGACGACCCAATATGCAATTTTAGAAAACAATATATACAACATTACAGAAATTCTAAATACACATAAACAAAACCAATACATAATATATTTCACAACACAACATTTGAAAACATTTCAAATGTATGAGATTTTCTTCATCTTGATACATAAAATTATACAACCCTTGAGATTCATATACATAACTACTAAACCTTTAGGGAGAGAGAAAATTATATTAGTTGATTCACGCCTACAGACTATAAAGAGCAAATTCCTTTCCAAGTATAATCATTTAAGTAAGTGATGTAAAAGAGGCTGAAGAATTTTTTTTTTTTTTTTTAATTTTTCCTAAAATACTAATTTCCCTAAAGTTTTGTACATAAAATTGTACTAATCACTGCGAAGGACCATCAATAATCATGAAAGAGAATACACACTGTCTCAAATGCAATATATACAGAAATACAAATACAATTAATACTAAAAACAAAAGTCTGTTCACCTAAATGCATATCATTTACACATAAACCAAAAAAAAATATGTCAATTTGTAGGCAAACCAGATAACACAGACCACAGAGAGGCAGGCACAAACTACTTAAAACATTATCCTCCTAAATTAAATTATTTACAGGAAAAACACTCTTTTGTGAAGGACAAGGTATCGGAGAGATAAGGCAAAGAAAAAAAAAAAAAATCTAACCGCAATTTTTTGTTAACACGACCTGCCAACCCCATAATTGGTTTTTAGAGAAATCAATAACTTACTACATTATGACTGAGACAAATCTCCTTACATGATATCCCGAAAAAAAATTTTTTTCCCATTAGTTCTTAAAGTACTACACATGCGCATAAAAGAAAAGAAAAATTCTAACAACAAAATGATAACACAGTACAACGCAGAAAAATGTATTTTCATATGTAAAAAACTAATAAATATTTAAAAAAATACTGATACGAATACTAACAATTACATGGTGCAAAAACAATAAGAAAAACAATACTAAACATATACATGCGAACAGAGATACAGAGACTCCGAACCATGCCCGAAGCTAATCGCCTTATCGGGAGGAATTATGGTCCGGCGATGGCCATCCATCATCTGTAAAACAACCGACCGGGAATTTTCTATAATAATATTTAGATGTGAACAGTTGAATATGAACATTTCTAATTTTTAGAGATAGTTTTGTTCCAACAGTTTTTACTATATTAGTAGGAATGTTCTTCTTCTAATAAATATAGTACCTTTTTATTTAGTAAAATCTCAATAGGATTCACAACTGCCTTTACAACCATTCAACATTTCTTTTTATTTTTTCAGTTAATTAAGTTTTAATTTGAAAGAAAGAAAGAAAAAAAAAAGGGGAGGGGGGTACAAATATACTGTTTTTAATCTCTATTTGAGCGCCTGAGCCTCGGATTTTGAGTTTTAAATTACTAAAATATTTTTAGCGATCTTCATTTAATGCTGGTTGTGTAGTTTGAAAAATAAATTCGTTTTCGTCAACATATTTCATACAATTTATTATTTTAAAACCCGAATAAACTACTACGTCAGAAACGCCAAAGAAAATATTGGAAATGCATACAGCTGTTTCGGTAGCCTAAAGCGTACCGTCTTCAGTGTAAAAAGGATTCTGAATCTGGAGAAGTGCTCGTATATATAGGAGTGGGGCCGAATTTAGTTCAACCAATAGCATTACGGGAAAGGTGGGTAGAGTGGCCAATAGGAATTTAGGAAAGTTAGCTGTGTAAACAATAGAAAAATTAAGAAAATGTGGACTGATGAAATTTTCAACAATCAGGCAAATAGGGAATAGCGAAACCACAATTTACAAGGTTTTTAAAATTTTTATAACTATGAAAAGCTTCAAAGAAATCGAGTTCATGAATGGATTTAGGTCTGCAAATTATTTTAGCTGAATTAAATTCAAAATTATGATTTTCCTCCCAGCAATGTTTAGAAATAGCCGATTTATTGGTTACTTGTTTGCGGACGTAATTCATATGTTCTTTTAGACGAAATTTAAGACTGCGTTTAGTTTGGCCAATATACGATAAACCACACTGTCAGGAAATACTATAAATACCCCAAGAATTATGCATATCATTGGGATCTTCTAACTGAGAAAAGGTGAGTTTATTGGAAGTCTCAGTTAAAATATCCCATTGATATGCATAATTCTTGGGGTATTTATAGTATTTCCTGCCAGTGTGGTTTATTGAAGATCGTCCAGAACCACCCATGCTCTCACATATCTGTGATATTCGAGAGTAGTCAGAGAGACGTCCGGCCAGTCCTGCTTATTACCACACTCAAAAGTAGGGATAGAAGGAACCTGGTTTATTATTATTAGTTTTAAATCATTAATTAAATCTTCTAGGCGTCTACCGCGTTCATCCTGACTGGGATATCCCCATAAGGGACTGTGTGCATTTAGATCGCTCAGAAGAATAAAAGATTTATGAGAAAGGTGTTTAGCAGTCAACCATGCGTCCAGGTCTGCCTTGAGATCTCCCGAGTGAGCAGTGTACTGTGATATTACTGTGAGTTCTTGATCATTAAAAGATATATTTACTATGACTGTGTTTCAAAATGTGCCATTTGGCAATGCTTTATGTTAGGATTTATTATTAGAATATGACTTGTTTTTCTAATAGAACTATAACAGTTTATATTTTGCTGTTTGCCGATTGATTTGTTATTAAAAATATAGGCATCTTGGACGCATGCCAGGTCTGCTCCCTCACTCACTAAAAACTGGAAAAATGCTGCTGTTGCTAATCTGAGTTAATTATTTTATTTTCAATTTCTTAATCTTTAAGTGAAAAGCAGCACAGTTATGTGAGTAGGTTGGGTGTATCATGTCGATGTTTAGGCGTTTTCTATCCGAGGCTGACATTGATCTACTATAGAGATGACAATTGATTCAGTGAGGGGCGTTGTTACACCTCACTGACCCATTTTGACCCCCTGCGTCGTGATTACCTCCACAGTTTGCACACTGCTTCTTATTTCGGCATTGTTGAGAGGTATGGTTAAAATCCTGGCAATTGAAACATCTTATAATTGACATAAATCTTTTAACAAGGCAGTTATTGAATCCCATCAAAATCTTATCTTTTTTTACCATCGTTTTTGCAGAAATCTCATCTAGTTCCAACACAACATTTACTTGGTCATTTTTTCCCTTCGTCATCCGGCATATTTTAACTTCTATAGGCTTGCCCAAGGCTCTCTTTAAACATTTGTCAAGGAATTGTTCTTTATATTCTTGTATGCGATCACTTTCCTGTTCTTGTACTTCAGCTCTGGTGAAGATTCCCAATTCGGGTTCTGGTGCTCCAAATATTATCACTTTGAGTTTTTTCTGTTTTCCGTCCATAATTTCTATTTTGTCAGTCAGGAATTCCTGATTTTGCAACTATTCTTTTAGTTTTTGTATGTCTTCTTCATTGTGGCAGTGTACTATTAGTTTATTTGACTTCGTAGATCTACACTCTGATATATTGATGTCTTTGTTGTTAAGCTTGTTCAACGTTTTTTTAATTTCATTTGTATTCTGTTGTTCTTCCTCAGTACTAATTATGAGTGCTGGTTTTAGTTTTCTTGGCATTGGTGCAGTAAGAATGATTGCATGTGTGTCTGAGTATGATGGAAAGGCATCTTCTTGCCTTGTTATGGTTTGGTGTAGCGGAGTCAATTCTTTTCTGAGTACTTCTGTGAAGGCGTCCTTTATGTCGTCTTTTACTACTGCTGGTAGAGATTCTTTTATGGATGTAGTTATCATATCCTTGATTTCAACAGTATTTTCGGATATTATCTGTAGACAGTGTTTGTACATTTTCGTTATCGATTCTTCTACCTGTGTCAGAAATTGTTTACACTTCTCATTTGATCCTTTATCTCTTTTCGGTATTTCTACCTTTGCCTTTTTGTATGCCAACAATAATATGTTGATGTAGTTCATCAACAGACTGAGAATTGTTTTTATGATGTTCCGAAGTCGTCGTTGAAGCTTTTGAGGAATCCGGTGTTGAAGAAGACATTGTTTTAAACTATGTTCCCTTTTAATACAAGTGAATTTTGTTACTGGCAGTTTTTGGAATGTACTATATATATATATATTTAATATAACAAAAATAACCGCTGAAACGCTATTACAAACACGGTGAGGCTTGCACCAGCTCCCTCCATGTCCCTTGAAGGAAAGGAACATAGTAAAGAAGAGAACAAAAACCGAAGACTATAGTCTTCGAAAATGGCTAAGAAAAAATAAATGTAGACTTAAAAATAAATGAATAAATAAATAAATAGGGGGGAGGGAAGAGAAAGGAAAGGAGCGGCAGTTAACATTTATAGACATGTTAGCTTTTCGGAGGAAGCCAAAACCGGTTAGGATAGAAATTGAAGGGCGCCATCTGGTGGAATAAATCCGAGAGTGCTACCCTGAGAGGGGTAAGAGACCTTTAAAAATATGTAAGCAGTTTTACTCTACGATAAAAAGAATCAGAGTTGTAAAAAAAAAAAAAAAAAAAAAAAAAAAAAAAAAAACTAAAAACAGGAGATAAAAAGAAAGCGCCACCCTTTGGCCGAAAGAAACTTTGAAAAAAAAAACTAAAATGAGTTATTTTTGTAAGGATTTTATCAGACTCGCGAGTGCTATATATTGCTTTTAAAACGAGTTTAAACATGGCTAGAAAAATGCAGATTTGCAGCGACCTGATAAAAAAAAAAAAAAAAAAAAAATCAAATGCAATAAAAACGCGCCACCTGGTAGAAAAGATCTCTGGTTGATTTTAAATGAAAGAACATCCCAAGACCTTTAAAATGATATCTTTCATGACAAAAAATATTTATTAGAACAAAAGATATTACCCAAACAAGTATCTTAGGGATGAGCGTAATTTATAAGACGCCATCTGGCGGCGGTTTCGAAAATCACCATGCGCATTGTTTAAACTAGTTAGTTAAATTAGGGGAGGCTGCAAAAGACAAAAAAGAAAAAATACTTAGACTGGGAAAAAAAAAAAAAAAAAAAAAAAAAAACCTAAAAACGTAAATAATGCTTTAGCGAAAGGACGCCGCTTAGCGGGAAAGTTAATTTTAGAAAACAAAATGACCCTAAAAACATTAATACTAACGTTTTTAGTCAGAAAAATGGAAAAAAAAGGGGGGAGGGGAACCTTAACGAAAATGTTAGAAAACCCTCAAACTAAAAGTTAGGGGGGGAAAGGAGGGGGAAAATAGCTGAAGAACATGGTAGACTTGAAGAAACCCTATGATGGTGGACAAAGATGGCAGCCTCCAAGACCACTAGAACTCTAAACCATAAAGCGCATTATAAAATATCAAGTGCCGCTCCCAGGATAGAGTGTAGTTCTTTTAAAAAGATTATTTTTTGAAAGAGCCTGGCAATGAAAGAATGGAGGGTTGGTTGGTTGGGTTTAACGTCACACTAGTGCTGCGCAGATGGGCAATTGGCGACGGTCTGGGACACACCCCAAGGGGTGTTCCGGAGACATGCCATCACAATTTTGATCCTGCACGGAAGGGATCAAAGAAAGAATGGAGGGAAAACAGATATAACTCAAATCAAAACACTTTAGTGAAAGCGACATAAACAAACTTTTCTTATACTAAATTAAATACTTTGACTAGGTGTATAATTTATATATTACACATTTTTAGAAATGATAGATTCTATATTTTTCAATTTTAGCAGCATTTTTAATCTGACACTTTCTTAAAATTATTAAAGCTTTAAATTTAAAAAGGCTGTTTCTGTTAAAAGTTTCCTATATCAAAACTCCATACACGCCATATTTAAAAAGAAAATTGAAAATATAAACATAGAAGTACTTTAAATAAATGACCAAAATTTTGTGCATACATTATTAACATTATGTATTTTTGTTTGTAAATGTTGGACTTTTATATAATTGTAAAGAAGTAGTTGAACAGTTAAGGTTAAAATTATTAAAACCATCGCCATTGTAGGTCTATGGAGTAAAGAGTTGAAATATCACACGACCATAACTTCTGAACAAAAAGAGCTAAAAAAAAAAAAAAAAAAAAAAAAAAAAAAAATAGGTATCAAAATAAAGGAGAAAGTTTACGGAATATAAAGAGACATGAATCGAAGCTGGCACTTACCCCTAACCGAAGTTATTAGCCGCTAAACATGGCAAATGAAAAACACGTCATTCTCAACGAACACTCCATATCTATACCATACATGCGAACAAATAGAATAAAAGAAAAGAGAAAAAAAATTAATATTTACAAATTTTGACCCCAAAATGTATCTCAAAATCGAAGGTTATTACGCAGGCGAAAATCATAAATATGCGTTGACCTGGAAACAGTTTCTTCATTTAGTTCATTTCTTGTTGCCATAACACTTTTTGGAGTAGTTTCCCCAATATCTAAATTTTCTCATTCAGCTTCGCTTACCGTTGGAGATACATTTTCTTGAACGTTGGCTGGACAGGGCACAGGGTGAGAGACCTCGGGGCTTACTAAGCTAGCATCAGAAGAAGAAACAACCGGTTGACTAGCCGAAACAAAAACTTCATTACCCTACACCTAATCTGTAGGAAACTGATCTGTAGGTATAACATAACAAAACATTATAAAAATTTGCAGAACTAAACCCCCCATAGTTTCCACACTGAAACTGGTTATCACCAAGTAAATTATCCACACCACCTTTAGGCTGACTTATTGAATGACTCGCTTATTATGATTTTCACTGAGATTTGCAGCAATTTGATCCAAACTCTATAAAACAAGGAAATCTAACTATCTAAGGAAATCTAACTATCTAAACTATCTAAGCATTTTTTAAGTTACTGAGTTGTTGTATCTCAAAATTAACTGAGCTTAATTTTCTAAGAACACGAAATGGACCACTATTGCATTTAATGAACTTTTTGCTAAGACCAGGTTTCATAGTGGTGTAAATAACACTACCAGGTCACCAACTTTAAGTTTCTTATCACAGGCTATTTTACTGTGTCACTTTTCCTGTATAATACCTGCCTCCACTAACAAATTTCGAGTTTGCGCATGCACCTGTCTCAGAGAGGGGATCAAATTCTCGCAATAAGATGGCTGATCATTATAATTGATGACATTATTTTCCATCAGAGTGTTGTAAGGCAACCTAATATCACGACCATACGTCACAAAGAAAGGAGACTCATCAATTGTGGAATGAATGCTCGACCTCAAAGCTAACAAAGCAAACTTTAACTTTACATCCCAATCGTCATGATGAGCATTAACAAGGTGAGCAAGAGCGTGGTTCATCGTTGAGTGAGTGCGTTCTACCTGCGCGTTCGAAGCTGAGTGGAAACTCGACGTGTGTACATGATTTATAGCTAACTGCTTATAGACCTGAGTGAAGGCTTGACTCATATAAATTGTACCTTTGTCAGTAACAAACTTAGCGGGAGTACCGTGCCTACAAATAAATTCAGCCAAAGTATTAGCGACGGTATCAGCAGTGATGTTAGGGACTGCGAATGTTTCAGGCCATTTAGAGAAGCTATCGATGTACACAATTATGAATTTATTTCCCCTCTCAGTGATGGGATAAGGTCCACAAACATCTGAGTGTATGGTCAAAAAGGGGCGTCGACGATTTCTAACCCTTGGGGTTTAAGAGCTCTGAACTCCAAACAAGACTGGCAAGAGGCCAAAAGTCTTTTTACATTAGTATACATGCCTTGCCAAAAGAAATTTGAACGGATTCGATTAAAAGTTTTATAAAAACCGGCATGGCATGCAAGGACTGAATCGTGCGTCAAACTGAAAATTTTTGGAACCAAGGCCTTAGGAAGAACAATTTTTTCACCAGCTTCACGTTTTGATTTTAGCGACAATTTTTGACACATTATAATTTTGTTCTTAACAAAAAATTTATACGTAATAGCAGGGTGCGAAATTTACGCTCGTCAGCTCGCCATTGGCGAGTGGAAATTTTACTGTGGCGAGTAAAATTTCAGTCTGAATGAAGATAGAATTCTTACAGTATGCAATTCTACCAAAAAAAAAAAAAATAATAATAATAATATATAAAAAATTATCAATTTAAAAACGCAAAATCAGGATAATCTTAACATCCTCTTTTTAGGAGGACAGTCTTCTTTTTGAACGCTCTGCTCTCTTAAACGAAAAACAATTACAGGACTTAAAAGTCCTTTTTTATGTTTTTCGTCCTCTGACCTCTCTTTTCAAATGAAAAGAATTTTTAAATAAAAACTGGTGATTTAAAAAGCAAAAACGATGCACATGAGTTATACTTTTTTGAAAAGAACTTTCAAAATAAATTTTTTTTTGTGAAAATACTATATACATTTAATAATTTGTTTAAATGATATTTGATTATTAAGTTTACGAGTGATGATAGGTCTGTTGCTTTTACCTTAAAACAATAAAACAAAAATAACCCTAAAATTAAAGACTAAAGAATAACTTTCTGTAAATAATCAATTTTGACGTCCTCAGAGCTACAAATTCTAAATTAAATCGTGTGAATTCATCGTTCATAATAAAATAATTGTAAAAATGCTCATTTAAGGACTGTGCAACAAATAAATTAAGAAGAACTTCGTACGTCTGCTAGTGGCTTCGACACAGAACATTCTGTTTCAAATCAACAGCCCTGGGTTCAATCCCCACTAAGTCCCCATATATATATATACAGGGTGCATTTGACATAATCTGCCAAACGAAAGGAGGTGATAGAACAGGCCATGCGGAGCATAAAACACCATGTAAACCCTATCCTATCTCTAACCGTTCCAGAGTTATGGTAGATAGAAGAAAAATCTTTTTTTTCCATCCCGTCTGAAAAAACCCAAATTTGTGGGCTTTCTAAAAGACCTACACACGAAATAAGCACATGTTTCGAGTGAGCAGAAAAAGTCCTATCGGGTGACACTATTTACATCAGGATACCTTAATTTGGCGGCGAGCTACAAGCGCTAAAACATTGACGAAGTTTAAAATCGAGTTGTCACCAAATTCTTTAACCGGCATTTCTGCAAACACCGTTCAAGCTACAATAAGTCAAATTTACCAAAAACTTTTCCATTCCACAAGCTTTAGAATGAGCCTACAATAAACCATATCGGTGTTCTGGTTCACGAGAAATTTAGCCGTTTGTTTGAAATGCATCACTGAAAACGGCGTTCGTCGGAATTCGGCAAACGAAATGATGGTGAGTAAATGGAACGTATGCAAATTCGTGACTATCTGCATATGGACCCTTAGTGATACGCAGATGTATTCCAACCTTCCTGCGCGCGCATCCCACTCGCGGGTACAAAGGGCGAGTAAATATGTAACAGCTCATTCGCTCGTCAACTTCTTTTACGCTTTATGCTGCTTATTGCTTTAGCATTTTCTGGACTTTGCCTGAGCTCGGCCGATTCTTTTCACGCTGCTTTCATGCCTACTTGCTCTCACTTAGTTCATACTTAGTATGTTTCCCTACATTGGTACGAATTAACCAAGTTAGTTCTTATTACGTAGCACTTTTTTTCTTCTACTTTTGTAAATTAATATTGAAATGTTATCCCTTTTTGTTTACCCTTCTGAATTTTATTTTCAATTGAAGTCATCACAGGGATCAAATTGTCATACTTTCCAACCTGTAAACAAATATCCCTAGTTTTACAAATGAAGAGTACACGGATATGCATTTTGTGTATGGATTTTGCGATGGTAACTCTCGGAGAGCCGAAGAAGAGTACCGTCTACATTATCCACATCGTCGTGCGAGCAACCGTGTTGTATTTGCCGCAGTTCATCGGAGGCTTAATGAGAGTGGGTCGTTCGGTAGGGTGTACGAAAGGGGCCATGGTCGCCGCTCCGCCAAAGCTGAGGAGTCCGTACTGGACCGAGTGGGGGAAAATCCAAACATGAGTTCATGCATACTTGCGAGAGAAGGTGGAATCTGTCAAAGTAAAGTGATGAATGTTTTGCGCAAAGCCAGTATCATCCATACCACTTCATACCGGTACAAGAATTACGCCGCTCAGAATTCCAAAAGCGGGTAACATTCTGCCGCTGGCTTTTAGAGCGAGATATTGAGGAACACCATTTCCTTAGAACGATACTGTGGACAGATGAGTCACTTTTCACTCCGGATAGCATGTTAAATTTACATAACTGGCACCATTACGCCCAACAAAATCCATTTGTAACATGAAACTCATCGTTCCAGACGCGATTCAGCTTAAATGTTTGGCTTGGAGTGGTTGGCAATCGCTTGATAGGTCCACATGTGTTCCAAGGTCATCTGGCAAGCAATACATATTTGGAGTTTCTGGAACATCATTTTCCTGGATTACTTGATGTCATTCCTGTACCCCAACAAGCGGAAATCATTTTACAACACGATGCGGCCCCTGCACATTCTTCCAATGCCGTTCGGGACTTCCTGACTCAGCAGTATCCGCGATGGATTGGTCGTAATGGACCAATTCCTTGGCCACCTAGATCGCCAGATGTCACTCCATTGGACTTCTACGTTTGGGGTTTCCTGAAGCAAGATGTTTACCGCACAGAAGTTGCCAGTTTGTAAGATTTAAGCAGCCGGCTCGATGATGCAATACTAAAACTGAAGGATGAGCTTTCGCTGAGAGCAACTGTGGTTTCCGTTCGTAAGCGGGCAAGGGCATGTATCAGCTGTGGGGGTGACCAATTTCAGCAGCAGCAATAAATTTCACACATCCTTTCGAATGCATATGTGCTTTAATCATAAACGTGAGATGCGTTTTTTTATTATTATTCCTTTGTGAAAGACATGAGAAACGTCATACTTCTTTTGTTTCTATTGTGTTTGTAAACTTAATACAGTTGCTACTTTTCTTGTTTGTCTTTAAAACTTTCTTTTTTGCATCTGACAAACAGCGGGCTGAAGGCAGACATGAAATCAAGAACGACAATGGCACTCCGTGAGTCTCCTCGACGAACGTCGAGTTCAGTGATGAATGTATTTCAAACAAAAGGCTAAATTTCTCCTGAACTAGAACACCGATATGGTTTATTGTGGGCTCATTCTAAAGCTTGTGGAATGGAGAAGTTTTTGGTAAATTTGACCGATTGTAGTTTGAACGGTGTTTGCAGAATTGCCGGCTAAAGAATTTGGCGACAACTCGATTTTAAACTTCGCCAATGTTTAAGCGCTTGTAGCTCGCCGTCAGATTAAGGTATCCTGATGTAAATGGTGTCACCCGATAGTTTTCGGCTCTTTCTAAATATGTGCTTATTTTGAGTGTAAGTCTTTCAGAAAGCTCACAAATTTGGGTTTTTTCAGACGGGATGAAAAGAAAACAGATTTTTCTTCTATCTACCATAACTAGGAAACGGTTAGGGTTGGACAGGGTTTCTATGGTGTTTTATGCTTCCCATGGGCTGTTGTATCATCTCCTTTCGTTTTGCAGATTATGTCAAACTCACCCTGTATATAATAGATAAAAAAAAAAAAAAAAAAACCTGAAAAGGAGTTAACAGGGATTGAACCAGTGCACTGTTGATCTGTAACGTAATGCTGTATGTCCAAACCACTAGCAGACGTACGAATTTCTTCTTAAGTTATTTATTACACAGTAATTAAATGAGCATTTTTACAATTATTTTATAATGAACGATGAATTCACATGATTTAATTAAAAATTTATAGCACTGAGGACGTCAAAATTGATTATTTTCAGGAAGTTATTCTTAAGTCTTTAATTTTAGGATTATTTTTGTTTTATTATTTTAAGGTAAAAGCAACAGACCTATCGTCACTGGTAAACTTCCTAATCAAATATCATTAAAACAAATTATTAAATGTACAGTGTGCTTATAAAAAAACTACCTCGATACATGGGACCACAGCTACCATACCGCTCCGAGAAACTGAATAAAAATTTAGTGGAAGGTGTTTTGAGGTATGCGCTCAAGAAATATATAAAAAAACAACAGTTAAACTCCGTCAGTTACGATTACAGGGACAAAAATTCTCAAATTTCTAATGCCAACACTATTTTTTTCTTAATTGGAATGGGATCTCCATAGCAAAAAACCATAAATAGCGTTGGAAAGGTATCTCTAGCATGAAAATCACCAACGCTAGGCATACTAAGAAAAAAAAGAGAAAACAGCTGTGATGTGCCTACCAGAGCACGAATTTCATTTTTTTAATGACGTCACATTTCACACTGAGTCTTCGGTTCAGACTAAAGTCTACTGATTCTGCTTCGAAACGAAAAGAAAAGATCATGGTATCCTTAATTTCGTGTAAGGCTTCTGAATAAAGGCTTTAATTTCGTTGTTAGTCGTAAGACGCCGTCATGACTGACGTCAATGCACTACGTGAAAAATAAGGCATTGGGAAATGGCAATCAAAATTGATTTTGATGATGACAATGATGTTTCCCAGTAAGCGGCATATTGTTCACAGAGCAAGAAAGCAAGAAACACATCACTCATTCACAATACCTTATTTTTCATTTAGTGTGATGACGTCAGTCATTACAGTGTCTTACGACTAACAACGAAATTAAAACCCTTATTCAGCAGACCAACATGAAATTAAGAATACCATTGTATTTGTTTTACCACAGTTGTTTTTTTCTTTTTTTCTTAGCCTGATAGCGTTGGCAATTTTCGTGCTACATGTACCGTTCCAACGCTACTTATGATTTTTGCTATGCATATTCCATTTCAAGTAAAAAAAAGTAGGTGTTGCCATTTGAAAATTTTAAAATTTTATCTCTGTAACCATAACTGTTAGAGTTTGACTGTCGTTTTTTATGTAATTCTTGAGCGCATACCTTAAAATACCTTCCACCAAAATTTTATTCAGTTACTGTGAACGGTATGACAGCTATGATCTCATATATCGGGGTAGTTTTTTTTATAATCACCCTGTATATAGTGTTCACACAAAAAACTAATAGTTTTTTAAATTCTTTTCAAAATGTATGACATAATGTACATAATTCTTATTTCTTAATTCATCAGTTTTTTGTACTAAAAATGGCTGACGAAGTTCTCACTTCGTAATTGCGTTTTCACTAGCTAACAAGGGAAGTATGAATCAGTAAAATTGCTATTGAAACCAAACCACGCTTAAATTAAAGAGCATGGCCGAAAACATTGGGTACCGTACAAATTTGCTGCAACAACTCCCATGGGGGTGAGATGTGCCCTCTATTAGTTTTAGTTATTTCTATAAAAGCCATCAAACCACACAGCGTCGTGTGAACAGACGGTGCAGTGCTAGCGTGCTTGACTTCGGGTACGTAGCTAGTGGGATCGAGTCCCCGCCAGAGCGTTTTGTATTTTATATTTTTATTTCAACTGAAATATTTATTTTTGACATTTTTAATTAAATTAAATCATTATTGTAAGAGAAAATATATTAACTATATTAAAATAAGGTGTTTTTTTTTTTTTTTTTTTTTTTTTTTTCTTTCAGCGCGGACAATTTAATATATTTTTATTTTTAACCAATTTATTTATTTATTTATTAAATTTAAAGAAATTAATAATTTAACGGGAAATACTCTTATATTATATTTAGGTAAGATTTTGTTAATGATTACATTCAGATAAAATTTTGTTAATCATTGTTTTATAGAAATTATTAATTGTTATTTTTTAACGACGACATTAATAGCAAGAGTTAATCAACGGCTCTCAATTGTATTATTTATTAATGCTATTTTTTGCATGAAAAATCCTGAATGATGGACAGCTGTTGCTTAACTATTCGACGTCGCATTTAACTTTTATTTCAAATATTTCATTAAACAACTGTCAAGTTTCGTGGTGTCGGAAGAACTGACAATACATTGAAGACAATGACAAATTTTCTCAAAATGATTTTATTAATTTATAATTAATTTACATATAAAAAAAAATTCAAAATCTGGGTAAATATGAATCTTACAAATCAAGTAATCACGACGAAAAGCCAAATATTTGACAAAATGTTCGTGATGAACAATAATTGACTGTGAACAAAATTGAAATTCAAATAATCAATCATTTCAATCGTTGATCAATCGTTTTATATTTCTTGTTCTAATTGTGAAAAATACTTATGGTTCCACGATTTTTCTACTTTTAATCATAATTGTTATAAATTAGAAACTATATTCGTAGCTTTAAACATGGTTTTCTTTTTCATAAATAAAAAAAGTCATTTTTTAAATTCATTCTCAATGCTTTATTAATTGGAATACTCAGGAAAAAAAAAAAAAAAAAAAAAAATCTTAATATAATAAATTTTTTCTCTTAAATTAATAATTTAATTTAATTAAAAACGTCAAGAAAAAAAATTGAAAAAATAAAAAAATAAAATACAAAACGCCCTCGCGGGGACTCGATCCCACGACCTACGCATCCGAAGTCAAGCACGCCAGCACTGCACCATCTGTTCGCACCACAGATTATCATACAGATAGGACAGTGAAGCTAAAACGCGAACCGGAAATATAGTAGCACCACTAGTGTCAACACTGGGGAACTACATGTGTTAAGTCTACATGAATAGCATCTTTGATCGAAAATTGTTTTTCTATTTCGCGAGAAGTTAGTAGCAGGTTAGTGTTAGTATGGGAAGTTTTCTTTTTCTTCACTTTCTATTGTTTTTGAATTCACAAAATTATCCTCAAAACATTCACAGCTATTCTTCTAAGAAGTAAAAATTATTTTTTATAATGTTTAAAAATATGCTTTGTGAAACATATTCATATTCAAGTACAAATTAAAATTACAAACTGTAATTCTGAAATAGCAGTATGAAATCATTAAATATTTAACGTTGCTTGTTTTAAATAATACAAAATGCCTTAAAATGAAAAAATGTTTTTATTTTATGTATATTCAAAGTTTATTTTCTTAATATTTAGCACTTGCTTCTTAAAATAAATTGCTTTTAACAATCAACTTTGTAAACAATAATAAAGTTGCCAAATGAAAACATATGTGCAGTTTTCTTTGCTTCACTATTTCTACTACTTTTAAATTCACAAAATCATAACATTACAGCTATTTTCTAAAAAATAAAACTAATTTTTATTATGTTTGAAAATAAATTTTGCCAAACACATTCGTGTTCAAGTATACAAATTAATATAAGAAACTGTAATGCTGAAATAGCAGTATGGAATAAAATCTTAAATATTTAACTTTGTTTGGTTTAAATAATACAAAATGCTTTAAAATGAAAAAAAATATTTCTGGTTTATATATATTTTCGAAATTTATTTGCTTAATATTTAGTACTTGCTTCTAAAAATAAATTGCTTTCGACAATCAATTTCGTAAACAATAACAAAGTTGCCAAATGTAAACATCGATACAATGGTTAGTTGGTTGGATGTTGGGTTTAACGTTGCACTAATATTACAATGAACATAGATACAATAAAAATAAGATGAGCGATTGCGTAAACCGGAAATCTCGAGAAACTTACAGCCGTTGACAATAGGGTCGCTGCAGTCAAATTTTGGGTACCGAAGAATGTACGGGAGTGTCCTATCTGTATAATAATCTGTGGTTCGCACTACCCTGCGTGTTTTGTTGGCTTTTATAGAAATAACTAAAACTAATAGAGGGCATATCTCACCCCCAATGGGAGTTGTTGCAGCAAATTTGTACTGTACCCAATGTTTTCGACTATGCTCTTTAATTTAAGCTTGGTTTGGTTTCAATAGCAATTTTACTGATTCATACTTCCCTTGTAAGCAGTGGGTGAGATTTTAGAGGTTGATAACGAAGATAAATGCCGACAGTGAGAAGCTTCCGATGACTTCGTTGCAGCACTTTTCGTGATTGTCGAAAAATGACGCCACAGTACAGAATTCCCGGAAGTGAAAAGATTACGAAATGTTCGTTGTAGGGCCCCGTCCGTAACTTTATCGTTCTTGGACCTTCACATTTTTTCTCACCAACCCCTAAAAGGTTTGATTGTTTGTAATAGCACGTTATTCGTAAATGAAATGAACAATGTTTCTTTTGCTTTGAAAAAGATACATCCAATATAATTTTCTACACTTACTATGGAGCACATACAAATGAAACACTTCCGTTTGCAAGCGTTCCAAATGTATGACTACAGTCGGCAGCAAAAGTATCCGAGCACTAGCAAAAATTCCTATGTAAAAAAAGCCCACTTAACACTGTTTTGTTAAATAAATCCTTCTCAAATCATGTTCTTAGACTGACTAAGAACAGGATTCGACAAGGATTTATTTAACAAAACTGCACTAAGTGTACTTTTTTTTTTTACATAGGAATTTTTGCTAGTGCTCGGATACTTTTGCTTCCGACTGTATTTGCAATTAAACTTGCAAAATTTGCATCATCGAAGTTGCAAGCGTTCCGTTTGTATGTAACCCTATACTCCACAAGTTTATATATTGGGTGAGTGCGAAAGTTCTACCCGTTTTTGGATATACACATTTGCAATGGAATTGACACATGACATTGTAATGACGTAAATCGTCGGCCAATCAAACGTGTGAATGCCTCACATATAAATGCATCGTGTCTGACAAAGTTAATCACCTAAAAAAAATATCAGAGGGTGTAAAATGGAAAGCGAGAAGGGGCATATAAGACGTTGTTTGTCATACGAGTTCGGCAGCTGCAGCATGTCGCAATGTTTGTCAAATTTATGGGGAGGATGGAATAGACGAAAGCATATGTCGTCAATGGTTTCGTAAATTTAGGGAAGGAGACAGGAGCTGCCAAGATCAGGCTAGAAGTGGACGGCCATCACACGTTCGAGACGACGATATTTACCAAGCCATAAGGAACAACCCGAACCCAACCGTACAAGAATTAGCGGAGACCTTCAAAGTAAACCTGTCAACGGTCGAGAGACGGCTGGTTAAGTTGGGTTTTACGAGAAAGTTGGATTCTTGGGTTCCACATAACCTGACAGCTAATTAACTGGATGACCGTATCGCCACCTATGTTTCCTTGCTTTCAAGGTCCAAACTAACCCATTCTTGACACGAATTGAGACAGGTGATGAGAAGTGGGTTATGTACCGTAACATAAAGCGTCGTAGGACTGTGTGTCGCCCTTCTGATCCGCCTGCATCGAGTTCGAAAGCTGAACTTCATCCCAAGAAGGTGTTATTGAATGTGTGGTGTGATGTGCATGGAATAATTTACTGGGATGACCTGTCACTCAACCAAACCATCAATGATGCCTTTTATTGTTTACAGTTAGACAGGCTGGATTCAAATTTGGTAACAAAGCGGCCAGGTCTCATCAATCGTCGCGGTGTTATCCTTCATCACCATAACGCCAGGCCACATGCTGCTATCATCACTCGCCAGGTGTTACTGGGCTTTCGTTAGGAGGTTTTACCCCACCCTCCCTATTCCCCTGACTTGACGCCTATTGACTATCACCTATTTTTTGCGTTGAACAATTCCTTCAGTCAGAAAATATTTGATGATCTTGATGCTGTGAAAACTGTCATCCAAGATTTTTTTACTCGAAACTGCCGGAATTTTACCATCGCACAGTGGATCGAACAATGTTAAAATACGAACATAGGCCCAAAAATCAGTCTCTAAATAACTGATATTTTGCAGTGAAATAATTTAAAAGAGTAGCTAAAAAATACAAATATATGGTTATTTCTTCAATTACACGAAGTTTTATTATATATAAATAAGTTCAAAACGAAAACTTTCAGAAATAAGATTTTTTGATGAATTTCAGTGACTTTATTTGAATAGCCATCAAGTGGCATTTAAGATAACTATGAAAAAATACGAAATAAAAATACTTTTAATAATGTCCTAATAAAAGTTTAAGGTACATCTGCCAACATTTTGTTGTTTTTTTATGTTGTGATTCACGCATGGAATGTGAATATAAAATTAACAACAAAATTAAATTTATAAGTTGTGTAACTTTTTTTGTCCAAAATTGTCCAAAATTTCAAACACATTTTACTACTCCCAAAAGTACACATTTTAATCCTTGAAAAGGATATCCGCCACAAATCACCACTTTTAGAGAAAAAAAAATTTTTATTCTGTTCACCCCCAAATTATCAATCGATAAATTTATCTGAATAACTGTATACATGAATGACAGAAAATATATTAAAATTTTTATAGTGAAAATATTATAGAAATTAGATGATTAAAATAGATTTAAGGAATCAGAAATTATTTCTTATATTTTTAAATATTTAATAAATTAATTAATTTTACTTTAAAGGTACGGAAAAGTACCTTTGGACCCCAAAAAGAGGGGAAATGTAAATGCTTGCTGTGATATGTCATAAAATGTTAAAATTAAATAAATGTTTGATGTTCAACTACTAAATGTTAAAATTAAATATTATAATCCCATATTACGATTTAAAGTAAAAGTTTCTGTGCAATAAAAATAAAGACAAATGTGAGTTTTTCATAGAGTTTGTCAGTAAACGCTTGCATGAGTTTTCTATTGAAATACTAAATAAAAAAAGAAGCAGTAATGCAATGATATATTTAAAATTGTGTGCTAAATTACCGTAATTTCTGGTAGATACCCCGCAGGTTATATAATCCAGTTTTGCACAAGAAATTTCAATTGATAAATAAATTTATATTTGTACGAGCTCTTCCTTCGAAAAAGTATAGATTTCTCTATTAATAAAATTTCTGGTGGAGAACTGACACATCTTACCTGCGGCTTATCTACCAGAAATTACGGTAATTATGTTTAAATATAGATTTTCGTCACGAAATTTTTATCTATTTCCTTTTATTCTCTTCTTTTTTTAAACATTTGTTTCTTTATCAGGTATGTTTCTAAATACCTGTTTGCAGCAGAAAAATATGATACCGTTTAACTCTTTTATAATGTAAAATTTTCCTCAAATGTCACATTAAAATAATTTCACGAATAAAAATTGATGTAAAGAAAAAAATTCATTTAGCTTATTAGAAATAATTAATTTTAATTTTGACACATTATTCTCTTAGTTAATCGCAAACTTCTCACAACCCATTGTATTAGCATAAGCAGAATTGCCGCAAATGACTGCTTTTTTTTTTTTTTTTTTGCACCAATGTTTTAAAAATAATATTTATACTGATATTTTTCTACAGAAATGATACACATGAATCATTATTTAAAAAAAAAAAAATGGTGCCAGTTGAATAAAATGATAATGAATTTGGTGAGGAAAATATTCCTGTGGCCTTATAAAGGGTTAAAAAAATCATAGAATCGCTTTTAGTATCATTCATATATACATATTTAAATCGAAATGTGACAAAAAACATCATACATAGATAATAATTATACCATAACCTTCCTATGTTCGCCACTGCCTATACTTCGATCCACTGTGCGTCGTGGGATTTATCTCTTACCAGAAAGGTGACAAGAGGTCACAGATAGCAATGGGGATTATGCACAATAGTAGGTACTGTTCATTTTGCGTTTATTTGCTTTTCTTTATGGGTAATAAAAACGGGCAGAACTTTTGCACTCACCCAATACTCGGTGAGTGCTGGGTGGGTGGGATTTAAATTTAAAAAAAAAGAAGAAGAAGGAAGGATTGCTGCATTTAATTTTATTCAGATGTGAATGCTTGATTTAGAAGTTCAATTTATCGATCAATTACAAATAAAAAATAAATCTTACTTAGAGTACATGCAAAATACCTGTTTGAATTCAGTTAATAGGATTCTCAATAAATAAATAAATAAATAAATAAATAAAAATAAATAAATATAATTGATTAATTTAAATAAATTTAAAAATTAGATAAATTACCTAAAAGGAATTGACCTAAAAACTAAAACTAACTTTAATGTATATTAAAAAAAAAATTAAATTTAAATTTTAAATTTTCCTTGCTGCTAAATTTTTAAAAACAAATAAATAAATAATAATTAAAATTAACCATCTAGTTAAGTCTAAACTCACTTTGGTTTTTGAATTCATGGCTAAACATTACAATAAATGTTCTCCCCCCCCCCCCCCCCCCAAAAAAAAAAAAAAAAAAAAAAATGGTTTTGTTAAAAGAAATGAAATTTGAATTATTTATTTTCCCCTTATAAAACTATCCTAAAATTTTCCTTCTTTTCTATAACATCAAAATGCACGGTCGAATATTAAATCATTCAACAGGTGTCGTAATTTAATAAATTAAAGTAAGTAATATTATTATTCTTAAGAAATTAAATCAATTTAATATAATTAGCTACTTTGTTTGGCCTATGTATGTTTCTGTGGTGATTTATTTGACTGACTATTCTTCATTCTCATTATTTTCTTTTTTATCAAATAAATTATAAATTATACATATATATATAATAATTTTATTACATAATGACATTTCAGATGTCATTCAAAATCTGCCAGATGAGAAAACTTGGCTCTTAGCAAATATTCAACAAGTTGGCTACTACAGAGTAAATTATGATGTCCAAAACTGGGAAATGCTATTGCTCCAACTTCTTGACGATCATACGGTAATTAATTTCCATGAATTGATAAAAAATATTAATGATTAATCATAAATTTATAATGAAATTTATTTTTAGGCTATACATGTCGTTAACAGAGCTCAAATACTGAATGATGCTTTAAACTTAGCCCGGTAAGTAAATCGCTTCTTCATATTATTATTTTAATTCTATACAGTAAAACCTCTCTAAGTTGGACACCTACGGTTCAAAGAAAAAGTGTCCAACTTAGAGAAGTGTCCAACTTATAGGGGTTAGACATAATGTTAATGGATACATTCCGTTCCGAGAAAAAGCGTCCAACTTAGAGGGGTGTTCAACTTATAGGGGTGTCCAACTTGAGAGGTTTCACTGTATATCCAAATTCGTTAGCATTCAAATAGTTAAATTTTTGTAAGAAACTGAGGTTAACCATTACGTTCTTTTTCATTCAGTAGGTCAAATTACATCCTACAATATACAACGAAGCATATTTTCGTATTATAAATTATTTAAAAATAAATAGATTATTTTAAATAGTTACAAGAAAGAATGGTTCAGTTTGAGATTATTCTTGACATGTTTTAGTTTAAAATATTTTGGAATCATAATAGGGGCGCTTGAAATCTATAAATCATAAAAGAGGCTGTACGAAAGAGTCCGAACGTACAGTCGGCAGCAAAATTATTGAAGTGCTAGCAATAATTCCTATTTCGAAGATGTGCACCTAATACTGTTTTGTTAAGTAAATATTTGTGGAGTCATGATCTTAGTCCTATGCTGTTTATAAAAAAGTAAGTTGATGATAAAAATTAGCAATTAAACTTAAAAAAAAAAAAAAGTGGATACGTGCTTTAATAATTTTGCTGCCGACAATAGTTATGATTGGCAATTACCTAAAAGTCTACTTTTAAAATACTCTGAATTTTCGACTGCAGCTGAATTTTAGCAAAATATGCAATTTGTAGAAAAAAAAAAAAAAAAAAAAAATCGTCATACTCACATTTTAATTCATAAAGGGCAATACAAAACAAATTAAATATATTTACAAGTAATTTTTGAAATAAGGTTTTTGAACTAAATTATATTTAGGAGCGTTGGTGATTCTTATATGATCAAATGTTCTTATTTAGGATTGCACAAAATAACTTGAAACATTTTCATCTATAAGCAATTATGGCTGAAAATAGATTAAGTCAATGTTATGTGTTTTTAAAATTACGAAATTTCACTTTTGATTTAAAATGAAATCTAAGATTTTCTTCAAAAGGCAAATTTACATCTGTTAAATCTATATAACAAAGATGTAAATCTTGGCAACGAACTAATTAAAATTAGTGAAAAAAAAAAAAAAAAAAGAGGGATTGCATTGAGAGTAATGTACCTAAAGCAAAATTTTTCGTCAAATAATTATGAGAAAACATAACTCAACGATTGTTAAAATCTGTTAAATTACCGAAGATTACTAAGGAAAATGTTGCAAGAATCGTATTCGAGATTTTTATGTTACGAAGTGTTTTCTGATGCGTTTATAATGCATGTTTCTCTTTTATGACATCATTATAATGCAGATATTTTTGTTAGTTTATATATTCTCATATAAATAATTTAATTTTGAGCCTGTCTTTTTTTTTTTTTTTTTTTTTTTTTTTGTGAAATACGAAAATATTCAAACACATTAAATTGTTATACTAAAAGACGCAAGAGTATTGATAAACACTTATTCTTAAGTTTTCCTGGAATAAAATTATCAAAACATCTTACACTAGGTGATCAAATTACAAAAAAAAAAAAAAAAAAAAAAAAAAAAAAGGTACTAGACAAAATGGCCTGGAATTTCATACATGCAAAGAACATTTTGAAACTCACATTTTCCACTATCCATTTAGTCCAGAGTGCGATTAGGGGACCAACCGCAAATTGAAGAAGAGCGAAAATACTTTGAATCACTCTGTGTCATAAAAAGCTACAAATGACTTGTAATTTTAACATGTTGTTGTACATACTATATACAATGTTTATAAGTTTTGTTGTGGGAATTGGGCAATTATTTAAGCAGATACATTTTATTCCCTTTTTTTTTTTTTTTTTTTTTTTTTTTTTTTTTTAATTACTAATATTTTTGACGAGTTTTTTGTTTCTATATAGAACGGACTTCCTTAAAATTTTACAGAACTTACAGAAAAATTGCCAAAACATTAGAGAAATATCATTCTGTATACAAAATTAACATAACACAAAACAACACAAAATTAACAGGCGTAATATCGTTCAGATATGAGTATTTTTTGTAAATATTATTTTATTGCGTAGTTTCGAAAGTTAGAAAAAATTTTATTACATACGATGAAAACTAGATATATTGGGCAACTTTTGTCAAAAGTTCATTTGAATAGAGTAAAAATTAAGCATATTGTTGGCAAAAGAACACACTAGATTTTAGGTATTTTCCAGAGTTGAAATTTCATAAGGGGTTTTTCACATGCTACGTATTTAATTTGAAAATCCAGTTATGTCAACCACGTTGCAACAGCTCTTTTTTGTGAAAAACCCCTTATAGGCTTGTAACGTCTAACATATTTTTATTTCTTTACTAAGATTTATGAGTTCATAAGGGGTTTTTAACAAAAAAGAGCTTTGCAGCGTGATTGAAATAATTGGATCTTCAAATTAAATACCCACCAGGTGTAAAACCCCTTATGAAATATCAACTCTGGTTGGTTTGCTGGTTGAGTTTTACGTCGCACGAGTGCTGCGCAATGGGCAATTCGCAACGGTCTGGAACTCACCCCTAGATGTGGTCACAATTTTGACCCTCCACGGAAGGGATGGCTCTCCCGTTTCGGTCACCCTCAGAGGTATAATTTATTTCAACTCTGGAAAATATCTAAATTATAGCTCGTTCTTTTTACAACAGCTTCCTTAATTTTCACTCTATTCAAATGAACTTTTGACAAAAGTTGCCAAATATATCTAGCTTTCAACGTATGTAATAAAAATTTTTCTATCTTTCGCGCATGCGCAGTAAAATAATATTTACAGATATAAAATATAAATGCTCTTACTCAGCGAATATTACACGTGCTAGCGAGCTTTGCCCGCTAGCGGGTCAGTATTTTTAAATGAATCACTATAATTAATGAATCACTAACAGTAACTTTTACTCTTAAGAAAAGAACTTTAAAAAAAAAAATCATTTCTGATCGGGTAAAAAGTGGGATCGGGTCCCCACTGCGTTCGGCAGCGCAGTCCCGTGCGCGCCTATTTCTTCCCAACACTTCAAGCCCCTCCTAATTAATCTACATATACCAATTTTGAACGGTCTAACTCAGTTAGCTGAAATGCAAAAGGAAACCTAATCAGGACACCTTAAAGCGTGTAAATAAGATGAAATCTCGAATTCCACTTTCGATAATATATAAGAACTTTAAAGTATCTTTCGAATGATGTATTAAAAATAATTTAATCATGATTAGAATTTGAAATATTGAAATTTTAAAATATTACAGCGCCATCTGGCGGTAGAAAGTTCTGCAATGTACTGTTCGATTCCAAATCAACAAAGCTTTCAAATTATGTATTACTTATGAAATTATTTTAATTAGTAAAGGAGATACAAAAGAAAACCTATTCAGGACACCTCAAAACGTGCAAATCAGGTGAAATCTCGAATTCCACTTTCGATAATACAAATGAACTTTAAAATATCTTTTGAATGATGCATTAAAAATAATTTAATCGTAATTAGAATTTGAAATAAGCGTATTAGAATAAAATTAAATTTGCAATTAAAATGTAAATTTTTTGTTTATTCTTTGAAATCGATGAAATTTGAACTCCAACTTTGTCTTGTGATGAAAACTCTGTATAGTAAGTTTTGTGTGGGACAAAGGAAAACTGAAGAAATTTGAAATTTGCAGTTTTTAATCACAGTCAAAGAACATGTGACCTGAATCTGGAATCTATAGCAGGAAGTAAAAATTCTTTCGCCCTGCTTTCGAGGTATCGGGAGTTGCCATGGTAACCAACGAACGGCAAAGGAATGCTTGCATGCAGAATTTATTTAAAGTAGAGCCCCTTAAGGGGGTGCATCACGGATTGTCAAGGTCATCCAAAGCCTATGCTATTCTATGGCGAAATTTGTTTATAGAATTACACATTACGTAATGATTTTTTTTAAATTCTGTTTTCACAATCAGAAAATTCACAACCATACACTGAAGACCCGTGAAACAAAAGCTGTTATATTTAATTTTTAACCCTTTATTTTTAAGCTGTAAAATGCGAAAAATACACTTGTGTTGCTTTACTAGCCTCTAACTTATCAACAAATTGCAATATCTGAAATCTGTATAGCGTGTCGTTTTCTCAAGAAAACCAAGATTTTTATTAATGTTTTTATAAATTGTTTTATTTAAATCTCTATTAATGAGAATATAAGAAACTTTAATTTTTAAATTGAAAGACCTCAATTTCAGCAGATTTCTCCGCCTCCCATCGGAAACGCCCCGCGAAACTTACGGGAAGTCATTAAGATTGATTGATGATATCGTTCATGTCGAAAGGGGAAGGGGGATAATGGTGTCGTTAAAACATACTTTCTGGGTCCACACAGAATTTTTCTTTTTCAGAGTCCAAATGCATTAAAGAAAAAAAAAAAAAAAAAGAGAGAGAGAGAACTCTTTGCTTAAAAATCTAATATTTATATATATATATATATATATTACAAAAAAAAAAAAAAAAAAAAAAAAAAAAAATGTTTGTGTCTCCGACTACCTCTTTACGAAATCTGAACGCAAAAAGATGCAAAATAACTCAAGGACTCAGAATTGAGCATTTAAATAAAATTATTTCAATTAATTAAAAGACAATTAAAAATATAAAAATAAATAAATAAATAATAATAAATAAATAAATAAATGAACTTATGAGTTTATTAATTAATTTAATTAATTTATTTTGTCCTTAGCATAAATTCATTTACACGCGAAGAATAAAAAAAAATGAAATAATAATAATAGTAATGATAATACATACAAACATATATGTATATATGTACCGGTACGATTTGATTGTGAAATTTTTCTCAATTTGGTGATAGCTTTTCCTAAGCAGAGCAATCGTTAGATTTTTTTTTTTTTTTTTTTTTTTTACTAGGGTGCTCTGCCCCTTACTCGCTTCACTTATTTACCCCTGCGGCACTCTGCACGTCTATTCGCCGCTTTACCTTTCACTGAATAGGGATATTACTAGTGCATAACATAAACCAAAAGTAGAAAAATGAAATTCAAGAAATCTTCATATTTATTGTCTAATTGAAATATATAAGTACTATTTAAAACTTTTTATTACGAAATATTATTCTAAAAATCAGTAAGTATATATTTATATATAGATATATATATTTAGAATAGAAAAAAAAAATCGTAATATCTAAACCATTTTGCGTTACACCTTTAGTATACGACCCCATTGGCAACTTTTAAATTTTTGTTTCTATTTAGCGATGATTTTTTTCGTGTAATTGTTCTTCTTATCTCTCTCTCTTATTTAAAAAAAAAAAAAAAAAATCTAGGATACCTACTTTTTCTAATGCCTATACTTTTTACTAATAATCTTTTAGTTAATTTGGGACGGTATATAATGCTTTCTATATATTTTTAATGTACAGTTAGATAATTTTACCATTTCGAAAACATCTGGTGAAAAAAAAAAAAAGTCCATTACCTACTATTACATTTATTATATGCACTTTTTTGACATAATGTAAGGTCGAAAAACGTAAAATTAGCCTAACAGATTAGACACTTAACAATTTTTCCAGCGAAAGAAAACTGATACATGTGTAAAGTTATACAAACAGAGTTTACATACCAAGCTTAAAAAAAAAAAAAAAAAAAGGTAGAGCCGCTTTTAAAAAATACTTATTTCCGAGATCTAAAACTGACCTACCTAATGAGGATGATTGTCAATTTTCCTGTAATAGCCACGTAATATATGCGAAAGGATATCTAAAATGAGATTTATGTAGCAATTTTCAAGAAAATCGTAAGAACCGTTTTTGAGACATCGACATCCACCAAAGTTTTTCAAACTCAATTATTGACAACAGTTACATACGAAAGGGTATCTAAAAGAGATTTATTATGGCGAGTTTGTACAAAAATTCCTACAGCCGTTTTAAAAGAAATGCACTTGCGAGACCTCAAATTCATTTTCATGAACTAACCAACTATTACATACGAAAGGAAATCTTATATGGTGTTTATACAGCAGCTTTGAAGGAAATCGTTAGAGTCGTTTTTGCGATACGGACTTAGGGTCTTACTTCCGGCTTCATATATCTCCCTTCCGGCTTTTCAATATTTTAACCAAAAGTTAAAATTCATCGGCACATCAGACCTAACTCAATTTTGAAGTTTCATTGTTCTAACTTTATTGGTTTCACAGATATGACAGTCAAAAGATTCACCCCATACATGCACACACACACACTGACCAATTGCCAAAAACTGCTTTTTTGGACTCAGGAGACCTTAAAACACGTAAATCAAGTGAAAACTCGACATGCAATTTTTGAACCGAATACAATACTTTCATACTCTGTGACTGGGTTGTCATGGTAACAACGGCAACGAACGCCTGCAGAATTCCAAAGTGTTCGGTGACGATGACGCGAGTTCCATGATTTTTGCTCACCCAAAAAGTGCTCAATGCGCCTAAAGAAGTTTTCACTTCAAAAAGCTTGAAGCTACTATGAAATCTCACATCAACAGATAGGAGCTTTCATAGCCCGTACTTTTGATTTTTTTTTTTGTCGATGTTTTGGCGTATTATATTATTATTCATTTATTTTATTTAATATGTTTTTGTTTTTTAATCATGACTTAGATACGTTGGAAATAGATAATTTATATGACTATTGTTTTTATTTCACTAATTTTACGCCATTTAAAAATTTATTTATATTTTCAATGCTCACATAGACTAAAATGTCTGCCGCGAAAATAAAGTAGGTTATGACTGACGAACAGTTTGTAAGATAACAAATGTTTTATAAATAATAGTAATAATAACAATAACAATAATGTATTCATTAAAAAAAGAAGAAAAAAGTTAGTTTTCTTTATAAAATATGTTTCAAATGATCATTAATGAAGTAAAAGATAAGCTGTTTCGAGCAGTTTAGAAAAAATTACGTGATGATTGTTTTCGTTTTATTAATTTTTTGCGATATTATGTGATTTATTTATAATGATTATGCGTGACTAGCCGAATTCGTCAAGGAGATCTTATACTAAAGCTGTTCCTGAAAAAAAAAAGTAAATTTTGTTAATTTAAACTAAACCATGAAATAAATTCTTAATTTACTTTTCTTATTATTTATTTCTAATTATGGATAAAGGTTTGTTTTCTATTTTCTCAATACAATGTTGCAAAAGTGATGGTATTTGTTTTCTGTCAAATCAACCTTTTTGTTTTTTGAAGGCCATGGGTAAAGGCCATTTTTGAAGGCCGCCACTGAAAACAGGGTACAATTTCTTCCATTACTCTTCCACCAATATAATTATATAATAAGTTTTATAGTATTTCTCCATGATTAATTAATCATAGAGGCCTATTGTTGAAATTGTAAAGCCCTAGTGCTACTTAAAACCATATCAACCAACCAACAAACCGATTGTTATGATGGTATATATAAGAAATCGTGTCGGTAAACACCCTGTATTGACAAACATCTATGCGTGATAGAGAAAAATGGGCTGTATTTTCGGTTTCAGCATATCAAAAAACATAAAGGTCAGCTGAAATCATCAAATCAAATTTTGTAAACTTTATTTTTGTATGCCTGTGTAATTAAACATAGTATCTGATTGAATAATAGACAAATGAGATAAGGCACATAGAAATCAGAAATAATAATTGATTAACCAATCAAATTAAAAATTACTAAATTTGTCTGATATTTTGTAATGTTGTTTTTGTCAATAAAAGTTTATTTGTGTATAGCTTTGAATTCTTTTTCCTATTTGTACAGCAGTTTTATTTTGTTTGATATCTTAATAAAAACAAATGTACAGAGAGTAATTAACAAATGCTTTTGCCAATATTCATACTTGTAGTTTAAAATGTGCGCATATATATATATATATATATATATATATATATATATATATAATACTGACCAAATTGGCTTTTGTGTGTTGTGGCAATTCTTTCATCTGTTTATTTTTCGTCTAATTAGGGACTATCTATCATACCAATGAATGTATCTGTGCGAAGGGCAATATATATATGAAGGATAAAATTTATAAACAAAATTCTTTCCTTTTTAATATTATAGTTGAATATAAAACTTTATTCTATGATTTCCTTTTTCAAAGAAAATTTCAAATTTCAGCCACGATACAAAATATTTAGATTACGAATATAAATATTTTGAAATCAATATACTATTTTATTTCTTAAATTTCAATTTTTTTGCTGATATTTTTTTCAATTAAAGTATTTTTAGGTTTTAGAGTTTGAAAAAGTCTGTTCTATTGCCGTGCACATACAAAGTATTTTAGTATGATAGGGGTTGTGATTTAGGTCTTGTTAATATTAAACCGTAACTTAGAATTGTTTTTTATTATGTTCAAAAATAAGAATATTAAAAAATTAACATGTCATTATTATTTATTATTATTATTATTATTATTATTTGTAATTGAAGTATTTGTAACTTTCAATGCTTCTCGTTTTTTTTACTTTCTCTTACCCATAAGGTAGCGAAAGTAATGCTTTTGGGTCAAATTTTCGAACGCGATATTTTGTTATATTTACACGTTTTGAGGTCCCCTGAATACGAAAATCATGTTTTTAGCAAATGGTCTGTGTGTCTGTGTGTGTGTCTGTCTGTGTGTGTGTGTCTGTGTCTGTCTGTTATCTGCATATCTCAAAAACAAATTATGGCAGAAAGTTCAAACTTGGTATTCTAAATGTGTATCATATAGGGATGCTACAGTAAGCTTTTCGTTAAGATCAAGCAAATGGTTCGTGTACAGAGACAATCAAGAGAATTCTAATACATTACGTCTATGGGGAAAATTGCAGGTAAGTAGAGTTTAACGTCTATAGACTGCACTAAACCAAATGAAACGAATATATATATTTTGTAATAGAGATAGTCAACTGGGAAAATTTTTTTGTGTATGTAGGAGCCTCGCCTCCCCCTCTGGGGGGGGGGGAAGTCCACCCTCGAGGGGAGTAAATTTTCATGATGGGTATATTTCAAAAGAGCTCGCCAATGGGTATATTTCAAAAGATGGGTATATTTCAAATTTTTTTTTTTTTTTTTTTTTTTTTTTTTATATTGAGAATAAAATGGACTCTTTTTGGATATTTAGTGTCATACTACTTCTCTAATATGGAAATCGTCTGCATTATTATAAAAGATAATTTTTTAAAATAATAATTTTAATAAATTATTTTTTAATAACCGAATTAAATTCTATATAAATGTAGGTGCGTTAATGAAACGGGGGGTTGAGGGGGGCGATAGCCCCCCTCACACAGAATTAATTATCATACAAAACTCTTCCGAAGCCTAATTTGAATTGTTTAACGTAGGTTTACATAACATCGTTATCTTACCTCTTAATCTCCAACCTGTATTTATAGTATTAAAGTTCAGGGTAAGAGAAAGTCGTGTGAGTGACACACCAGATTATTTTTCCTTTTTTTTCAACATTCCGTTATTTTTATTTATTTATTTATTTATTTTATTATTATTATTATTTTTTTTTGTGTAGAATGCTTTGAAACTGATATATGTTATTCAAGGTAGCTATGGCACGTTTTCTATTAAAAATGATATAAATAACGCAAATCTCCGGCAAAATAATAATAATAACAAAACAAAAGCATAAAATTCTAACGGAATAATTATCTTATTTTTCATTTTGTGTCCATTTCAAATTATGGATATTAATTTTTATTAAATTTTTTATTATAGTATAGTGTTGTAATTATGACGTCCCAACCTAAAACAGAGAATCTGAAACCTGTATTGCATTTGCTGTAAAATTAAAGCTATTATAATTAAAGCTATTATAATTCGTATTCATTATTATTATTATTAATTTAGAAAAAGTCTAGGTGGAATGGATTCTGTGAGAATCTTTTTAAGGGGTCCTAATCCATATTAACGAGTGTTTTGGAGAAAACGATGGAAAACTCCTAGTGCTAGGCTGACGAGTGCTGCCTTGAATCGAACCAAACACTTCTCATAGCTTAGAGAGTAAAATCTTTTGGTTAGTGGTAGGGTTGCTATTCAAGAAAATGTGTTAATTAAATTAGTAATTCAATGAAAATCGAATAAGCGAATTTTTTCTTTGTATATTTATACTGTGCTTCGAATGGGATATTCGCAGTATACTGTTATGTCGTATGTATAAACTGTTGTCACAAAAGTTGCGCCAAATGGGTGCAAGTTTATGCGGATCCCGGAAAAAGGGGCACCTGGGAAAAAAAGGGCACTTTTTCGATTCGCAAATTAAGAAAAGTGCCCTTTTTTCCGGATCGCGGAAAAAAAGATACCGGAAGAAAGGGCACTTTTCTTAATTGTTTCTTGTAAAATACTTCTAAATACGAACAATAGCAAAAAATTTTTGTTTTTACGAGGGGAAGGGAGGGGGGGGGAGAGAGATAGATTAAACAAAACAAATTCTGTTTCAGAACCCATGCATCATTCATAATTTATAAAACATTTTCCCCATTACTATGACATTTATATATATTGCAACAAAAAAAAAAAAAAAAAAAAAAAGAGTCAGAGGTTGATTTTTATATAAAAGGAAGTTACTAAAATAAATTAAAAATATGCATAGATAAAGAAAGATTTTCCAGCATTTTTGTGCTAAAAGAATTAGCTATCGTGGGTGAAATTGATAAAATATTTTGGATTTGATTTGACAAATTTGATTTTGTTTGTTATATCAGTGTCAAACAGCAGACAAACCAACCCATCATAGAGACATAGACAGTAGAAAGAGTCTGATTTGAAGTTTTTTCTTTAATATCATAAAGATCTTTTTTTTTTTTTTTTTTTATTTAACTAATTTTATGACTTTAAAAAATTGTAAATTGTAATGTCTGGACATAACTTTAAAATAATAATAATTTGTTAAAAATAATTAAATAAAGGAATGAAAAATAAAACTATGGGTTAGGAAATATATAATAGTGCCGCTGGAGCGATGAAATTGTGAAGTTTGGAAGAGCAGAATTTAGAATTACAGAAAACAGGGCAGTTTAGAATCACCTAGGAGGGGGCCTTTATCCTGCATAGGATTGATTTTACTTAAAGTTGCAAGTAGAAAATTATTGAAATTATTAATTTTGTTATCCTAAATGTTTTATAATTTATTGCTTTTCCTTTCTGCAGAGATGCAAATTATTTTGGGAAATAATAAGGGCGGTGGGGGATGAGGTTCTAAACTAAAAGCCTTGTAAATATTCCAACTTCACGGGTGTTATTTATCATAGATCCACAGTTAAAATGTCAGGAAATGAACGTATTATTTTACTTTTTAATTTTTAACGTTTTCTTAATTAAAGTATTTGCAGCTCTACGTGTGTCGGATTATATTCCATCAAAATTCGAAAATTACATTAAAATTAGACCCAAAAATAAATAAATAAATAAATAAAATTTTTCCTTGAACTGTAATTCTACTTAATTAAATCTTAAAACTGTTTAGACTCAAGACTAAAATTTTAAGGGAGGAACAGGAAAATGTCATATTGTAATAAAATAATGAAAGAAAATTATATTGAATATTTACTGAAAATTTTAAAAAGGTTTTCATTATATATATATATATATATATATATATATATATATATATATATTTATATATATATATATGTCATATTAAGTTTGAAGATCAATAGCATAAGATAATAAAAATAGTGTACTTAAAAAAGAATCTAAAATTGCGGAACATTTTTAGAACATATGGAACAGTTTTATTTCATATGTATTTCTTTGTAAGAGGGATACTCCCCTCCTCCATCAAACCCACTTATTTATAATGCATAATTGTAAAAATAAACAAATGAATAATAATCAAGGCTGTTACTAATTTGACTTCAAACTTGACAACCTTGCTCAAAATTTTAAGTGGCAACCTAATACGAACTTCAAAATACCACTTTTGAATTTCCTGCAGTTATCTGTTTTTATGTTATTCTGATAACAGATATATATACAGATCAACCGCTAAATAATGGACTTTTATAATCAGGGAACATCAAAATGTGATATTATGAAAAAAAAAAAAAAAAAAAAACTATAGTTGAGAATAAAACTACTAAAAGTAATTCGTTTACATACAGTATGGATATGAAAAATTAATTTTGCTTCGTGAGCAAGTGTTCGTCGGCATAATAAAATATAGCAAAGCACTTCCATCAATTACATTCAATACAAAAGAGCGTTTAGCTTAATTTTGGGTAGCTCTGCATATTGTCGATAAACAATGTTGTGTATTTAAATTTATTCTTACTTGAAAAACTTCTAACACAAAATTAGTTATAATTCCAGCAATTTCCAAGTATAGCCTCAATATATCCAAATACTTTGGAGCTCTGTAAACGAATGATGAATCTACACAAAACATGCTTTTATGCATTTAAAAAAATTGTTACTCACTTTTGTTTAATCAGCCTATTGATGTTAAATTGTACTTATCAGAACATAATTTATTTGAACTTTGAACCCCATAAACATCATGTATTTGAATTCTCTTGGATATTCCTGTACGTGAACCATTTGCTTTGTCTCAAGGAAAAAATTTAGTGTAGCATATTTATATGAAACCCATTTAAAATACCAAGTTTGGACTTTCTGCTATTATTTGTTCTTGTTATATGCTGATAACAGACAGATACACACACAAACCAACCGCTAAAAACATTTTCCAATTAAGAGGATTTCAAAACGTATAATTATATAATAAAGAAAAAAAAACTCAATTTCGAAAATTTGACCCAAAAACAATACTTTCTTTACACTGTGTATACGTGAAAGAAAGCAAATAGTTAGAACTTCAAAATACCACTTTTGAATTTCCTGCAGTTATCTGTTTTTATGTTATTCTGATAACAGATATATATACAGATCAACCGCTAAATAATGGACTTTTATAATCAGGGAACATCAAAATGTGATATTATGAAAAAAAAAAAAAAAAAAAAACTATAGTTGAGAATAAAACTACTAAAAGTAATTCGTTTACATACAGTATGGATATGAAAAATTAATTTTGCTTCGTGAGCAAGTGTTCGTCGGCATAATAAAATATAGCAAAGCACTTCCATCAATTACATTCAATACAAAAGAGCGTTTAGCTTAATTTTGGGTAGCTCTGCATATTGTCGATAAACAATGTTGTGTATTTAAATTTATTCTTACTTGAAAAACTTCTAACACAAAATTAGTTATAATTCCAGCAATTTCCAAGTATAGCCTCAATATATCCAAATACTTTGGAGCTCTGTAAACGAATGATGAATCTACACAAAACATGCTTTTATGCATTTAAAAAAATTGTTACTCACTTTTGTTTAATCAGCCTATTGATGTTAAATTGTACTTATCAGAACATAATTTATTTGAACTTTGAACCCCATAAACATCATGTATTTGAATTCTCTTGGATATTCCTGTACGTGAACCATTTGCTTTGTCTCAAGGAAAAAATTTAGTGTAGCATATTTATATGAAACCCATTTAAAATACCAAGTTTGGACTTTCTGCTATTATTTGTTCTTGTTATATGCTGATAACAGACAGATACACACACAAACCAACCGCTAAAAACATTTTCCAATTAAGAGGATTTCAAAACGTATAATTATATAATAAAGAAAAAAAAACTCAATTTCGAAAATTTGACCCAAAAACAATACTTTCTTTACACTGTGTATACGTGAAAGAAAGCAAATAGTTAGAATTAAAAAAAAAACTTTTGAGTAAACATATTTCGTATTAAAACTTAAATTAAAAAAAAAAAAAAAAAAAAAAAATCAACCACTATTTTTTAAAATACACTACCGTGGGTTTGAATCTTTCGACAAGAGAGAGAGCTATTTTATGTACTGTTTGAAACTATATATGTAGTATAAATAATTCAATAAACATTTTTTTTATAATATTCACATATTTTATGCATGTATTTATAATAAAAAAAAAAAATATTTTCTTCTGTTCCGAAACATTTTGTGTAAAGAATTTTCATTTATTCATTTAATAAGATTAAATTTCTTGACATTAGAATTTAAATCTTAAATCTATTTATTTTAGTGATTTACGTTTCACAAAATATTTCACTGAGCGATGCGATAGTTTGTATATTTTTTTAGCGGCGTTCTTGTAGATAATTGAATACAGGTGGGAAACTGTCTCTTATCACCTCTGTCACCCCACAGCTAGGAGAGAAAGTGTCAAAATAACTTGGGTAGTCAAGAAGATAATTTTTCAACTAATAGGGGAATTCTACTATTCACTGATTGGAGCTGATGGCTGTCAGTTTTTAAAGTTAGGCCAACCCCAATTTTTTCTTAGAACCTGGGCGGCCATGTTGAATAGAAATCTTCATTTCCGGATGCACGCCCACGCCCTCCATTTTTTTTGCCTCGCAAGAGGACAGCATTTCCGCTTGGCGATCTTATCGCTTCACTGGCGGTTTTAAGAAATTTTCATCTAAAAATAAAATTGGCCAAGAATGATAAGCAATACAAGCAATCTGTTTCTGTTTCTTAAATAATTCATAACATTTGAAAGGGGGAAAAAAATAGCCCCCCCCCCAAAAAAAAAATAGAGCATACCAATTAAAATTGGAAAGTTTTTTTTAAAATAATTTTCTTTTCTCTTTCTCGTATATATATGATGGAGAAAGTATTGTTTATAAGTCAAATTTTCAAAATTGAGTTTTTGTCACATTTACACATTTTAAAGTCTCCTGAATCCGAAAATAAAGTTTTTAGCGGTTACTCTGTGTGTGTGTCTATGTGAAGAACAGGTAGTAGCAGAAAAACTAAAATCGGTATTCTCAATGTGTATCATATGGGGATGACACACTAAACTTTTCGTTGAGATCAAGGAAATGGTTCGTGTACAGTAATATCCTAGAGAATTCCAATACATTACGTCAATAGAGTAATTTCTGATAAGCACAGTAGAGGTCTGTACGGGTCAGGTTTACGGCCCGCGGGTTCGGGTCAACTTTTTTTTTTTTTTTTCTTTTTTTAAAATAATCTTGAATTAGGAAATTAAAAGTGCGCGTGAAAAAAAAAAAAAAAAAAAAAATACGTGTGGCACTCGAGGACTGCCGCGGTAAAGCTATTGCATAGCATTTTTTATCAACTTATGCAATTATAATTATTTATTTATTTTATTTATGCAGTATTTTTTTTTCTTTGATATTAATTCAAGTTTTTTCTTTGATATTAATTCAAGTTACACTTTTTGATCGTGGTGACCGATAAGAAAACAAATTTTAATAGAGAAAAGGTATTTAATAGGTTTTAAAGGCCTGTAAGTCGAATGGGGATATTCAAGTTTTTTCTTTGATATTAATTCAAGTTACATTTTTTGAGCGTGGTGACCGATAAGAAAACAAATTTTAATAGAGAAAAGGTATTTAATAGGTTTTAAAGGCCTGCAAGTCGAATGGGGATATTCAAGGATTTTCTTTGATATTAATGAATAAGATAACAATAATGATAAGAAAACAAATTTTAATAGAGAAAAGGTATTTTAATAGGTTTTTAAGGCCTGCAAGTCGAATGGGGATATTCAAGTTTTTTCTTTGATATTAATTCAAGTTACACTTTTTGAGCGGGGTGACCGATAAGAAAACAAATTTTAATAGTGAAAAGGTATTTAATAGGTTTTAAAGGCCTGCAAGTCGAATGAGGATATTCAAGTTTTATCTGATCTACTTTATACACAAGTTTTACGCGTACAGCTATTCACTGTTGTACATAGATGATAGATACCTACACTGTAAAAAAAATTCTGTAGTACTACTAAAAAAATTCTAGGAAACTGGTATTCCATAAACTTTTCTAGTAGCCAATACAGATTGTTCAAAAGTGATCTTACTCGATTAGAGTTAGTAAACATTACATGCACTTCGTTAGTAAATATACTAAGAAACTCTTAGTTAACGGGTCAAGTGCTTTTTTTTTTATGTTTACTAAGATTGTGTTAGTAGCATTACTGAAAGTAATACTGCAATTTTACCAAGAAATGTTTTGTGTAGGATACATGGTTATTATTAGTGTAAATTCAAATAATATCCATGTAACCTTACTAAATTTGTTTTGTTTAGAATACAGATTTTTTATCAGTAATTGTGCTAAGGAAATGTAATTAATAATGCAAATGAATTTCGGTTATATTCACAAAAATGTTACAGTTAAGTTTACAGAAATACTACAAGTAATATAAATAAATTTACCCTTAAATACCCCATGTTACCTTACTAAAATTTTTAAATCAACAATATTTAATATTATGAGTAATATTGCTAAAAAATTTAAATAAATAATAGAATAATAATGGAAAACCTTTTATGTTTAGTTTTAGTTAAAAATGATGGCTGATCGAAAATGTTTATTTAAATATATACTTTTACAAAATCTAAATTGTTTGAAATATTAAAAACATATATCAATATCATTACCTTAATTTTTATATATAATTTATTAAACTTTTTTCTAAAGTCAAAATAAATAAATAAATAAGTACGTATATGGAATCACTTTTTATTGACAAACTTTAACTAAAAAAATCGATACCTTTAAAATATAATTGTGAAAAGAAAACATTTTTTGCAATAATATATGCATAACTTTATTTGGTAAATATGAGCATATATTTCACAATATTAAATTTAAAATTTAATGAAATAATAATAGAAAAATAATAAGAAACCAAAATAATTTAACATGTGATTCAGACAGCAAAAATTTTAAAAACCCTGAATTCAGGGGTAGCCTCTGAAAAGTTTTTGCCTTAACTTTTATACATAATATATTAAATATGTTTTTTAAAAGATATTTTCTTTTTGAATAAGTCAAAATAAATAAACAAATAAGTATATATATTAATATTGTACATTTAATTAATAAATTTTATTTTAAAGAATCGAAACTTTTAAAATATGATGGGAAAAGAAAATATTTTTTGCAGTACTATGCCAAATTTTATTCGGTAAAAAAAATCAGCATATTTTTCAATTAACAATAAAGGTCATTTAATATTTTTATAAATATATTTCGGTGAAACTTAATATGGTATTTCTAAACTGCATAAATTATGCATACCATTTTCAGGGGTTAATTATGTAATACTTATTTTACAAAAAATAAAAACATTAAATTAAATAAGTACCTCAGAATAATAATAATAAAAACTACATACCTTTTTAACTTTTTGATTGTGTTATCCGCAGTAAATTATAATAATAATAAAAGCTTTGCCAGGAAAGTATTTGCGTTGCTAGCAATTTTAAATAAATAATCACTAACTAACACAAACCTTCACCTAGCAGGGGCTGATATTTGAAACGCGTCCATCATGCACACGGATTTCCAGTTTTCCAACACTTCCAAAATGAGGCTTAAGAACTGATAAAGTTTAAATTAAAATAAGATAACGTCAAACTAAGCATACTGTATTACAAATTAAGGATATATATTTATGACTTCTTACTTTTTCTAAAATGCAGATGTGTATAACGTTAACAATAAATAAAATATCAGAGATTAAGATTTAAAAAGTCCGCCTGATTACGATTTACGACAGACCCGACGCTTCGGCTCGTTCTTCTCTGGTATCTTCTACGCATGCGCACAGTATTGGCGTTTGCTCAAATGAAAACTAGCGTCTAGCCGGCGACGAGCAACTAGCACACTTTCCTTCAGATTTCGCGTGTGCGTCATGTGCCGGCGCTGAATTCTGTTTCTGCTTATTTTCAAGATTCGCGGTTGTTTCGCTGCCTCACTTCGATTTCTGTTATGAACGAAGCAAAATGGCCCTTAATTATCCAACTGAACTAAAAAATACAGCATTAGTTACATTTTGTCCTTATTAATAAGTGTAGCAATTTTTGATAAAATCTAATAATCTGGACAGATACAATAACAAACTTCCAGCTTTATATGTTTTTAATAAAAGTGTTTGCACATTCATTCAGTAATGCAATAAATGGTGACAACGCAAAATCGCTATCTGAAAGAAATAGTGTGATCTGTCGTACTAACAGTGAAAAATATTTATATGAAGAAACTTAGAAAAAATTATACTATTATGTAATAGAATATTACAAATCAGAGTATAATTTTTAATTAAGTATAATTAATTACAGAAGTTATATTTAATATTTTAAATAACATTACAAGTTTTATAGCTTTTCCAAACTAAATTTGTTACACAGTTTTAATCGTATAACCCTATAAAAAGAAAACACTCTCTCACTATTAGAATTATTTCAATATTTTTTAGTATTTTGATATTAAAATTTTTAATGACTTCTTGATTTCTTCAGTATTCTAGCACTTTTACACTTTAATAAATTATTTCACAATCCTTCAATAGAGAACATTTTGCATGAAATTTCAAAATCAAAAATAATAAATAGTAAAAAAAGAAGAAGAAAAGAAAAAAAAAAACTGTCTGGATATATTCTAATGCTGCTTCTTTTTTATTTGGTAATTCAAAATCAGGATATCTAGCTTTTGGATTTAGTATATAAATAAGAAGATGGGCTGTTATGAATTTTAATTACCATGCTTTAGCTTATATCCAGTTTTCAGTTAATTCAGTTAAACCATTTAATTCAGTTTTGAAAGAAACTAAAAAATGAGAGCAACTTTTTCAGTTATACAATTTTTACCTTGCATTAATTTGTCTGAAATAAATTGTCTTCCCATTATTCTTATTATTATTACTGCAAACTTTTTCACTTATTGCATAAGACATAGTTTTTCTATTCTAATTTATCCCCCCCCCCCCCTCCCACTTAAATAATAGTATGGCAAGTTTTAAAAAATCTACTTCTAATATTTTGTTTTTACCAAAAAATATTGGCTGTCATTTTTGAATTTTTCCCAGGGAGGAGTACTAAACAAACTAATGAATGCCATTAATAACATAAAGAATGAGAAAATATCCCCCCCCTCCCCTTTGCTCCTCCATGTGTGTGCTTGACAGAAAATATTCTATGTTTAGAAAATGTCCTTGTTGATTTTAAATGCCCCAGTTAAAATCATGTTAAAAGTTTTGAATAAAATATTTATTCTAATACAAAATATCTCCTGATCTGCAATATATAAATTATTTAATTGGCGTGTAATTTAATATATAAATAATACAATATATATCCCCTATGGCTAATATTCTAAATCCTGCATGTTTTCTATAGATTGTGCATCCTGATGATTGGAGTGTTAATTAGACAACCAACTTTCAAACTGAAAATTATTCAATGGTGTGGACCTTATAATATATATATATATATATATATATATTGTAACTCATTGGTTCTTAATCTATATCGCAATTTTTGTGTCAGTCTTTCCTCTATGTTAAATTCAGTTCTATATTTTTGTGTGCTGTTATTGTTTTAGTTCTATTAATTGCTAAATTATAAGATTAAATTTTATTACGTTATCTATTATTTATATATATTATATATATTTATTTAGACAACCAAATTTCAAACTGAAAATTATTCAATGGTGTGGACCTTATAATATATATATATATATATATATATATATATAAAAGATTTTTCAAGATTTAAAAAATTTATTACCTGAAACCTCAAACAGATATAAATAACGATGTTTTTATAATTATTTTTTATTGTTAAGGAGAATAAATATTGTAATTTTTGTTGAAATCTAAAATATACTCTCTTTTATAACGTTAATGAGAATGATTCCTAGAATTTCTGTAAGGGTCGTTTTGCTTCATTCATAACAGAAATCGAAGGGAGGCAGCAAAACAACCGCGAATCTTGAAAATAAACAGAGAAACAGAATTCAGCGCCGGCACATGACGCACGCGCGAAATCTACAGGAAAGTGTGCTAGTTGCTCGTCGCCGGCTAGATGCTAGTCAAATGAAATCGCTCTCTTCGAACGGGGAGAGAAGAGACAGAGATGTTGCGATAGTAGGAAAAATGGAGGAGAATTACATATGTTATTTAAGCATTGAATACAAAGAGAATCTGGTTACAAAGTTTTCCCTAGTAGTTGAGATAATACCTGTACTATTACTAAGTAATAATTTGTAAATTGCCGTAAAATTTTTTACAGTGTATACACCTATATACTTTCTCACAAACAGCTGCTTACGTATTCGTCCGATTTCGGAGCAGCTCGTCTCGATCCGTGCGAGCTTCGTACAGCCGAAGTCTACCGAAGTCTGCCGAACTGTGTTAGGTTTTTTTTCGTTACGGAATTTTTTGATTCGGTCGCCGCGCTCAAAGCCCGCGGATAAAAGCTATACAATAGCTTAAAAAAAAAAAAAAAAAGAAAGAAAGAAACAACATTAATAAGTTTGAATTTGAGTTGGTATTTTAAGGATGCCATTCATATACTAACTTTAAAAAAAAAAAAAAAAACATATGTTCTAATAAATGTCTACTCATACACAGACGATTTTTTACATTCTAAAGTGGTTTAGCGACTTATAACTGTTGCCGGCATTTCCGTTGAAAGAAATAGTTTGTTCCTTCGGTGCAACTTGCACATTAGTCCCCTCAGGTACAACTTTCACATTAGTCCCCTCAGGTACACTTTCACATTAGTCCCGTCAGGTACAACTTGCACATTAGTCCCGTCAGGTACTTATATGTATGTATATATATATATACAGGATGAGTTTGACATAATCTGCCAAACGAAAAGAGATGATAGAACAGCCCATGGGGAGCATAAAACACTATAGAAACCCTGTCCTATCTCAAACCGTTTTTGAGTTATGGTAGATAGAAAAATCTGTTTTTTCCCCTCCCGTCTGAAGAAACCCAAATTTGTGAGCTTCTTGAAAGACTTACACGCAAAATAAGCACATATTTAGAAAGAGCAGAAAATATCCTATCGGGTGACACCATTTACATCAGGATACCTTAATCTGACGGCGAGCTACAAGCGCTAAAACACTGGCGAAGTTTAAAATCGAGTTGTCACCAAATTCTTTAACCGGCAATTCTGCAAACACCGTTCAAGCTACAATCGGTCAAATTTACCAAAAACTTCTCCATTCCACAAGCTTTAGAATAAGCCCACAATAAACCATATCGGCGTTCTAGTTCAGGAGAAATTTAGCCTTTTGTTTGAAAAACATTCGTCACTGAACTCGACATTCGTCTAGAAGGAGACTCACGGAGTGCCATGGTCGTTCCTGATTTCATGTCCGCCTTCAGCCCGCTGTTTTGTCAGATGCAAAAAAGAAAGTTTTAAAAGCAAACAAGAAAAGTAGCAGTTGTATTATGTTTACAAACACAAAGGAATGGAAACAAAAGAAGTACAGCCGGCTGCAAAATTATTCGAGCACTAGCCAATAATTCCTATATTTAAAAAGTACACTTAAGACTGTTTTGCTAAGTAAATCCTTGTCGAATCATGTTCTTAGACTGATTATGAACATGACTCGACAAGGATTTATTTAACAAAGCTGAATTAAGTGTACTATTTTTTGGCAAGGATTATTGCTAGTGCTCGAATAATTTTGCTGCCGACTGTATGACGTTCCTCACGTCTTTCACAAAGGAAGATACAAAAAGAAAAAAAAAATAAAAATAAAAATAAAAGACGTATCTCACGTTTATGATTAAAGCACATATGCATTCGAAAGGATGTGTAAAATTTAGTGCTGCTGCTGAAATTGGTCACCCCCACACCTGATACATGCCCTTGCCCTCTTACGAGCGGAAACCACAGTAGCGCTTAGCGAAAGCTCATCCCTCAGTTTTATTATTGCATCATCGAGCCGGCTTCTTAAATCTTGCAAACTGGCAACTTCTGTGCGGTAAACTTCTTGCTTCAGGAAACCCCAACCATAAAAGTCCAATGGAGTGAGGTCTGGCGATTTAGGTGGCCAAGAAACTGGTTCATTACGACCAATCCATCGCGGATACTGCTGAGTCAAGAAGTCCCGAACGGCATTGAAAGAATCTCAGGGGCCTCATCGTGTTGGAAAATAATTTCCGCTCGTTGGGGTACAGGAATGACATCAAGTAATCCTGCAAGATGATGTTCCAGAAACTCCAAATATGTATTGCTTGTTAGATGACTTTGGAACACACGTGGACCTATCAAGCGATCGCCAACCACTCCAAGCCAAACATTTAAGCTGAATCGCGTCTGGAACGATGAGTTTCGTGTTACAAATGGATTTTGTTGAGCGTAATGATGCCAGTTATGTAAATTTAACATGCCATCCCGAGTGAAAAGTGACTTATCTGTCCACAGTATCGTTCTAAGGAAATGGTGTTCCTCAATATCTCGCTCCAAAAGCCAGCGACAGAATGTTACCCACATTTGGAAATCTGAGCGGCGTAATTCTTGTACCAGTGTGAAGTGGTATGGATGATACCGGTTTTTGCGCAAAACATTCATCACTTTACTTTGGGAGATTCCACCTTCTCTTGCAAGTATGCGTGAACTCATATTTATATTTTCTTCCACTCGGTCGAGTACAGACTCATCAGCGGTGGCGGAGCGGCAACTATGGCCCCTTTCGTACACCCTACCGAAAGACTCACTCTCCCTAATCCTTCAATGAATTGCGGCAAATACAGAGCGGTTGGGCGCACGACGATGTGGATAACGTAGACGGTACTCTTCTTCGGCTCTCCGAGAGTTACCATCGCAAAATCCGTACACAAAATGCATATCCGCGTACTCTTCATTTGTAAAACTAGGCATATCTGTTTACAGGTTGGAAAGTATGACAATTTGATCCCTGTGATGACTTCAATTGAAAATAAAAATCAGAAGGGTAAACAAAAATGGATAAAATTTCAATATTAATTTACAAAAGCAGAAGAAAAAAAGTGCAACGGAATAAGAACCAACTTGGTTAATTCGTACCAATGTACGAAAACATACTAAGTATGAACTAAGAGAGAGCAAGTAGACTGGGCCTGATTATCGCACAGGCCGACTAGGCCTCGGCCTGGGGCCCCTTTATCTAGGGGCACCAAGATAGGTTTTTAATTTAAAGTGATATTTTTGGCAAAGATTTCCTCAAAAAAATTAACTGAAAGTTAGCTAACGATAATAATCTTTAGTTGAAAATAGGGATTTTTTAAATACCTTTTGACCAATTACACTGCTCTGACAAAAAAAAAAAAAAAAAAATTGAGATCTGATATCATTCTTGCTGATTCGTATATAAAATGACCTCCTGAATCCGAATATCACTCCATACTTGCCAACTTTTCAGGTTTTCCCGGAAGACTTCCGGGTTTTTAACGTATCTTCTGGTCTTCCGGACAGATGATGAAATTTTCCGTTTTAAAAAAAAAACGCGGATATCGTTCGTTTTAAAAAGAAACCCAAATGTTCTACGAAAACTCCTGATTCCCAATCTTTTTCCAGCCATAACATAAATGTCAATATTCATTTCAAGCTTGCTTTATGAGATTCTAGAACATTTAAAGAAATGGAATTGTTAAATATTTCTTGCTGATGTAATTATTTTTTGCCCCCCCCCTTATTTATCTACAATTAGTGATCAGCAATCAAATGTTCTGCAGAAGTCTTTTCTTTCCTAATCTTTATCCATTTGCAACATAAATAATAATATTAATTTTAAAGTTATTACATTAGATTCTAGAAGTAGGGTTGAAAGAGTTTAAATATTTCTTACTCTGTAATTATTTTTGTATCCCCCCCCCCTTTCCTTTCCCTGGATTGTGATCAATTCTAGAAACAATAAAGCAATGGAAGTGCTCAATATTTCTCACGCATGTAATTATTTTTAGATCTTTATTGCTGAATTTAATGAACCTGTTTATTTTTCCTCAATTAAATTAAATATTTGTTTATCATATTTATACCAAATGTGTAAACATGGGGAAAAATGAAGAATAATTTTTTCAGGTAGGAAAATTTTTCCCAAATCAATTTAAGAATATTAATACTCAGTTGGTTTTATGCACGTTTGAAACTAATCATTAGCTACTGCTACTATTTCTTATATGTATGATTAATGTTCATCCACAAAAATCATATTCTATTTATTTAAAAAAATTAGTTATACTTTAACTTAACTAAGTTTTTTGTCTATTGTTAAATAAATTTCTTACAGATTCTGTTTTGTAGATATTTGTATGTTGAAGCGGAATAACTTCATTTAAAACTTTTATATATTTAGTATAATCAATCTATAGTAAAACGTTTTTATAGATTGATTCTAAATATTAAAATTGTAAAACTGTATTGTTTAATACGTCAAAAAGAAAAAAAAAAATCTTCCCTTTTTTAATGAAATCTTCTGGTTTTTCAACAAAAATCTTCCCTTTTTTATTAAAATTGGTTGGCAAGTATGTGACTCCCATTTTGCCCAGTCACCTACCGTTTTCTAGATATGCCACCCCCTCCCCCAATTTTTTTCCCTGTTCGATAATTTTATGACTATGAATTTGATTTGAAGATGAAAAATAATTAATTTAACTTCTAAAAACAGAAAAATGTAAAGTTTAAAAAATAACATTAATAACAGATTAAAAAAAAATATAAGATATGTAATGCATAATTTCAGTGGCAAGTCCCCCCCCCCCCCCCACCAAATATATATATATATATATATATATATATTCCTTGTCGAAAATGTCCATGTTTTAAAATTTTTCAACTCTGTTGCCCCAGAAGATATTTAACGGTTAAAATAATGCTCTCCCTCCTAAAACTCAAATTTATAGCCATAAAATCACCGAAAAATTATAAAAGTAGGGGTCCATTCCTAAGAAATGGTGGGTGATAGGGCAAAATGGGTGTCCTATTCGGATTCAGGAGGTCATTTTACATAAGAATATGCTGAAATGGTGTCAGAGGCAATTTTCATGCCGAGCAGTGTTATCTGATTAAATTAAAAAATACAGCATTAGCTAGATTATGAAATGTACCAGTTTTTGTGGAGATCGGTTGAAAATTGATATAACTTTTTACAGCGGATCTAAAAATCCAGAGAAAATTTCACTGACAGACTTACAGTTATATAATATAAATTAAAGAACGTTGTAGCATACTAATGGAAAATATCTTTACATTTTCAATAGTATTTGGTCATGTGTTAATGTTTACATACTCGCTGACTTTGTATGGTATGAATGAGATAGATTAGGATTAAAAAAGAAAACAGTATTATAAAATATTAAATAATATAAAAAATTACATTTCTATGGAAGTGAATTCCAACAGTCATAGAAGAAAGATAATATCTCCTCCCACAGTAATAATAATAAAATTGATTTGAGGTCTCTTTGCAAAAAAGTGAAAACTAATTTCTTATGATGGTGATGCCTTAACTTTGTTGCCAGCAATCAAATTCAGTGCACAAAAAAAAACTTTTTTTTTTTTTTTGGGGGGGGGGGGGGAGGGGAGGGGGCACCAAAATCGTCTCGGGCCTTGGGCCCCAGCAGGTCGTAATCAGGCTCTGCAAGTAGATGTGACAGCAGCGTGAAAAGAATCGGCCGAGCTCAGGCAAAGTCTAGAAAATGCTAAAGCAAGAAGCAGCATAAAACATAAAAGAAGCTGACGAGCTAATGAGCTGTTACAGATTGGCTCGCCTTTTGTACCCGCGAGTGGGAGGAAGGTTGGAATACATCTGTGTATCACTAAGAGTCTATATGCAGATAATCACGAATTTGCATACGTTTCATTTACTCACCATCGTTTCGTGTGCCGAATTTTAACGAACGCCGTTTTCAGTGATGTATTGCAAACAAAAGGCTAAATTTGTACTGAACCGGAGCACCGATATGGTTTATTGTGGGTTCATTCTAAAGCTTGTAGAATGGAGAAGTTTTTGGTAAATTTGACCGATTGTAGCTTGAATGGTGTTTGCAGAATTACCGGTTAAAGAATTTGGCGACAACTCGATTTTAAACTTCGCCAATAATTAGCGTTTGTAGCTCGCCGTCAAATTAAGTTATCTTGATGTAAATGATGTCACCCGATAGGATTTTTTCTGCTCTTTTAAAATATGGGCTTATTTTGCATGTAAGTTTTTTAAAAAGATCACAAATTTGGGTTTTTTCAGACGGGATGGAAAAAAAACAGATTTTTCTTCTATCTACCATAACTCGTAAACGGTTAGAGATAGGACAGGGTTTCTATGGTGTTTTATGCTCCCCATGGGCTATTCTATCACCACCTTTCGTTTGGCAGCTTACGTTAAACTCACCCTGTATATATATTCAACAGTATTACATACTACTGTTTTATATCTCTTTCATAACAAAACTTTTTTAAAAAGGAGTTTTAAAGGAATTAAGTTAGCAGTCATTATTAATATGAATTTATAAATAGTTACGTGATGTATATGTTATATTAATCCGGAGACGTTTATTTAAAACCATTTAATGCATTTTTTTAAGTTAGAAAAAAAAAGCATGAAATTTTTTTTTATAGAAAGTAGACATAAATTGTAATATGAAATAAATATCTCAAGAAAAAAAAATCTAAAAATAAAACAAATTAATTAATTAATTAATTAATAGTTCAATTAAAAAAATATATATACTATCGGGACACGGAAACAAAACAGCTTTGGCGAACCAAACAAACGTCGCCAAGACTCTGCAAGCACACATTAAAAAAGGGTTTCTTAAAATAATTTGTGGTTATTAAAATATACATTTAGATTTAAATAATACTTTTTTTTTTTTTTACTTTACAAATGTCAGAAATGCAAAGAAAAATATAAGTGAATAACAGTAACACTTACTATGCAAAGCTGTGCATTAGGTCCGGGGATCCAAGAATTTGGACGACAATTCGCTGCCCATTTTCTCCTTCTTACATTATCCGGAGGAAACCTAATCATTTTGTGTCCTTTTCTGGAGTGTTTACAGCAGTTTGTCGCTGAACAACCTCCCATATTGCAGTTTATTTAACTAAAATTACGAGCAAGACGATAGAAACAATGGCTGCCGTTTGCTTATCGCGCTGGGTACAAGCGGCAACCCTAAGGAAACTAAATGTTTGATGCGCCAGCTCATATATATAGGAGCCTTAATTTAAAGTATGTGGCCTAAAACGTAACATTAAAAAAATTATAACTGATTCAGTTTTTGAAATAATGTCTCAATCTTTTGAGATCTGATTCGTCTAACCGAGGTCTACACTCCTTCTCATATTTATAAGGACACTTTATATTTTGTAATAATACCGTAAAAATAATTGTAAACGAGATTATACTAAGTGCACTTAATATATCTAGTATTCTAAAAACCAAAACTGTTATAATTTTTTTATATAAAACAAAATTAATAAAAAATAATGCAAAATGTGTTTTTCTCCACGTTTTTAGATGTTCATATTTATAGGGACAATCCAGATTTTTTCGTTTTTATTTAACATACTAGCGGATAAATTACAGTTGACACGCGAATTTGTTAACTACTGGGCTAGATTAATTCATATATAAGCCTTCAATTTTTCTTGGACGGACATTACTGATAATTCCTCGAAAAAAAGAAAGTTCAAGTAGTGAAGTATGATAAATGTGTTTTTTAAGTGGAAGGATAATTTCGATCCGCCGAATTTCTAATGAAATTCGAAGGTCTAAAATTGCTGAAGGAAATGTGATCAAACGTTGAACTGCTGGTTCGATAGGAGAGAGATCGGATGCAAAATCAGAGTTCTTCTACAGAGATCGAAGACTCATAATTCCTCTTACTGTTCTACTCATAATGACTGCTGCTGAATTTGCTCGTAATTTTTAACTGAAGGTTAGTGTCCACATTTGTGCATGTTTAAAATAATTAATAATATGTTAAAATGAATAAAAAAAAAAAAAAACTGTAATAATCAATCAGCATTTAATGGGGAAAGAACGTCTGTGTTAAAGTTGAATAAAGACAATATTAAATGGTAAAATGTTGCATTTTCGGATGAAAAACATTTTATTCTTGATTAACCAAATGGTTTTAACAGATACTGGCACAATCTGAAGATAGGGAAAGACAGAGCTGATTTTTTAAATGCAGATATGAATCGGGCATTTTAAAGGTGGATCTATGGTGCTCTGGGGAGCTGCTTCTACTGAAGGCAGAATGAATTTATTAATTTTTTCTATCATTATGAACATCAAGAGAATATCCGCAAATTTTAAACGTGGAATTATCAGATTTTTGTTAGATTTTGGGGGGAAATAATATTTTTTTCACACAGGTGCGCACAGATTTTAATAATATAAGGAGATGAACTTTATACTTCAGAATAATTTTTCTCTAATGTTTTGTCAATTTTTCTGCAAGTTTTGTAAAATGTTATGGAAATCCGTTCTAGTTGTAAGCAAAAAACTCGTCGAAAAACAGTGCACTTAATGCTGTTTTATTAAATAAATCCTCGTCGAACAATATTCTAGACTGACTAAGAACATGACTCGACAAGGATTTATTTAACAAAGCAGTGTTAAGTGTACTTTTTTTTATATATAGGAATTATTGATAGCGCTGGAATATTTTTGCTGCCGCCTGTACTCTATAGAAAATTAGAGAAAAGGTTCAGTATCGCACTAGAGCTACACAGTGGGAACATGACGACGGTCTGAGACTCATTCTTAGAGGCCAAGAACAAAAGATCGGTATATATATAGATTCCTTATGTTTTACAAATTGTTGCTTTAACGGTGTTTTTGATTAATTTTGGTATCATTTAGTTCGTATTTCGTACATTATTGCGGTGCCCTTATCTTTTCGGTGCGTCATATTCAAGCAGTCGAAAAATATAAAAATTAGACATTTGATTTTCAACTTATTTTTTTTATTATTTATTTATTTATTATTTATTTATTATTTTTTTCTTTTTCAAGAAATTAAAATTGTAGTCTTTTTCGTTTGTTGCTTCGAGTGAAGTTTTAATGGAAAAGTTGTGAAGGCATGAAAAGATGCTTCAAATTTAGAAGTCTAGGAATAAAAGCTTTTAAGGTTTGGTTGAGGTTGAGTAGGTTTTATGCCGCACCGAAGCTCGAAATGGGCAAATGGCGATAGTCTGGGGTTCACCCGTAGGAGTTGTTCGCAGATGTGCTTTCTTAATTTTGATCCTCCGCGTAGAGAATACTTTGGAGATGATTCTTTTAGTGTTTGTGAGAAAACCTGCTTCTGTATAAATTTTAAGAAACATGAACAATGTTGTAGTCACGGTAGATTTTTCGGGCACCAGCCACCATTAATGTACACGATGGTCATTTTCCGACTGGAGTACTCAACCAGCAATCCTTTGATTACGAGCTCGATCCTCTGCCAACTGGTTTATTGTGGTCTCAATACAATTGCAAAAAGAATGGAAATAAAATACAGTCGGCAGCAAAATTATTCGAGAGCTAGCAAAAATTCTTATATGAAAAAAGTACACTTCATACTGTTTTGTTAAATAAATCCTTGTCAAATCATGTTCTTAAACTAAGAACATGATTCGACAAGTATTTATTTAACAAAACAGTATGAAGTGTACTTTTTTATATAGGAAATTTTGCTAGTGCTCGGATACTTATGCTGCCGACTGTACTTCAAACTATGGAAAGATGCGGTCAGAAAAGTAATAATTTAACCCTTTATCTAGTGAATTATGCATTACACAGGTTAGTTGGTTGGTTGGGTTTAACGTCGAACTAGTGCTGCACAGATGGGCAATTGGCGACGGTCTGGGCATACCCCTAGAGGTGGTCCGGAGACATGCCATCACAATTTTGATCCTCCACGGAAGGGATGGCTCTCCCGCTTCGGTGACCCCCAGAGGTATAATTTTTTATGGAAAAATGGAGAACATTGCGGCTACGACAGATTTTACGTGCACCAGCCACCATTAGTGTACACGACGGTCTTTGGCCGGCTCGAGTACCGAACCCGCAATCTTCCAATTACGAGGCCGGAGCTCTACCGACTGGACTACTGCGGCCCTATGTATTACACAGAAATTCTATTTTAAGTTTTTTTTTTTTTTTTTTTTTTTTTTTTTTTTTTTGTTAGTACGATTTTAGACTATTTCTGGACTATTTTTTTCAATCTGGCATTTACGTCGTTACCAATTTATACTATTCCATTTCGAAAACACCTATGTAATTTGGCGCAAGTCGATATTTATAGTCACAATTTGAACTGACACTTTTTAGTGGTGGAAATATGATTTTACTAACAGCACACTATTTCGCCGCGTATTTTTAACACACTTTTATTAGCCTCATCTGTATGTATGTTTGTATGTATGTTTGTAACCGCTCTGGGAGCAAACAAAAAATCTATATTGTAAATAAAGATTTTTCCCTACGTGAACGCTGTGGCTGTGAGGTAAAGCTCCGCGCTACGAACCTAAAGGTGTAGCGTTCGAGCCCAGTCAGGGGAGATTTTTTAAAAATGGTTTTTGTTTAATTCTAAATTATTTTAATTAAAGATTTAAACTTATGTAAATATTATGGTGTGTCACTCACACGAATTTCTCTTACCCTGCATTTTAATTCTAAGATAGATATTTTGTGCTTTTTAGTTCACATTTCTATAGAAGCGTGTTATTTAATTTTTTTTAAACTATAATATTATTGAATAGTAAAGTTGTAGTTGCTGTTTTTAAAATACCATTGTAAATTCGTTTTTTGATTTTAATCTTGCTTACGATTTTCGAGATTTTAATTTCCAGTGAGAGTGTTTAAATGTAGTAGATTTTTCTACATCTAGAAGTTCATACCGAGACAAATTTTCATAAATAATTTAATGATACATTTCTTTACTCATCATCCATTATTTGAATAAAAAACACAAATTTTTAAATATTCTTTTTTTCATTTTTGGCTCATGTTTCCAAATGTTAATTATAATTAACATGTTTTTTTATTAGTACGACAGGACTATTTCTTTCAATATGGCATTTCGCATCGCTACCAATTTATAGTGTACCACTTCAAAAATGCCTTCCAATATCCAGTTCTACCATTTAATTTCTTTCTCTGTCTTAAATTTTTTTGTGAATTTCGTAAAAACCTCTATATGTATTTTTTTCTCTTCCCATCGGTGAGGATCGAACGCACAATCTTCCGGTGCGTAGCACTGTACTCTGACCATACAGCCAACGGTTCTTGGCTAAATATTTCTGAATATTTAGATTAGCGTTCTCAAGTATTTTTAGTACGACAAGACTATTTATTGCAATCTGCTATTTTGCGTAATTACCAATTTATAGTGTTCCTCTTCAAAAATGCCTGTTAATATCCAGTTTTATTATTTAATTCTTTAATACTCTTACTCTATCTATATTTTCTCTCTTACTCTAATGCTCTAATATTCTCTCTCTAATTTTATTATTTAACTCTCTAATTTAAACCAACTCTATCTTAAAATATTTTGTGAAATCCGTAAAAACATATATATATATATATATATATATATTTCAACTTACCATCAGTGATGATCGAACTCACAGTCTTCGGGGTCGTAGGTGTGTTCTCTGACTAGATATCCAACGGGTCTTCGCTGAATGTTAGTGGATTATATTAATTAATCTGTGATGAATTTTGAGTATAATTTAAGTATCGAATAATCAGTTTATATATATTTTTCTTTTTTTAAATATTATGTTTTGTTCTGTAGAAATTGATACTGTTAATTATTAACAATAAATGCGAAATTGTTTTTAAGATTACTTTAAAAATTAAAATATTTAGTAAATAAGTATTAAGCAATTGGGGGAAGATACTATACAATCAATGCATTCAAATTCCAATAATTTATTTGGAATTAAAAATCAATATACTATTTGAATATGTGTTTAGGAATTTTACTGAGCGCCCTCTATTACTTTTTTTTTTTAAGTATGTTAAAACACAAATATCATTAGTCCTGTCGTACTAAATTAAATTCTGTCATAGACAGAATTTCATCCATAGTTTTATTTTTTTTTTTTTTGTTGTTCTGATTACTTAAGAGCAAACTTAAAGATATAAGCAATAAAAGTTATGATTATTACAGTCGGTGTACCAAAAGTATCCGAGCAATAGCGAAAATTCCTTTTTAAAAAAGTGCACTTAATACTATTTTGTGAAATAACTCCTTGTCGAATCATACTCTTATGCTGACTAAGAACAGGATTCGACAAGGATTTATTTAACAAAACTGTATAAATGGTACGTTTTGGTATATAGGAATTTTTACTAGTGTTCGGAGACTTTTGTTACTGACTGTATATTTCAACAAAAGTATACTGTTAAAAATAAATAAATAAGAATGAATTTAATACTTTATCAAATTAATTTGCTCATTAAATTTTTAATAATAAATTATACTATGTAAATTTTTTCTCGTATAAAATATAAATATTTTAATGTTATTCTTTTTATATTATTTTTACTGTAATATAGTATCGTAATGAAGTGTCAGAGATTATAATAATTAGAGTAAATTAAATAAATAAATAAATAAATACAAATATAAAACCTTTTTTTATTTTAAATATCTATCTCTATCTTTTCTAAACAAAGTTTTCAACTAATAAAAGTTAACTTTTAAAAAAGAACAATATACTCTGACAATTTGTTAATTTTAAAAGATTTTTTTTCTTTTAAGAAATGAACAAAAGTAATTTTAGGAACATGGTATAATATATTTACATGGCAACAGATGGTATTCCCGAATTGCTGTGTTTTTAATATACTTCCTTGGAAAGTATTAATCAATGAATTAATCGTGCGAATTATTTTTATGATTGTGCTATAATTACGCATCTGCCATAGACATAAGAAATATTAATGACGTCTGCTCGATCTCTATCATCGGTATTCGTATTACACTGCATAAAGAGAAAGGAATATTCCCGTTTCGAATTGGTTCAAAATTTCTTGCGCATGCCCAGATCGTACGATTTTGGTCTTACAGAAAGTGCTTTGTGTTTTAATATTATAGATAAAACCTACTCCTAACGTTATTTTAAAAATATTTTCGATTAAAAGTAAAAAAATAATTTTAATTTACTGACCTATATGATACTCAACTAATGTGGGTGCATGTGTATGAAGGGATGGGGGATGTTGCTATTTATCTTTGAGCGCAAAACCCACTTGGTCCGTAAAATTACTATGGATAAGACTTTTCTTCTATGTTAGAAGCAAAGCGTGTACATATTAAGCGGCACAACTGTCATTGTAAAAAGTGTTAAACAGCTGGGCGAGGCAGTCGTTCCGGAGTTGGTGTGGCGGAAGTAAACAGAATGAACTGTATGGTTACACCCCTCGGCATAAAATTGCCTCTGACACCATTGTAGCATATTCTTATGTAAAATGACCTCCTAAATCCGAATATGACGCACATTTTGCCCTATCACCCACTGTTTTCTGTGAATGACCCCCTATTTTTATCATTATTCGGTGATTTTATGGCTATAAATTTTATTTTTAGGAGGGGGGGGGATTATTTTAACCGTTATATATCTTCAGAGGGTCTACAGAGTCGGAAAATTCTAAATCATGAACATTTGCGACAAGGGAATTTTTTTTTGGGGGGGGAGGAGGGGGGATTTCCCACTGAAGTTATGCATTATATATATATATATATATATATATATATATATATATATGCTATATTTTTTTAATATGTTATTTATGTTATTTTTTAAACTTTATATATTTTTGATTTTAGGTGTTAAATTAATTATTTTTCATTTTTCAAATCAAATTCATGGTAACTAAATTATCGAACAGGGAAAGAAATTGAGGAGGGGTGATGTATCTAGAAAACGGTGGGTGACTAGGCAAAATGGGAGCCATATTCGGATTCAGGAGGCCATTTTATATAAGAATCAGCAATAATGGTATCAGATATCGATTTTTTTTTTTTTTTTTTTTTTTTTTTTGCAGTGGTGTGACGTATGAGCATTTGGGCTAGTTATTTCACATGCGATGCGAGCGTCGAATTCGAAATTCGAATACTTTCTTATTAGAAATTTTAAATCGTTGATGTCGTTTACCGTGTTTCTGATAATTTTCCTTTAAGTTAAAGAACCCGAGAGATTTTAAAATCAACGAATCGAGTTTACAACCAAAAGTAAGTGTTAAATACTTTATTTTATAGTATAATTTTTTTATTGTAAGCCTTGTTAGAATTGTAAATTAGTAGAATTCTAAGCTTTAGCAATCTTCTCACAATATGAATCGTATTTAGAATTTGTTTTAATGTATACAGTTGTTTAAAATGTATAAAATTTAAAATACGTTACTATAAATCTTAGTTTTACGTATCGTTGTATTATAAAAATAAGTATAGTTAATTTGCCTGAGCTAAAATTGTTTACATATATTTTTAATGTTAAGCGCATACTAATATTTTTATACGCATAATTGCAACGCTTTATTTTTCCCTAAAGATGGTTCAGAAGTGTTCTGTACCTGGTTGCAAAGTAAACTATTCAAATGGTCCAAAAGTATCAGTATTTGGATTTCCAAGGGATGAAAATTTACAAAAGATTAAATTATCATTTGTAATATTTTATCTATCTCAGATCCAAAATGTAATATTCATACTTTTTTTATATTTAAAATTTTTAATGAAATAAATTCAAAAATTTAAAAGGTTCTTTGTTTATCTGTTATGTGTTCTATGTTTTTTTTTTTTTTTTTTCCACAGTTCTAAATAAATAAATGTATCTTTTTCAATTTAAATATTTTTGGCAAATGGTTGAAAATTGTAATATGTAATAAAAAATTGATTTTTTAGTTATTAACTATTTGATACCAAATTTTTCAGAACAAATTTGAGCAAAAATAATATGAATTTAAATTACTTCATACTATATTCTGTTCTCAGTTTAAAATCAAATTGTTCTTGTACGCAATATTAATTATTATTTATATTCAACTAATTATTATTTATATTTATATTATTAATTATATTCAACTTCCTGTTATTTGTTCCATTAAAATGATTGATGATTGTAATAAAAGGTTGATATTTTTAGTTATTAAAAATTTGATTTTTTTTTTTTTTTTTTTTTTTTGCAGAACAAATTTAACCAAAAATAATATGAGTTTAAATTATTAGTTATTCTGTTCCCAATTCAAAATCAAATTGTTCATGTGTAGCATATTAAGTATTCGTGATAAACAAAAGGTATCTTATTAAAAACATATACTTAATTTCTTGTTAATTGTTTCATTCTTAGCACATTCAAATTTAAGAACCATTTGTTATTTCAATTTAAACATTTTTTTTTTTCTTTTAACTATGCTGTATAAATTAAGTAATCGATCGTAAACATTCAGTTGTATATACTATTTCCACAATAACTCAAAATTCATTTTTATTTTCTTCTATTTACATAACAATAAAGTATTGGATTTTTGAAAATTTTCTTTATTTGGCTTTTGGTTCATTTACACGTTTTGAGATTTCTTTAAACCTTTTTTAGGAGATGTCTGACTATGTATAATCAAATTTTTATGTTTTGAGTACTGCGTCTCGCAAAATAATGAACCGAATTGTGAAAAAGTTTATATTTGGATGCACCTTGACATAAATTGGTTCTGAATAGCTTTTGTACATATCGCCCAACAAATGGCTCTGCTATGTTGCAATTTTCCACAATTAAGGAAAGATTATACCTTAGCTTCTATTGTGTGTAACTTTCCCTAACTTCATGTGCAAGTAGTTGATTGTGAAATACTATGTTTATTCAACTTAGGTGCATATCGGTCAACAGGTAATGCTAGTATGTTGCAAATTTCCCCAAGAAAACGCTATAATTGAGCTTCTATGATATATAAAAGCACTAAACTTGATACGTGCAACAGCCATTATAAACTATTGTACTGATTAAATTTGGACGCATATCGGCCGACCGATGTCGTTGGCATGGTGCAAATTTCTCTATTTATAGGCGAGCCATATCTCAGCTTCTATGATATATATATGCATTGAATTTTATATGTAAGATGTATGTTATGAAAAACTATGCCGAATCAATTTGGATGTACATGAGATGACGTGCGGCATACTCTTACTTTTTGTAAATTTCTAGATAGTTATATCTCAGCATCTATTGGATAAATTGTAAAATATTTATTGTGAGAAGCTGTGTTGATTAAAAAAAATGTAATAAAATAAAGATTTATAAAATTTTCAACTTAAACGTATCTAATATTAATTTTGAACACTTTCCAACAAAATTGAAAATAGTTTATGATTTCAATTTGTCTGTTCGCCTCTAGGGTGTGTAAATATTTTCAGAATTTCACCAAACTGATATATGTTATTCATGTTCACTATGGCATGTTTCCCATTCAAAGTGATATAAATACCACGACTATTTTTCCCAGGTACACCAAAAAAGAATGCTAATGTCTTGTGTTTTATGGGAAGCATTTCTAAGAATTACAGTTAACATAGTACTGCACAAATCATAATTAAATTTACATTTATTATCCATATGCTAAAACATGTTTTATAAATTATGGTATGTTAGGCATTAAGATTAACAGGACTACAGTAAATATTTGGATACATTAAGGGCTACAGTTAGAAAATGCTGGAATTGCATTTCTGTTTGTACAAATGGTTAACACTTTTCAACAATGTTTAAGTGTGATTATGAATTAAATTAATCTATCTGTCTTTCTGTCTGTAGTGTGATCACGTAAGCAACGTGCAATGAAAGTTAAACGATATTCTTGTTTATAATACTGTATGATTTATTTATCCTTTTTAATATTCATATCTTTCTTTGACCTTCTTTCTGTATTTATCTCAGTAATTCAAATATATAAATACATACACACAGACACACGTGCATAATTTATAAAGTTTAAAATGTTTTATATATTCTGCTTTAAAAATTAGTTTTTTTTTTTTTTTTTTTTTTAAGGTTTTAATGGTAGTTCTAAAAATAACGAACAAGTCTTTTTTTTTTTTTTTTTTTTTCATTTGAAATCTATGTGACCTTTTGTCCTATTTAACGAAATAAATCTTATTGTTTGAAATATGAGTCCATAATCTTAAAAATTCAATCAGTAGAGAAATATGTCTATAATGGTGATTTCCAAAAACAATTTTTTTTTCTTTCTGTATATATTACTTTTTTCCTTTACACGCTGATTCAAAATGAAACTTGGACAAATGACAAATTTTCTCTCGGATTCATTGTTAAAAATTTCCGATACTTATAGGTAAATGGTTATTTCTCATTAAAACTTTATACTTTTTGTTTAGTATTTATATTAAAATAATAAATATAATAAATAAAACTGGGAGTAAAAAACAGCATTTGAATAACTATACCAAACATATATATTTTTATTAACATTACTAGTAAGCAAAAAGGGTAAACACCAGCAGTCATACATAAAATCTCTTACTTATGCGGGAGAAAAACATAAATTGTTTTTAAAAGCATTATTTTCCTTTTTATGTTTACAATTTCAAATATTTCTCTCTTTTAATTATACATTCCGATACTCTCATAATCTTAGTATACTAAATAGCTTCTTGTCATCTCAATATATTTCTAAATCTATTTACAAAGATGTGCATAAAAAGTGGCCTAAAGCATGTGACGTCACAATCATCTTGGAAGGCCTTGATTAGAAGGTGTTGTGTTACCGCAAATCACAGAATCAATTTGGCGAGAAACTCAAGGCGCAGTAATTGGTTTCGCTTTCTTTATCGTTGTGAACGTACATATTTAGAGTCAAGAATAGTTTTATGCATTTTTTTTCTTTATTAATATCACATAACATTTTAATTTAAAACAAATTTAAGTAGTTATGCTATGGCTGCTAAAAAGCCCAAGTGTTTAATTTTCTTTCAATTGAAGAGTAAAGTGAATGAACATGTTATGTGACAAAAAAAAAAAAAAAAAAAAAAAAAAAAAATTAGAAGTCTGGATAGAAGAAGTTATTATGGTCTCTTTTAGATATCGAACATTAAATTAATACAGTTGTTGACACCATAGATATAGTAATTTATATAGATCTATCATCCCCATGTTAACGAGCAAAGATTTTTAATGCCGAAAATGTTTTTTGGCATCAGCCATTAGAGAGTTAAAACTCGAAAACAGTAATAGAATAGAATGGTAATGAATTTTGAAAATGCCGAAATATTGCGCGGCTTTTAAGTGTTCTAATAAATATATGAAAAGAAATGGGGTTAAGTTTCCATAAATAAGTTATATTCGGGTAATTTATGAAATATATAATTTTTATAATCAGTTGCTTTGTTATTATTATGAAATAATTACTGTCTTCAAATTTAATGGAATACTTTTTTTAATTTAATTTTTTTTTTTTTTTTTTAAAGATTTTATATTAGTAAGTAATATGGAATTCTCAAAATTCTTTTAAATGTAGTTAGCAGCCGCGAAAGTTTTAATATATAACTAGTATGTTGTGGCCACCACAAGATTTTCTTGCATATATAATCCTATACAAATTTAAGCAATACAAATAATTTATTAAAATTATTTTTCACGATGAATGCAGACGATTTTTATCTCAAAGAAGTATAATAATAATAAATGCCAAAAGAAAGACAGTTATGTGCAGACATGAGTATACTAGAGTATAGTAAAAAAAAAAAAAAAAAAAAAGGAAAGGAAAGGGAACCGAAAAGAAATAAAAAAAGAAAAAGGGGTATCTGGAGTTTTTCATTCTCTTTTAGTGCATACATTTTATTTGCTAAATTACCTATGTGTATTCCCGTGTATATTCACTCGGGGAAATACATCCACAAGAGAGTGAAATGACCATCTTTTCCCGAGTGAAAAATGCATCACTTTTCCCCTCTCAATGATGAATCTATGTCTTATTACTATATCTATGGTTGACACAGGAGATTATTATGTATAGTGCAGCCACGTTTCCTAAAACTACCAGCGATGACGCGTCCAAAATTTTGGAGGGGTTCCAGCTTGACCGGCATGTTGTGATTTGGAAAACATCCAATAATTCGTGCTCTGTTATCATTCATTTTCTCTGAGCCAGATGACTGTCATCCAGTGTTGGGCATAATTGATTAAAAAGTAATTGAATTACAATTGAATTACAATTAAATTACAATTATTTTACTGTTAATCGATTGACAAGTAATTGATTACAAATAAATTGAGTAACTTATTCAATAAATTTAATTACTTATTCAATTTATTTATAATCAATCACTTATTAATCGATTGACAGTAAAATAATTTTAATTTAATTGTAATTCAATTGTAATTAAATTACTTTTTAATCAATTACGCCCAACACTGCTGTCATCCCTATTTTAACAGTGGACTCGTTGAATTAGCGCTTGCTCAGAGGCTTCCATGGTTTCATGAAATGTGGTCGAAAAATACATGGTTTCTGGCTTCTTTGTTACCTCTTTATTGTTTATTTTCTCAAATGTTCTAAATTTTCATTTAACATGTTCATCCACTAAGCTCTTTAACGGGGAAGTTGCACACGGAAGGAAAAACAATTTTTTTTAATTGTAATTGATAAAATCAATCTTGGGAATCCGAAAAATCCAATTAAAATCGTAAAATTAATTCAAATTAACTTTTAATTAATGTTTTAAAATCGCTAAAAAACAAAACAAAACCACGTGATCCGAAAACGCTCCGTGAGGGGGTTGACGTCACAGTTCACGAAGTGTGAATGTTACATTCTTTTACCGATTGCTTTTCTTTTTGTTCGCTCTATTCTAATCCGTATTTTATAATTTATTTTTAAAATTTTTCCTTTTGTAAGAAATAACAAACTTTCCATAACTATACTAGATCTTATATACATATATTTCTATTTTTATTTGTATAATGTCGATTTTGGATTTGTAAAAGAGCAATCCGATAATCTGCCGAAAATAGATGATCTTTCCATATTCTCATTTTTGAGAAGAAACCTCGATTTTATTAGCGCATAAATAAGAGGAGCTAAAGCTAAACGATCTAGATTTGTTCTGTATTCATATTTTGAAAATTATAAACGTCTTCATAATAGAATTTTAGCATTGCTTTAATATATTAGTAGTATTTTTTTACATTTCTCTAAATTTTTAGATGCTTGTATGTGAGAAATTTTCTTTTTTTCATAAGGTATGCTTAAAGATTTAATTATAATTAAAATATTTATTAAAATTTTATAGTATATAAAAATATATTTTACTCATTATTTATATTATTATTATTATTATTATTATTATTTTAACCAGAATTTTTTAATTATGTTATTTTACGAATTATATATGATTATTTTAAAGAGCAGTCATTAATTATGTATTTAATATTTACTTCATGTTTTTGCAACGAAAAAAAATGTTATTTTCAAATTGCATTATTTATTTATTTATTATTTTTATTTTATTTTATTTTATTATATATATATATATATATATATATATATATATATATAAAGTTTAGTTTTTATAATTGTTTTAGAAATTTTTTTTAATTTATATATATATAGATGTAGATATATTTCAATTTTATCCATTTATTTTTCTTAAATTTATTCTTTCATTTTATTTGAATTATATTGTTCTACGTCGTTTACATTAGCAACGGCTGTTACACAACTATTTATTTATTTAATTAATTCATTTCAAAAGGAAAATATAATTAAATGTTTTTATCGGGAAAATGTTAATATCGCATAAAGGATTACTCTTATTAAAATTTAAGTTTAATAAAAACTTATTTATTATTTATTTAATGCCTTTGAAAGGAAAATCTTTTGTTATATATTTATTTATTGTACTAATCGAAATCAAATGGTAATATAGCTGATAAAGTGATTGCAATAAAGTACCTGGTGCCAAAATTAAAGTATATTTAATAGATGCTGAGATACAGCTATCCTTAAAATCTTAGTTTTTTAATAATAGCAGCTTCTGATGTGTACCCAAATTGAACTGCCCAGAAAAGACATTGCTACGGGCAATAAGAACCCAGACCCAAAAATGCAGGGTACACTGGAGGGAAAGGAGTTGCCGCAGGGAGCGAATACCCAAAACGATGTTGAGAGCGATTTCAATAAATTTATTTTTTAATTATATATTTATTTATTTAGTTAGTTTTTGTTTATAGAATGATATAAAAGAAATAAGGGTTCTTTTTTTTTTAATTTATTAAATTTAGCGATTAGCGAAGCAGGCGCAGACCGTCAGTCATAGTATATACAAGGGTTGTTCCAGGTTTATTTTGGAGGCTCATTTTTGTAAAAAACATTTTTTTTTTTTTGTGAAAAACAAAATAATTTTGTGAAAATTTATTTCTTTTTGCGATAAAAAGAATTATCACACGAAACCTTTCACTTAAGAAGTTACTCTATCTAACGTTTATTTATCAAGTTAACAGCATATTACTGAGCCAAGTATACACACTCATTAAACATAATATTGTTAACGTGGAAAACTATTACAAAATCATCATCTTCTTAAAAATAAATCTTGAGAAAGGCCTGTTGTTATGAATCTGAATTTTGTGAAGGGAACCATTTTATGGATTGGTATTTTCTGAAGGGGCCCATTTTACATATTTGGATTTTGTGAAGGGAAAGCAAATGGGTCTCAATTTTTACTTGGGTCGACCCCTGATATATTCTAAACATATTTGGATTTTACATTAAGGCTTCATTGATAAATGAATTTAATATATATATATATGAAAGGATAAAGAGAGGTAAGTTTTTAAATTATTATTTTATTATTTTAAATTAATAGTGAGCAATAATTTAGAGAAAATCCCATTAGAAAGTCTTAACTTAAAATTAATTCTAAAGTTTCCCCTGTAAAGTAAGTTTTAGTACAATGCGTGAACATAACGCAAAAGTCATAAAAGAGAACCAACTTTAAGACAAGAAAGTGATGAATAAGTGCAACCTGCAAAGTGATGAATAAGTGCAACCTGCAGCTTTTTGTGGTTTGGAGCTGCATAGTAATTAATCCTAGAAATCTGGACCTCAGCTAAGCTGTCAATCATTAAGTTAATATCCAATAAGCATAGGAAGGAGTGGTGTGATTTCCCGCCTAAAATGCCAGTATTTAAGTGAAAACACGGGCAGAGGAGCTCCTCTCTTCTTGTGATCTCTTGCTTAGTAAATCTACGTCAAAATAACGGCTCGAGAGGGGTCCCATCGCGGGCCTCCGGCTACACTGCGTGGCACCCATGTGCTCAGCCTATAATGATGGATTGTATCTTAGGATATGTTCCAGATGGATTAATAAAAGCATGTACTGCAATTTGGAGTTATTAGTGAGTGCCAGCCTCTTTCCTTCATAGCTATTATGTGACTCAAGTCAGTGAATTCGTCACATTAATATAAGTCGACAGGCATGGAACACCTGCTATAGACCCCTCTCGGGGAAACATTAAATTAAATCTATATCAATAAAAGCAACTCTTTTCAATAGAAAGAAAAACAATAAACTAAATCCGCAGAAGGAAAGAAAATAATAAATTAAAGCTATATGAATAAAAGCAGCCTTTTTCAAAAGAAAAATATCATTCCTTATCTTTAATACCTAATGAAGAAAAGAAAATAAAGGAAGATATATTCATTCAATCAGGCAAAATTAGCTTATTCAACAAAGACTACATTGCATCTCAAAAAAGTGTGTCAGTTTCGTTTCTCTCTCTGCATTCGTCAAGGTCAGAGCCATGTGTTGATAAAAAGAAGGAAAACCAGAGCAGATGATTCTTCATTATCAAATGTGTTGGTTCATCAAGGTCAATGGCCTCATTCACTGGATGGAAAATTAAACAAAGATAACAGAATATAAACAGCTACAGACATAAAGTGGAAGTAGCAAATTTTTTTTTATTTTTTTTTCTTTTTTATTCCCGCACTGAAGGAAAGTGAGTTAATTATTTATTTATTTTAAAATAAAGAGGAACTTTAATAAAAAAAAAGTAATAATAATAATACAATAAGTATTTTTTAATGTGTGTTAATTACTATATTAAAAATGAGTATTTTTGCAGTTCTCCCATATTTAATAATGAATATTATTATATTTAAGGAGTATATAAATTATTTTTGATTGTTCATTTTCTGAATAAGTATTTAAAAAAAAAAAAAAATTATATTTTCAAAGTTAAAGTGTATTATTTTCTGAAGTTTTATTTTTATTTGAAATTTGCATATTATTATGTTTAAGAGTTATCTAAAGTAGTGGTGGTTAATGTCTACATAATTATTTTTAAAAATTGATATTTTCTCAAAGTTGTTATTTTTTGAATTTTTATTTGAAATTTGAATATTATTATATTTAAGGGTTATCTAAATTAGTTTTTGTTCTTAATGTTCTGCATAATTAATTTAAAAATTGATATTTTCACAAAGTTGTATTATTTTCTAAATTTTTATTTTTATTTGAAACTTGAATATATTTCATAAAGGTTGAATTTCTTTGAAAAAAGAGAAAAATTTTTTTTTTTTTAATTTTCTAAATTTGAAGTTAAAAAATAGAAGTTAAAATGGCCAAGGACCCACCCGAAGATCCAGTGCTCCCTGAGAATACAGGTGGAGATAATTTAGGTGCCATTTCAGAGACGGAGCAGGGTAATTTAAGTGAATTAAATAACTCTTCCTCTTCTACAAACACACCGGTAAAAGAGGAAAATGTGCTTATTGAATTTTGCCCTGAAAATGGAATGTTATGGACGGCGTGGTTGCCGTATTTTGACGCGTGGTGTCAGGAGAATGGAAAAGACGCAATTTGGAAGGTTAGGAACATACAAAGGTTTTTAAAAGGGAGAGCCCTAACAGTTTATGTTAATAATAGCTTAAATATGATGCACTGGGAAGAAGTAGTAGAAATTTTTAATGAACAATTTACTACACCTGGAGAGACCTCTTTAAATGATTTTTCAAGTATTGTATTCAAACAGGGTGACAATGTTATAGATTACTACCACAAGAAACTTCAAGTGGGACGAGCTTTAGGTCTAGAACCTAAATTCCTGTTGGACGGATTAACAGACGGATTGCCTTTAACGTTAAAACAACTTGTGGTGGTTAATTCCCCGAAAAGCCTAAATGAATGGAGGGATTTGGTTCATCGCTTAGATAAATTACAACTATCGGAAAAATCAGCTGAACCCCTCCCACCTAAGTCGGATCAGTATCCAAAATATAACTACTCTCAAGTCTTCAATAGGGCCCCTGTGCAATACAATCCCCGTCCACAACCTTGGATTTATCGATTTCCTAATGTAAATAGACCCCATATTGGATACTCTAATCAAAATCAACCCACTAGGACTCATGATAACCGACCCAATTTACGAGGGCCTAGACCCCAGCAGTCAAACACAAATGCACGACTACATTTTCAAGGACCTTTACCTCCTTTTCCATGTAAATATTGTACTAAAATTAACATCCCTAACGCGTTTCATTGGCATAGAGAATGCCCTTTCAAGCAGGAACAACCGACTCATACCACAGAAGAGTCCACAGTAGGAAACAGTACGACAGAAGGTGTAAATAACACAAATTGACAGTTTGCCGCGACCGGTCGCATAATTCAAAATAAGGGTACCCAAAGAAAGAATCAGCAAACAAGTCAAAGTGTTAAAAAACCAAGCTCGTACTCTAATCCTATTCCCTTAATTTTCGATACAGGCAGCAGGTTAAGTATTCTTCCTCAGCATTTTGTTCAGAAATATCGACTTCACACAAAAAATATCTCTCCAATTAATGTTGTACAAACACAAGGAATGTTGAAGATTACCAAAAAATGTTCCCTGTTATTACAAATAGGTAATATTACAAAAAATATTGATATGTTTATTTTGAATAATAACTTACCGTATGCTCTCCTTAGCTTAGATCATTGTGGACTATTTGAATTAACTTTTGATTGTGCTAAAAAATGTGTAACACAAAATAACAATATTCTACCATTGTTAAAAAATATACCAAGTTGCTCTCAAACCTTACATTTAATTCCTGAAAGTGAAAATACAATTAGAAGTGAAAATATTAATGTTCAATCAAATAATAGGGTAGAGAAGATAGAGTACACTCCTGCCACTGAAGAAAATCACGTAACTCCTCAGTCTGATAGAGAAGGAAAACTTCCTACTTTATTATCCAAATATGTCAAAATTTTTGCTAAATCAAAATATGACGTTGGAAGAATTCGTATGGAACCCCAGAGAATTTATTTAACTTCTGACTTACCTATTTCACTCAGAGCCTATAGAACTTCCCCTAAGGAAGAAGAAGAAATTAAAACCCAAATTCAAAATCTATTACAGGCAGGTATAATAAAAGAAAGTTGTTCCCCTTATTCGGCACCTGTAACCCTGGTGTATAAGAAGGAAAAAGTAAAAAAGAGTCGTTTATGTGTTGACTTCCGTAAACTTAATTCGATAACAAAAACCGATGCTGAACCACTTCCCCGAATAGATACTTTATTAGATAAATTAGCTAAAGCAAAATTCTTTTCCACCCTCGACTTGGCAAGTGGATATTGGCACATTCCTATCCACCCAAGAGATACTGAAAAATTGGCCTTTGCTACAACTTTTGGATTATATGAATGGAAATACCTGCCCTTTGGCCTCAAGAATGCCCCCGCTATCTTCAATTGAACAATTAGAAGAATCTTAAATAAATACAAAATAGATTTTGCATGTAATTATTTTGATGATATTATTGTATTTTCACAGTCAGAAGAAGAACATTTCAAGCACTTAGAGCAACATTTTGAAATCTGTGTTAAAGAAAACTTAAAATTAAAATTATCAAAATGTAATTTTGTCAAAACAAAAATTAATTTTCTAGGATATGAAATTACTAATGGACTTATTACACCTGATAATCCCAATATTGAGGTCATAAAAAATTTGAAACCGCCAAAAAATGTCAAGGAATTACAGAGAGTTTTGGGATCCGTAAATGTCTATGCTAGATTTATTCCAAAATATGCAAAAACTAGAGCTCCATTAAATAATTTGCTAAAGAAAAATGTCCCCTACGTTTGGGACCAAAAATGCGAAAATTCCTTCCAAAAATTAAAAAATGCTCTAATAAGTAAACCCATTTTAAGACTCTATGATCCCAAAAGTCCCTGTCATTTATTTGTTGATGCATCGAGTCATGGTGCGGGATGTGTTGTTAAGCAGGCAGATGAGAATGGCAATTTACATCCAGTAGCATATCATTCTAGAAACTTACGTAATTATGAAAAAAATTATGCCATTACTGAATTAGAATGTTTAGCAATCATTGATGCTTTAGATAAATTTTATCATTATTTGCACGGTCAAAAATTTGTCATACATACAGATCATGCGGCTCTCACTTGGCTAAAAAATGTTAAAAATTTAAGAGGAAGATTATTCCGCTGGTCCCTTAAACTTAGTATGTTTGACTACCAAATTCAAGATCAAAAAGGTTCAACTAATATTGAAGCTGATATGTTATCCCGATTGCCTGTTTTAGAAAATGTGTCACACCATGTACACCTCCTTGACTTAAATGAAATTAAAGACAATCAGAAAAAAGAAAATATAATTATTAATGGTAAGAAAATTATTGAAATTGATGATGTAAATGTAATTAAAAAGAAAGGTTTGTATAAGATAATAGTCCCTATGTCATTAAGATTATCCCTACTAGAGAAAACCCACACTCAATTTGGACATCCTGGAATTTATAAAATGGTAAATTTAATTACACCCCAGTATTATTGGCCTAATATTAATAAAGATATTGAAAGTTTTGTGAAACATTTTCATATTTGTCAATTAAACAAAAAATGTAAACAAAAAAGATTTGGCTCGTTACAAGAAGTACCACCAACAGATAAACCTTTTGAATGTTTGTCTTTGGACACTGTTGGTGGACTTAATTATTATAATTCTACAAAAAGGTATTTGCATTTGGTCGTGGGCCATGCAACCCGTTATGTGTGGGGATTTCCATCAAAAAGCGTTACCACTGAAACTTATACAAACTTTTAAAACAATTATTTCAAATTCAAGTGCCTAAAAAATTGTTAACGGACAGAAATGCAGCATTCACTTCATCCCGTTTTAAAAAATTTCTTCGAAATTATTATGTTAAACATCTATTAACAAGCAGCCATCATCCCGAGTGCAACGGGAAAGTCGAGCGGCTCAATCAGACTATTGTTACGCGTTTAAAGTGTAAAGTTAATTCTTCTTCAAGCAAAATTCCCTGGACTAAATTACTTGAAGAAGTTTTAAATCAATATAACTCAACACCTCATTTAGTAACTCAGTTTCCACCTAAATATTTATTATTAGGAGAATTACCATATGACCCCTTATTGGAAAATAATAATTACTACCCTTCAGTTGATGAAGCTAGAAAAATAGCAAAAGAAAAAACAATACAATATCATAATAAAAACAAAGTCAGATATGATGCTCGATTTCTCCCTGTGGAATTTAAAGTTGGAGATGAAGTGATTTATGAGGAATTTCAATATCCAAACACGCGTAAATTGAGTTCACGTTATTCAGGCCCATATAAAATCTTAAGACAATTATCTAACGTTAATTTTGAGATAGACAAACCCAGCCTTCATTTTAAGAGAAATTCAGAAATTGTCCATTCATCTAAGTTAAGATACTATAATAATACTAAAAATTTCAAATTAAGTCATGAATAAATTAGTTAGATATCAACTTCCAGTCCCAAGTTTTTTTTATTTTTGCTTTCCTATTTCCCCATACACGTTGGATGAGAATCCTAGCTGAGTTAAAGAAATCGGAGGGATGTCGGGAGACATATCTTCCTTTCTTTGACTCAGTGGCACTAGCGTGCCCTTAACTTTTCTTTTTTACAAATATACCTTTTTGGTTTATTTAATTTTTTTTCTTAAATATCATGTAGATGGTTTCGTGAAATGATGATCCTCCGCTCCTAAGCCCCCTTTCTATAAGCAGTCTGTTTTCTCATGGTCTCCTGATCTTCACTATTGTGATGTGTTCGGAGAACACGGGAAAACTGATTTGTTTTCCCTCTCTGTAGAAGCTAGCCAGTTTCCACCTTTAACCCAAACTACTTTTTTGGAAAGGCTTGAAATTCTCAGAGTTTCAAGTTTCAAGGGTTAATGTACCCACCATATAATTTTTTTTAGAGTGCCAAACTTGAAGTTTATAGCAGTCTGAAATACTTTGAAAACAAATAATTACTCAGACAAAGTAATTAACTTGGTTTTAGGTGTAAATAATTTGTAAAAATTTTTGCTGTTATTAATATTGTTATTGTTTGTATCTCTAGTAAGTATTTTTATCTAATTGTTTGAAAATGTGTTTTACATTAACCAGGAAAAAGTGTCAATGATCTGAAATGATACAAATGTATTTATAGTGTCATTTTTTCAAATATATGGACAGTAGAGAAAACTGCAAGTTCCGTATATTTCTTTTAAAAAATAGATTCCTTGCAGATGTGTAATATCTTGTTCAACGTCATTATATTTTTATGTAATTTTAAAGACTCTGTGCAAAACCAAAGGACTTCTTCGCCAAAGAAATGAACTATTTTGCCTACTGATCAGTTACAAAACTTATTTACAGGACCTTGTTATAATGGTGGTTCATTATATATGAACACAAAACTATTATAAAACTATAGGCGTCACCAACTAGTTGGGAACAAGAAATTTCTGCTTTAATATTTTCTGCTTTATATAATATTGTATACGAGTGCTACATTATGTTTTATTTTATTTTTTTATATTACTCCTATGAAACTATTGTATGTATAGGGTTGAGCACATGGAACTAGGAATACAGAAAAAAAAAAAAAAATTCAATAAACGGGATTAAAGTAGTAATTAAAGAGACAATATACACACTTCTCCTTCTACACAATAATACAGACCATCTTTTCCTGGACTATCTGCCGCACAGATTATTATACAGATAGGACAGTGAAGCTAAAACGCGAACCGGAAATATAGTAGCACCACTAGTGTCAACACCGGGGAACTACATGTGTTAAGTCTACATGAATAGCATCTTTGATCGAAAATTGTTTTTCTATTTCGCGAGTAGTTAGTAGCAGATTAGTGTTAGTATGGGAAGTTTTCTTTTTCTTCGCTTTCTATTGTTTTTGAATTCACAAAATTATCCTCAAAACGTTCACAGCTACTCTTCTAATAAGTAAAAATTATTTTTTATAATGTTTAAAAATATGCTTTGTGAAACATATTCATATTCAAGTACAAATGAAAATTACAAACTGTAATTCTGAAATAGCAGTATGAAATCATTAAATATATAATGTTGCTTGTTTTAAATAATACAAAATGCCTTAAAATGAAAAAAATGTTTTTATTTTATATATATTTTCGTATTATTTAGCACTTGCTTCTTAAAATAAATTGCTTTTGACAATGAAGTTTGTAAACAATAATAAAATTGCGAAACGAAAACGTATGTGCAGTTTTCCTTACTTCATTTTTTTTCTATTACTTTTAAATTCACAAAATCATAACATTCAGAGCTATTTTCTAAGAAATAAAACTAATTTTTATTATGTTTGAAAATAAATTTTGCCAAACGCATTCGTGTTCAAGAGTACAAATTAATATAACAAACTGTAATGCTGAAATAGCAGTATGGTATGAAATCTTAAATATTTAACATTGCTTGGTTTAAATAATACAAAATGCTTTAAAATGAAAAAAAAAATGTTTCTGGTTTATGTATATTTTCGAAATTTATTTGCTTAATATTTAGTACTTGCTTCTTAAAATAAATTTCTTTCGACAATCAAATTCGTAAACAATAACAAAGTCCAAACGTAAACATTAATACAATGGTTAGTTGGTTGGATGTTGGGTTTAACGTTGCACTAATATTACGATATGAACATAGATACAATAAAAATAAGACGAGCGATTGCGAAAGCTGGAGAGCTCAAGAAACTTACAGCCGTTGACAATAGGGTCGTTGCAGTCAAATTCCGGTTACCGAAGAATGTACGGGAGTGTCCTATCTGTATAATAATCTGTGATCTGCCGCCTCTGAATGAGTTCCCATGGACTTGCAGGCAAGCCCAGGGGAACATTGTCTTGGAGGGGGGGGGGGATATGAAATGATAAAGAGAGGTAAGTTTTTAAATTATTATTTTATTATTTTAAATTAATAGTGAGCAATAATTTAGAGAAAATCCCATTAGAAAGTCTTAACTTAAAATTAATTCTAAAGTTTCCCCTGTAAAGTAAGTTTTAGTACAATGCGTGAACATAACGCAAAAGTCATAAAAGAGAACCAACTTTAAGACAAGAAAGTGATGAATAAATGCAACCTGCAAAGTGATGAATAAGTGCAACCTGCAGCTTTTTGTGGTTTGGAGCTGCATAGTAATTAATCCTAGAAATCTGGACCTCAGCTAAGCTGTCAATCATTAAGTTAATATCCAATAAGCATAGGAAGGAGTGGTGTGATTTCCCGCCTAAAATGCCAGTATTTAAGTGAAAACACGGGCAGAGGAGCTCCTCTCTTCTTGTGATCTCTTGCTTAGTAAATCTACGTCAAAATAACGGCCCGAGAGGGGTCCCATCGCGGGCCTCCGGCTACACTGCGTGGCACCCATGTGCTCAGCCTATAATGATGGATTGTATCTTAGGATATGTTCCAGATGGATTAATAAAAGCATGTACTGCAATTTGGAGTTATTACTGAGTGCCAGCCTCTTTCCTTCATAGCTATTATGTGACTCAAGTCAGTGAATTCGTCACATATATACACTGGTGGACAATTGCTAAGGACGGATGACAATAGCTTAGTTATTGTCATCCGTCCTTCGCAATTGTCCATCAGTGTATATATTGCGTTTGATTGAGCAAATTTACTGCAAATTTTTAATTAATTATTTAATACCTGTCATATTTATAACTAGATCATGTATAACTTATAAGATATTATTAAATTTAACATATATTTCATATGTTTAATTTATTTCAAAGTACTTTATATCTTTTCTGTTGCTAAATATTGTTATTATTATTACTTTCTATTTCTATTAATCTTTTCTTTCTATTTTTCAATTTTTCCAAATAAATAAGTAATTACATTATAAAAATAACTAAACACGTTTCTAGATATATAATAATAATAATAATAATAATAATAATATTTTTAATATTTTTGTACGGAGACCTTTTTTTAATTTTATTTATTTATTTAGAATGATAAGCGCATGTAATTTTCCTTAAATAGTTTTCAATTTCTCAAACTGCATCACTATAATGTTTTTAATTATTCACAATCTTCAGCTTCTATTTTAATAGAAATATTGTTAACTTATAATATTGAAATGTATTAAAAAAAGTTATTTCTAGCTTAAAATATTACATCTTCGGTTGCAGACACTGACAAGGTTGCCTGAAGTATAAATATTTATTATTATTATTGATTATTGATTTTTTAATCTCAATTTTGTACACAGTCTAAGGGGAAAAAAAGAAAATATATATATATACTAGCAGACCCGGCCACGCATTGCTGTGGCTATGTTAAACGTTGAATTATAATGTAGTAAAATATTCAATATATTAAAATTATTATTTACGAATAAAGACCACCCTAACAGCACAGTTAGGCTTAAATTATCCACAGTACATCTTAAGGATGTTTCTGGGATGTCTTTTCATCCAGAAGACATCTTGAAGATATCCTGGGGAGGTGATGTGCTGTCTAGGCATCCTTGATAACATCCTTGATCTTAGCAGACTTAGCCCGCTTCGCTGGTCCCTATTTTTAAATGATTCACTATAATTAAAGAATTCTCAAAATTGCATTAATTTTTAACATGGGAAAAAAAAAATCTGATCGGGAAAAATGTTCGACACTCATAATGAATCCATATATTATCGAAAGGAAAATGATATAAAATACAAAAAAATCTTCTCTCATCGGTGGAATAATCTGTCCGGACCCCCACTGCCTGCGGCAGCGTATACCTGTGCAAACCGTGCGCACCGTTTCTTCATCCACCGTTCCCGCCCTTCTTAATAACTCTATACTTTCGAAAATATCCGCAATCGATTTATCGGGCCTTAAAACTTAATAATACTAATTTTCAAAGCTCTAACTCTTATTTCTATTATTTTGCCCCTTTGCCCTCCCCCCTCCCGACTATTCTAAATAATTTTACAAATTCGAAAATATCTACAGTTTATTTGTAGGTGTCAAAAACCTGTATGCACCAATTTGAACGATCTAACTATATTTTTATTTTTTGCCCTCTGCCCCCTTCCCGCCCCTCCTAATAAATTTACAAATTCGAAAATATCCGCAATCGATTTGTTGGTATCAAAAATTCTATGCACCAATTTTGAATGATCTAACTCCATTTTTATATTTTGCTCCTCTGCCCCCCCCCCTTTCCCGCTCCTCTTAATAATTTTACAAATTCGAAAATATCTGCAATCGATTTGTAGGTATCAAAAACTTCTATGTACCAATTTTGAGCGATGTAACTCTATTTTTATTTTTTTGCCCCTCCGCACCCTTACCCGCCCCTCCTAATAACTTTACACTTTCGAAAATATCCTCATTCGATTTGCAGGCCTCTAAAACCTATCTATATCAATTTTGAACAGTCTAGCTGCATTTATTTTTTTTTGTGTGAAATCACGTTTTGGCCCCTCCCCCCCCTCTTTTGGGAGGCGAATTTTGCAATAAAAACTATCCTATCTCTCAAGTTGGACCAAATTGCACACAGTGTCCAAATTTCATTAAAATCGGCTCATTAGTTTAGGAGTCCATTGAGGACAAACATTGTGACACGAGATTTATATATATTAAGATATATACAGATATACTGGCATCTCATAATTATAAAAGTAATCTAATTTAGGTTATTTTAGCATATACTATCCTAGATTATTTAAGAAATGAAAATATGCATATTATTCAGTTAAAGATTATTACTCAATCCCAATATTTTATTTCTGTACTCAGTCTAGAATAATAATAATAATAATAGTAAATCTATAAAACATAATAAAATGAAACAAAACAAGTATTTAAAAGATACATATTTGGCATAACATACTAAAAACATTCTTTAAGAAAATTCTATTGATCAACTATTATTTCGATTATAGTTTAATTTGAATTAATAACAGCAGGCGAGTACAAAAAAATCTCTTTGAAACTTGGTGTCATTTATAGAATGAAGTGATGTTTAATGAGTTCAAATAGTTTTAATAATTTTTTTTAAAGAAAGAGTACAAAATTTCGCTGAATGCACGAATTTTCTTTACAATACTATAGGGAGAAATTCAACGAGCAGTTCATTTCGTGAATAGTGACGTCACAATAGGTTTTATCACGTGACGCAGCGTTTTCGCGCCAACATGAGAACTACGCCTTTTAAAGTTAATTTATTAAAGCATCCGGTTTTCAAATATGCATAAAAATGGTATCAAAATGTTTGTATTTTCATGCTCTATCATTTACAAGTAAAAATGAAAAATGTGCAATTTCCCCATTGTATCCTGCACTACTGATGCCTATCTGAATCGTTAATTAATGTCTGTCTATAGTTCAATAATAATAAAGTTTGACTAGTGTTGAAGTACAATTAAATATGAAGTACAGAATTTCATCCATAGTCTTGTTAGTACGACAGGATAATTTCTTTCAATCTTGCATTTTGCTTCCTTACCAATTTAGAGTGTTCCACTTCGAAAACATCAATGAAATTTTGCGCAAGTCGATATTCATAGTCACAATTTGAACTAACACTTTTTTAGTGGTGGGAATATGATTTTACTAAAAGCACGCCGTGTATATTTGAATAGCAAAGTTGTAGTTGCTGTTTTTAAAATACCATTGTAAATTCGTTTTTTGATTTTAATCTTGCTTACGATTTTCGAGATTTTAATTTCCAGTCAGAGTGATTAAATGTAGTAGTTTTTTGCGTCCATAGGGTGGAGGACACCCAGGAGTAAGTAGATTAACTCTTAGAACAACCTCAAAATTTTGAAAAATCCTAAAACTACAAAAATTTCAAATTCCAAATCCTTCATCCATTTATACTAATATATAAAAATAGAAACATAAAAATAAAAAGCAAATTGGATAGTGATAATACAAGAAAGGAGACAATTTCTCTGGCAAGAAGATTCCTAAGTTTTGTCCTCTTACCGCCATGCTGGCAATCCCATCCTGAATTAACCTTCCATTGTATACAATGAATAAGATTAAAAAAAATAAATAAATAAAACTATAATAATAATCATAATAAACAGAATATATCGTCAGGGCCCTGTAAAAAACACTAAATTACGATCAAAGCAAATATACGCTAGCGCTACTACATGTGAAATAATACAACAGTTATTAATGAGTACTCATAAAAAAGTAATACAAAATACTGATAAGGTAAGGCCTTATTTACATTATACAATTTTTGTTAGAGATGCACCATTTGATATTATAATTTTACCTAATACTATTTTTCACAAAAGAAAAGTACCTTTATGATCACTAAATCAATACAATATGCAAACAGTTTATAGAGTTTAGCAAGTAATTACTGAAACATAATATTATAACTTTTTTTTTTTTTACAACGTAGTCACTCAAATGTACTTTATTTTCTCGTTGAGTTAGTTATCAAGTTGTAAACATTATGCTTTTGCAAAATAAACAAATATCAATATTTTCATATTCTCAATATCTAATGATTCTCAATACAATTTTAAAATACTGGAAATATAACACTGATATATCACTGAAAATAAACAAACTAATATCACTGAAGATAAAAAAAACTAATGAACAATCAAACAGAATATGATCATAATTTTTAACTATATGATCATAATTTTATGATATAAAGAAATCCAGATGAATATTTTTACTTGTTTACAGACAACTTATCAGAGTATTTTTTTTTTCTCATGATAATTACTGTAATTTAAGCATTCACTTAAAAAGAATATGAAATTATTATACGTGAAAGAGTAACATAGATCTCTTTCCATATTTTATTCCATATAAAAGAATAATAATAAAAGAATATTAAAACAAACCAAAATAATTAAAAATTTGTCACGAATTTCCTGCTATTAAAACATTAAAGTTCTCATAAATTTTTATCCATTTTTTTTTTTTTCTTTTTTTTTTTTTTTTTTTTTTTTAATAAACAAATAAATAGTTTACTTCCTAATAGGTATTTTTAAGGGTCGTTGAACTAATTTAAATTTGTCAGCAGAATTAAAAAATCTTAATCTGGTAGAATGAATTATGTTGGTTTTCTTATTAGTTAAAAAATTAGGTCTATTTATTTCAAATGTTGCCTCTGATAGTTTCTTAATGATTTTGAAAGGTCCATCAAAAGAGGGAAGTTAATTTTCTGGTATTCGGATTTATAAAAATTTCCACCATGACAATATCTCCTTCCTTAAATGGAGAATCTAAAAAAAATTTGTCGTACCTCACTTTATTTTTCTCGTGGTCTCTAAGCGTTCAATCAAGTGCAATTTCTCTAGCTCGTTCTAAAGGAGGATATATTTCCATATTTGGTAAGGGAGATTCATACGGTAATGTGCCATACAGTAAATAATTAGGAGGAAATGAGGTTACTTGGTGTGGTGTATTGTTGTATTCTGCGGTCGCTTGTTTTAGTAATTTTGGCCATGGAGTTTTCAAATTTTCGGACTTAATTTTATATCTCATCCTCTGTATAATTGTTGCCCTAACTCTTTCCTGTTTTCCATTACATTGTGGTCCATGGAAAGGCGTTCATCGTTGAGTGATACCATAATTTTTTTAGAAATGTTTAAATTTAGGAGAAGTGAAAGCTCTATTTCTGTCACTCAACAGTTGCTTAGGTTTTGCAATTTGGAAAATTTGCTTCAAACAATGAATATAGGTCTCACTGGTTGCATTAGTAATATCAAAAGTCCACACATACCTTGTACAATGGTCAGTTATGCAATGTAAATATTTTTTGGTAGGGTGGTAATATCCTAAACTTCCTATTGTATCAATAGACATTAATTCAAAAGGTAATTTTGCAGGTGGTAATGATTGTAGTAACCCAAATCTTTCCTGATGACATTTTTTGTTTAGTTGGCATATCTCACAAAATTTTACATAATTAGAAACATCAATTATTATAGATTCCCAATAATATATAGGTGATAAAATTTGTAACATCTTTTGGAACCCCTGGATGGCCAAATTGTATATGTGCATTTTCCATTAATTTCAATCTTAAAGAGAAAGGTACTACTATTTTAGTTAAACCCTTTTTTTGTTAATAAATCATTTACTTTTTAAATTTAGGGTTAGGTAAATTATCCAGATGTTGATGTTCTCTAATTTCATCTATGTCTAATAATTTAATCTGTGTACTTAAAAAATGAGAAATCGGCTGTCTGCTTAAAAAATCTGCTTCGTGATTAGTGGATCCTTTTTTATATTTTACGGTATAATCATACATAGACATTTTAAGGGACCATCTAAATAATCTACCTGTAAGATGTTTAATTGATTTTAACCGGCATGATCAGCGTAAATAGCAATGAAATTTGTCAACAGAGACTATTATAGCTAAACATTCTAACTCAGACGCGCTATAATTTTTTTCGTATGGTCTTAAGGACCTTTAATGGTAGGCTACAGGGTGCAGATTACCGTTAGGATGCATCTGTTTTAAAACACTTCCTATGCCATCTCCAGAGGCATCTACGAACAAACAGCATGGATAATTAGGATTATATAATGACAAGATGGATTTTGATACTAAACAGTTTTTAAGAGTTTCATATGCTTTTTGACATTCATCATCCCAAACCCATTTCACATCCTTTTTTAACAAATTATTGAGAGAATTTCTTACTTCAGCATACTTAGGGATAAACTAATTGTATACATTTACACTTCCTAAAAACATATTACATGGAGGAACAAGTTTTTTGATAGTTTCTACATTTGCATTATTTGGTGAATAAGTCCCCTCCCCAATTTCATACCCCAAAAAAGAAATCTTTGTTTGTGCAAACTGGCATTTAGAGAATTTTAATTTAATGTTTTCCTTCTCGCAAATTTGAAAAAGAGTTTTAAGGTGTTCTAAATGTTCCTGTAATTTGTTTGAAAAGACTAACACGTCGTCAAAATAATTTGAGGCAAAACTTACCTGATATTTATTTTAAATTTGCTTTAATGACCTTTGAAAAATAGCGGGGCTGTTTTTATAACCGTATGGAAGAATTTGAAATTCGTATAATCCGAAATTACAGGTAAATGCTAATTTTTCTTTACTTTTGCCCACTAGGGTAATACGCCAGTATACCGATGTTATGTCTAAAGTTGAAAAAATTCTAGCTTGACTCAATTGGTCTAATATTCCATCAATCCTATGAATTGGTCCTTTATCAGTTTTACAAATTTCATTGATTCTTCTGTAGTCAATACATAACCTTGTTTTTCCCTCACCTCTTTAATGTGCTAATGTCACTGGGCTACTGTAAGGGCTATAGAATGGTTTAATAATACCATGTCTTAAAAGTTCATCAATTTGTTTTTTAATTTTAGCATTATCTTTTTGTGATGCCCGATAGGGTCTCAAAGATACAAGATTTTCTGATGTTAAATTTACTTTAGCTGGTTGCATTCTAATCTTCCCAATATCAAATTTATTTTTAGAAAAAATATGTATGAAGGATCGTATTAGAGATGCCAGCTCCGTCACCTGATCCATTTCGGCGAATCCAGGTAAATACTCCTGAATAGCCAAATGACTTTCAGCCAAGTGATGGAAGCTACCATTTAAAACGCTCACCTCTGCTACACATGCATTATCAATGCACTGAATATTTGTTTTATCAACTTTACAAAACTTAAAATTACTATTGTTCACATTTTCGTTAAAGAAATTTCTATTTTAAACAAAATCATACTTAATACTATTGGCATCATCATAAAATTTCTATTTTCAACAAAATTATACTTAGTACTATTGACATCATCATAAATATTTTTATGTAAAATTTCTATTTTCAACAAAATTATACTTAGTGCTATTGACACCATCATAAATATTTTTATCACTAGGATCACAAATTTTAATAAAGTTATCATTAATATAATTTTGATAAGATTCTTAGATTTTTTATTAATTTTAGTTTCATCCATTTTATGCAAATAGTATGAACTCATTGACTCTTGTTTAATGTTCATATTATAATAAGTTATATCTTTATCCCCTTGGTAAATTTTTCCCTCCCTCAAATCAATATCTAAATTAAAAAGTAACATATATTCTAATGATAACAAAATATAAGGTAAATCACAGTCAAAATATATCCACAGATAATCAATCAACAATTAAAATCCTAAATCAACCATATCCAAAATACGAACTTATTAAAGAACTATATGAAAGCACAGATCAATACAAAGAGCAAATAATCCTAACTTGGACAAAGGCGCATGTGGGAACGGCAGGCAACGAAATGGCAGATTGACTTGCAAAACAGATTATTTCACAAAACATCTTCGATGAGCAAATCTCTCTTACTCTTCCAGCTTCACTAGTCAAATTATCCATTAATAATAAAATTATCACAGATTGGCAAAGAGAATGGGGGCACAGCGAAAAGGGTAGGGATACGTTTTCAGTCCTTAATAACGTAAACAAAAATTTTATCAGTCCAAATAAAATAATTACATATTTTATCTCAGGCCATGGCAGCTTCCCTACATTTCTACACAAAATTAAAGTATTAGCATCAGATAAATGAAAATGTAACGACAGTAAAATAGGATCCCCTTTTCATCATCTCTTTGAAAAATGTAATTTAATCCCAATTAATTTTAGATTCAACAGAAACCACACAATACGTAAAAATATGCAAACTGTTCTCTTAAACCCAAACAACTACAATAAATTAGAAGATAGCTACAACATTCTAATTCATAACTTTTCCACCATCAAATGTTAGATTTAGCATCGTTCACTGGCAGCTGCTTGCCTTTTTTTTTTTTTTTTTTTTTTTTTTTATATATAGACTTTCTAGTGCTTTGGTTTTAATATGTGTTTGATCCAAAATTTGTAAAAATTTGATTTTTAAATAAATTAGGGAACTCTTCCACTTTGATCCCCGGGATGCGGAATCGCTAGATAGTGGCAGTCAGGTTCGCCTGCCTGCCTAAGATGCATTTTTCTCCTGCGGGTAGCTGTGTCTTTGCCATAGTCGCTATTGAACTCAGTGGCGACGGTAAAGACATATCTATGGTACTAAATCGTGAGATGTGCCGCTCCATGGTGGAAGTTTTCCTTTTCCATATCCAATTGCTTATTAGATCATCACTCTTACCCCCTGATTTGTAGAATTGAATAAAATTCTTCTGCATTTTTCAGACAGCGCCAGTATTATTGGTAACCATCTAAATCATCTATATTAAACTTCTCGTCTAAAAATATTAAAAATCTGAGGTTCATGATACGTGTTTTTTAACCCATGATAAACGGTAATCAATCTGTGTTTTTTTTTTCCACTTTGGATGATGCTGCCGCTATTTGAAAATGAATTATTTTGGATCTTGTTATGTAGTTGTAAACTGTTTGCCTTGAGACATGAGTAAATCATTCTTGATTTGGGGCCTTTGCGATACGACCACTGCTCTTTATTAGCTCATGAGCAAGTTTTCTTTCATCACAGAGCGTTAAATTTTTAGACCTACCAGTCTTCTTTCTTTTCCTATTTCTGTCTGGCTTTCTGATAAAGTTAGAAAGTGTATTAGGGCTGATGTGCAGTATATGAACAATCTGTCTAACACCTTTAATATTAATTTTATATGCAACAATTTGCCCCTTTTGGAAATAATTTTTAAATATTCTTCTAGGCAGTCTGAAAAGAAAATAACAATGCAATTTGTAATGAAATACGTTTACCTCAACAAAATCAGTTAAAGAAAATTCAATATTTACTTTTTTACTTGTATACAAACCACCAAATAATAACTTTTAGAAAGTGTCCTTCTACATTTTTACGCTCTCGAAACCATGGATGCTAGTCTTTTTTGCAATCCACTAATTAACATTAGTAGTCGAGATTTACTTGTTACGTGAAATTAAAGAAAACTTTGTTAAACAAAATCTGTATAAAAATCTAATAGCCAGGATAAAAATAAAGAAAATAATTTACAAACATCGACTGTCCTTCTGCTTTTTTTACGCAGTGTACAAATTAGCCCTGTCGTACTAAATTAAATTCTGTCAAAGGCAGATTTTTTTTTTTTTTCAAAATTTTCTATATATGCGCATATGGAGATTGTCCTTGTAAGTTGTGGTGAGCCATTATGTCTATTGTCAAGAGATTTTAGTCGTCCTCTCTTCTTGGATTGGTTCTGGAGTGCGTGAACGTACGAACCTTGAGTCACCTTATTTTTAATTTTTCAATACAGATACTGGCTCAATTATCTTTTTATACGTAACATAGGCTTTAATTAGAGCCATTTTCATTATTCCATGAAATTTTCGGTGACAGCATTTCTTTGATTTTCTGTCTTTGTCGTATGAGGAACGCAACTTATCGATGGCTTGCATTTGCTCATTGTACTCTTTTACAATATTAACACCGAGTATATCAAACTTAGTGTCATCTTTCGGTGTTCTTTAACTGCGCAAGATTCATTTCCATTGTAATTCGATATTATTCGACAACTATTATCTTTGATAATAAGAAAGCACCACAGCACTGACGTTTAAAGTAATAAGTACAAAACTTGGAATAAACACTATCAAATGCAATAAACTCGCAGCAATTGTTTCAGGTCAAAAGAAGACACAACCCTTCGTCATGCGAACAAATTAGGTACGAATGCTGCAATCAAAGCGGCGACGCACAAACTCGTTTTAAGTGAAAAGCAAAAATATATAAAGACGAATGTAAATATAAACACTGCTGTAATCCGAATTATGAAATGAAAGAAGAAAATAAATAAATAAATAAGATTAAAAAAATATAAAAAAATCTAAAAATCTTAAAAGTATCAAAATTAAACGAAAATCAGAGTTATTCTTCTATTGAAATTGAGAAGCTTGTGAATTTAGTTCATCTATGTATTAGGCAAACTGCCTTCATCTTTAATGACGCTTATAATTCCCAGAATGAGGGTATGGCAATGGGCAGTCCTTTCTCTCCTTTGCTTTACGACATTCATATGCACTATTTTGAAGCAAAACTCTTCAGTGTATATAAATTTCCTTACTCGTTTAGGTATGTTGCTGACACTTTCGTTCTTGTCCCCTTTGATGTCGATTTTTTCAGTTTACTTCTTTGGTCAATTCGATTGACCCATGCATTCAATTCACAAGGCTTGCTCTTTTGCCAACTTTTCGGCCGCATGCCCTCTCTAACCACACCCCTCAACAGAATGTGTCTGCTTTCTATACTTATGTTTTTCGTACTTTACACATTTGTTCTGATCCGTCTAGTCTTTCGAAATAAATTAATTCACTTGCTCTTTCTCGAGGCTATAATCCCTCTACTATCGATAAAGCTCTATATAAATTCAATTATCCTAAACGTTCTGCTACCAAATTGAATGATCACAGTCTCATCCCATTTATTTGACCTTTTATTCACGACTTTCTTTTAAAATTTCTAAAATTCTTTCACCATTTGGTTTTAAAGTCATTTACAAACCCGTCTACAAAATTAAAGTATCTTCTCTTAAAGATCTCATTCCTACTGAAAACCGACCAGGCATTTATTTAATCCCATGTTCGTCGTGCAATTTAGGTTATATTGGTCAAACTGGGAGACGTTTGAAATATAGAATAAATGAGCACCGTTGGAATGTTCATAATGAAAAGATTTCCAAATCTTCTATTACTTCCCACTGCTGGGCTCATGGTCATCGTTTTGATTTTTCTGAAATTAGCATAATTTCATTTCCTTTCTTCCCATTTGGATAGCCATGAAGCTTTTTACATATTTAAAAATTCGGAAAATCTTGTTAATGACATATCTTCTACTTCGTTCTTATCTGATGCTTGGAAATTACTCACATAACTCCGAATTTTGTTTAATTTTGATACTCTTAAGATTTTTAGATTTTGTCATATTTTTTAATCTTATTTATTTATTTATTTATTTTCTTGTTTCATTTGATAATTCTGGTGACACTAGTATTTATATTTACATTCGTCTTTATATATTTTTGCTTTTCATTTAAAATAGGTTTGTGCGTTGCCGCTTTGACTGCAGCACTTGGGTCTAATTCGTTCGCTTGACGAAGGGTCATGGGTTTTTTTCGACCTGAAACAATTGTTGCAAGTTTATTGCATTTTATGGTGTTTATTCAAAGTTTTACACTGATTATCTTTGCATGTGAAGTAGGCAATTCTTTTATTACGCTGTTCGGCATGAAAATTCCCCCTAACACCATTTTTGCAAATTCTCATGTAAAATGACCTCCTGATTCCGAATATGACGCCCATTTTGCCCTATCACCCGCCGTTTTTTAGAGACAGACCCATATTTTTACAATTTCGGTAATTTTACGGCTATAAATTTGATTTTTAGGAGGGGGAGGGTTATTTTAACCGTTAAATATCTTCTGAAGCACTACAGAGTTGAAAAATTCTAAAACATGGACAAGTCGAAAATTTGGGGAGGGGGGGAAGGGGTTGGAAGATTTGTCGCTGAAATTATATTTTACATACCTTATGTATTTTTAATCTGTTATTAATGTTATTCTTTTAACTTTATATATTTTTTTTTTTGTTTTTAGGTGTTAAATTAATTCTTTTTCATTCATCAAATGAAATTCATCGTCATAAAACTATCGAACAGGGGGGAAAAATTGGGGGACGGGGTGGTGTTTCTAGAGAATGGTGGGTGACTGGGCAAAATGTGAGTCATATTCGGATTCAGGAGGTCATTTTACATAAGAACCAACAAAAATAGTATCAGAGCTCGATTTTTTTTTTTTTTTTTTTTTGCAGCGCAATGTCATTTATCATACAATCAGTCTCTAGAATATAAAAAATATGAAGCATTGTTAAAATGCAAATATAAATTTATAATATAAATTTTACTTATAAACATACATAGCATTTTTTTAAATAAATGCGTAAAAATCAATCATAAATATTTACAAAACGAAATTTGTCTTTATTCATCATCCGTTATGAACGTACGCCACTTATAAGTACCAGTCAATAAAATAGATTGTAGAGATTATGCAAATATGCATAAATGAATTTTAGTTCGAACATTACCATTAATAAAGTATTATCAATCGATAAAAAATATATTTGTGACTTATCTTTAATTTTCGAGATAATATATAAATAAAATAAAACACAGGTGATGAGTTCATACAACAGCGTTTGGAAATAGAAACAATACGCTAAATGATGCCACCTTGAACAAATACAACTTTATGGAACCACTATAATGCCGTCTAATGAGAATAAAGAAGACTATATAAATTTTATGCGTATAAGTACCGATGACATTCCAACATTACAATGTATTTTATTCAATTTGGATCTAATGGTATGTTAAAGTACCATCCGTAGATAAAGGGTTAAGCCAAGTAATGACGATTCAAATTTAAGATAGTATTGCCTAACAGCAAATATTTTTTTCGTGATTTATGCACTAAATATTTCATTTTTTTTTTTTTCCCTTGAAAAGAGAATTACAAGAAAAAGAAGTTTTTCGAACTAAATATTTAATACGTTTACTTTAGAAACTTCGCTGTCTTTGCTTTGAAAACCGCTCTCGAAGTCAGCGAAGTCCACTGCTCTGTCTTACGATATAAAGAGAAACAGCTGGTTAGACGAGTGAGGACAGGGTTTTTTTTTTTTTTTTTTTTTTTTTTTTAAGAAGCAATAATATCTTCATGTTTAAATTTGTTGAATAATTAAAATGTATAATTTTTGCAAGATATAATGATTTTTTAAATACACAATTTATAATAAATATTATTTTCATTTTCAGGGCAGATGAAGTTGATTATAGCATTGCATTAAACATCACAAAGTACCTATATCATGAAGAAGAGTATTTACCTTGGCTATCAGCTTTAAACGCTTTTAAATATTTAGATTACATGCTATCAAAAACAATCTTGCATAAAGCATGGAAAGTAAGATATTTCAATCTCTCTATCTCTCTCTATCCCTATATATCTACTCAACTACCTAATCATTTATCTATCTCCCCATCGAACTGTTATTATTGTTTCTCTATATTATTTTTATTAGCTTTTACAATGCTTGAAATCTTACTGATCGTATAGTGACATTCATTTTTTTTTTTTTTTTTTTTTTTTTTTTACTAGTAGTACAAAACGCCCATACAGTACTCATCAGATAGTTCGAAAAAATTAACTTAGCATTAAACCCAGTTACATTAAAATCCCAGAATTAATTACAACACCCCTTAAAATTTCACAAAAAAAAATAAATAAAAATAAAAATAAAGCAGTTGGTGAATATACAAAAACAACAAAAGACCCAAATCCTGACCAAAAGAATTTAAATAAAGATTTAAAATTTTTACTTTAAAAAAGGAATTACTTCTAAAATCATTACTTCTAAGATTTAATAGCTAATTAATCAAAGATTGCATAATCTGGAATTAATTCACAGGACAAACAATCCATTTTCTTGCTTTAAAATTTAAATTTACCTTTTCTAATTCAATTCCAAAGAAAATACATTAGAGTAACGAAACAGACTTTTTAATTTTTTTCTCAAAACCAATGTATTCCAGATTATATTTTAAGTATATTCACCACATTAAGAAGAAGTAATAAATATGAAACATAAGAAAAAACATTCTACAGGTTAATTAACTCTAAAATTTTGATTCCCTTTTTTTTTTTTTTTTTTAAGCTCTAATGAGTACCAATCATTAATAACCCATATCGAGGTGAAACAACAGTTTCACATAAGTAAAATTTTTATACTCATTTATTTTAGTCACAACAAAAAAATCTTCAAACAGCATTCTTGCATAACATAATTAGCTCAAAAATTTAAGTAATAAAGGGAGAAAAATCTAAATAAGCACAAAACACAAATGAAAATTAACTTTAAATTGTGTAATTTATTTAAGACTATATTGGCTATTTTGTAGATTTTCTAGCACAACAACATTTCTTACAGACAGACTTTGACAGAAACTGAAACCTCATTTAGATTAATACATAATTTCAGCAGACAATATTAAAATAATATGACTTAATTTTTTTTTTTTTAGCTCACATAAAACAGAAATGGGAAACAACAAAGTTCCTCCGTTATTCAAATCTCCTGCAATAAGAAAACTTTACAGTAGTTGAGAGTAACAGAAAATAAAACAAAATAGTTACCTTATTTTTTGTAGTAGCATAATAATAACGAAATAAGAATTCACCATTAAACGTGAATATATCTATGGTAGGAATCGCCAGGAGGGGGTCACACAATTTTCGACATCACGTTATAACGCCTCGCTTACGATGAGGAACCGAAGTCGTAGGTAGCATTCGGAGAACGGCTTGACTCCAACATTCACTGCTTCCATTTTTTCCGCCTCTCACTATCGGAAGAAAACAAGTAGTACAGAGCTCCAAGTATTCACAATGCACGCTCCGAAGGAAACTTCTTTCTTAACCGCGGCAATATCTCAACATTGGAGATTCTTTCACGAAGTCTCCTTTTTCCATAGACCCGTCATCCCGGACTCGACTACGTCGGAGTTAAAAAAAAACAATCAGGCCGAGCAAGCGATAATGGGGATACGGAACATCAGTCTGTTCTCGAAACGAGATGGAGAGTCAGTCTAAAGGTCGAGATGGGGACTGAGTGTGTGTGTGACAGCGGGCCCAAAGGCCCCCTCTCCCTTAAAAATCCTCAGAACAGTTCAATTTTTCTGTCCACAAGAGAAAAAATACAATTCTTTTTTTTTTAACCCGTTAGTAGTCGCTATAGACAGCGCCACCTATTACAGATTGCGCACTTTTTATTTAACTCTCAGCAATAATTTTAAGAAGTGATGTGATCGACGTTCCTTCGATTTTATTCGCGTTTTATGTATATAAAATGCTACTTCTAAAAATTTTTGGTGGCTATTGAATAAAAAAGTCTGGCAACACTAAAGGATGGGCGGCAAATCGACCAACTAGCGACTACTAACGGGTTAAACCAATCCTACCTCAGCTCACCGCTGCACGAGGAACTACGCAGTCACTTGCAAAAAACCGTAACCAAAATATGATTCGTTGCCATTCGCCACAGCTGAAAAAAAAGACTCTGATTCGCTACAAACAACCGAAACTATCACCCTCGTCCCACCTTTGTTAAACTTTAAAACGCCCCATTTAAAAATTTCCCAAACCAAAATTCTCACGCCAACGTTCAGCTAACCTTGCAAGCCCCCACAAAACCTGACCCCCATTTCACGCCCCAGGTAAACACAAATATTTTAATCTCCAAGGCATTTCCCTGTTTCATTCTGCCACTGTACCCGTGAAAGCGCACAGCTGAGGAAAAAAAAACCTGACCTTCGGCTCTTCCCTACTCGATGCTTTGACACATCCCAGCCATCGAACTCTCAAATATGGGCGAAAAGTAACATTCCCTTCCTCTTAGGAACAAGATACACAAATATTTTCTCATGAGTGCATGTGGGTGGGAGAAGAGAAAGCACTTTTTATGAAAGGGATGCACAGGCCAGTGATTTTTCCAATCCGCTTAAAATATCACAAAAGTATACACAAAGGAACACTCGACAAAAATAATACTTCCCAAGAAATGAGTATTTCTCTTTAACGTGCAATACCCGAACTTACAGGTCGCCTTGAAACAAAAAATGTAGCTAAGAAAATCTATCTTTTTTTTTCCTTTTTTTTTTACAGAATAGAAATTTTAATTATGAAATATTAAAAATTAAGAAACAGTTATGAAGCATCATAACAACACGCCGTTACCCCAATGAAAAAAAAATTTTTTTTTCAAAAATTTTTTTTTTGAAAAGCAGCCGAAAATCCAAAGGCAAAGTGACCAACCATCAAAAAGTCAAACATCGACCCTAAGACAGAAGACAGCTAAAGCCCCAAACTTTCCTCGATCCGCAAACAGACGTCTCAAATCTGCAAATCAAACTTGCCCCCCTCAAGGACACTCTTGTTATAAACCAGAAAATAGCTATTGTATGAACCAAGAAACCTTTCTTGAAAAGTATTAACATTGCTTCAAGACCTTCGAAAAACTCAACACACCCACACAGGCACAACTTTCAATTCCAATCTGAACCAAAACTACATGGCATAGCATAAGGAAACGTGCACCAGTATAACAGACAATTTTTAACTCATAAAAATCTAGTAATTCTCAGATGACATATCACGGCACAAAAACTTTTAACCACGAAGGCATTCACAATACCGCACCAGTCAGACCACAACTAGATTCGACCAAACCAGCATTGACATGCACCCGTAACATTGTCACTCTATACATCATTTAACTTTAAGACAGAATTGACACAACTCCCTTGGACCAACTAACTTAACGACAGGGGTGGACAATGAGTAGAGTTTTTTTTTTTTTTTTTTTTTTTTTTTTAAATAAACCACTACCAAAACTGGGACAACATGAGCACTCCTGGTGACCCACAAAGCAATTTTAGAAAAACAATATATACATAAATACAGCAAATATACATACATCTAAACAAAACCATTACATAATAAATTTCACAACACAACATTTTGCAAACTTTTCACAAGGTTACTTTCTCTTTGTCCTGATACATACAAATTATACGACCCATGAGAGCCATATACACCACTACTAAACCTTTAGGGAGAGAGAAAATTAAATTAGATGATTCGCGCCTACTGACGAAGAAGAGTCAATTGCTCTCCAAGCATAAATCATTAAGGTCTGTGATGTAAAAAGAGACTAAAGAAAAATTTTGTTTTTAATTTCTTCTATAATTCTAATAAAATTTTTTTTTTTTTTTTTTTGTAAATTTGTACTTATCACTGAGAAGGACCATCAATAATCATGAAAGATAATAGGGGAGACCCGTGTACCTAGGGCCATCATGTACCTAGGGCCACCCCACTTTATTTGAATAATATTTAATTTTAAGTTTTAATACTCAATTGGGCGAGTAACAACACCAATTGCTAGTTTTACAACTACTTTGGAACTTTTGAGGAGAAAGTTTTGACGTTACATGTAGAAAACGAATTTACATGGTCTGAAGTAAAATTTTGCAGCTCATCTCTTTCGCTATTTTACAAGGGCAAGTCAAATATTTTTCTTTCATTTCTAGTGTATAATTTTGCTTGTTATATTGAGTGATAAATGAGATATTTAATTAGTTCTCTTTGCATGTGGATTTTTTAATGGAAGGCATTTTGAATGAAGTTACCAAAACGTGTACCTAGGGCCACATGACTGCCTTGTCCCTAGGGCCAGTGTGTTTGGACTTTTAAACACTTTCGCAACCGCACGTTTTTGTCTTTTTGACAGTAAGGTCCGCCTGTGGGCGTTTTTCTCATAAATTACAATTTTTTAAAACAAAATTTTCCGTATTCACATTTATATTACAAATGGATATGCATTATAATCATCTCTCTCTAATCAAATTATTTGCATCCATAGTATACTGATTGCACAAATATGAATATTGTGAATATTTTTTAGAAACAAATAACATACAAATTGCAAAAGAAATGTCCACTGGTGGAGTTTCGTATTTTCAAATGACGTGTATCTACGTCAGCGGTCGCGAAAGTGTTAAGAAACACAGTACATCCTATAGTAATTGGATGCTAGCAAACCCTGGTAAACCAATCACTATTTATGACGTTTCTGAAGATGTTGGCAAGTCCTATCCGTCGGCCTTTACTCCTGTAAACATTCTATCAGGCTTTCGTGCATCCGGCATATGGCCAGTGAATCAAAATACATTCACCTAGGATGAATATTTAAGTTCAAATGTGACTGAAAGAGAAGATCCCCCATAAAAAAAAAAAAAAAAAAAAAAAAAAAAAAAAAAAAGTGAGAAATTTCGTGTTTCAAATTAAGGCAACAACATGATAATTATTATATGATAAATATATTACTTGACATTGTTTCTTTTATAAAATACATGTTTATATGCTTATTTTCTATTCATTACAAAGTGAAATCTAAATATTAGAGAATGGCCCTAGGTACAATGAGGTCTGGCTCCAGGTACAATGAGGGTGTTGTACCTAGGGCCACGAGTGAAGATTTTTTAAAAACCTTCTATTTGTCGGAATTTATTATTTTAGGTATTTATATTAATCCCAATTGGAAGTAATTAGTCCTAAAGATATGTACATATAAGTTTAATAATTTTAAACAGGTCAAGGGCTCTGTTTTGGGGCATTGAAAAAAAGTGGCCCTAGGTACACGGGTCTCCCCTATACACTGTCTCAAATGCCAAATATACAGGAATATAAATACAATTTATACTAAAAACAAAAGTATGTCCACCTAAATGCATATTTTTCACACATAAACAAAAAAAAATTTATCACAATTTGTAGGCACGCCAGAAAACACAGATCACAGAGAGGCAGGCACAACTACATCAACATTATCCTCCTAACTTAAATTATTTACAGGAAAACACCCACCAGTTTTGTGAAGGACAAGGAATCGGGGAGATAAGGCAAAAAAAAAAAAAATCTAACTGCAATTTTTTTTGTAGACACGACCTGCCACCCCCAATTTATTTTAAAGAATTTCTAGCTTACTATATTATGACTGAGACAAATCCCCTTACATGATATCCCGAACAAAAAAATGTTTTTTTCCATTAAGACTTAAGGTACTACGCATGCGTATAAAAGAAAAATTTCTAATACTAAAATGATAACACGGTACAATGTAGACAAATATATATTCATATGTACATTACTAATAAACATAAAAAAAAAAAAAATACTGATACGAATGCTAACAATTACACGGTGCAACAACAATAAAAAAACAAAACTAAACATATACATGCGAACATGTAGAATAAAAGAGAGAAAAAAAAATTACTATTTACAAATTTTGACCCCAAAATGTATCTCAAAATCGAAGGTTATTACGTGGGCGCAGATTATAATCATGTGTTGGCCTGGTAACCGTTTCTTCACTCAGCTTATTTCTTGTTGTCCTAAGACTTTTTGGAGTAGTTTCCGGAATATTAAAATTTTCTCGCTCGGCTTCGCTTACTGTCGGAGATACACTTTGTTCAACGTGGGCAGGACAGGGCACAGGGTGAGAGACCTCGGGGCTTACTAAGTTAGCGTCAAAAGAAGAAACAACCGGTTGACTATCCTGAACGAAAATTTCACTAACCTGCACCTGATCTGTAGGTATAAAAACATTATAAAAATTTGCGGAACTAAACCCACCATAATTTCCACACTGAAACTGATTACTTTCAAGTAAATTATCCACACCACCTTCAGGTTGACCTAAATTGACTTGCCAATTATGATTATCACTGGGATTTGCAGCAATTTGATCCAAACTCTCTAAAACAGGGAAAACTGGTTTGTTTACGATTTTAGACAGTCTGTCGACATGCACTATCTGAACATTTTTTAAGTTACTGAGTTGTCGTATTTCAAAATTAACTGAGCTTAATTTTCTAAGAACACGGAAAGGACCACTATTGCATTTAACAAACTTTTTGCAAAGGCCAGGTTTTGTAGTAGGTGTAAATAACATTACCAGGTCACCAACTTTAAGTTTCTTACCACAGGCTATTTTACTGTGAGATTTTTCCTGTTTACTAGCTGCCTGTTCTAACAAATTTCGAGTTCAAGCATACACCTGTCTTAGAGTGGGGATCAAATTCTTGCAATAAGATGGTTGATCATTATAATTGATGACATTATTTTCCATCAGAGTGTTGTAAGGCAACCTACTATCACGACCATAAGTTACAAAGAAAGGAGACTAATCAATTGTGGTATGAATGCTCGACCTCAAAGCTAATAAAGCAAACTTTAACTTTACAATCCTAATCGTCATGGTGAACATTTACAAGGTGAGCAAGGGCGTGGTTCATCGTTGAGTGAACCCGTTCTACCTGCGAGTTTGAAGCTGGGTGGAAACTGGACGTGTGTACATGAGTTAAACCTAACTGTTTATAGACCTGAGCGATGGCTTGACTCATATAATTTTTACCTTTGTCAGTAACAAATTTAGCGGGAGTACCGTGCCTACAAATAAATTCAGCCAACGTATCGTCGATGGTATCAGAAGTTATGTTAGGGATTGCGAATGCTTCAGGCCATTTAGAGGAACTATCGATGTGCACAATTACAAATTTATTTCCCCTCTCAGTGATGGGATAAGGCCCACAAATATCTGAGTGTATGGTCGAAAAGGGGGCGTCGGGGATTTCTAACTTTTGGAGTTCGGCTAACCGTTGGGGTTTATGAGCTCTGAACTCCAAACAAGACTGGCACGAGGCCAAAAGTCTTTTTACATTTGTATACATGCCTTGCTAAAAGAAATTTGCACGGATTCGATTAAAAGTTTTATAAAAACCGGCATGGCATGCAAGGGCAGAATCATGCGTCAAACTGAAAATTTTTGGAACCAAAGCCTTAGGCAGAACAATTTTCTCACCAGCTTCACGTTTTGATTTTGGCGACAATTTTTGACACATTATAATTTCATTCGTAACAAAAAATTTATATGTAACAGGTTTAACAGCTAAATCTTTACAAAGACGCGCGCTGACATATTTACAAAAATTATCTTTTTCCCGAGCTAACTGAATTTCACTCAACAATGAACTGTCGCTTAAAATATGTATCTCCTGCCCAGAATTCTCTACAAAACTACACTCAGCAACATCGTCATTCCTGACAAATTCTAAAGTGTGGTCAACATACCTGGACAAAAAATCAGCCACTGAATTGCATTATCCCCTTATGTATCTTGGCTCAAAGTTAAATTCACTGAGTACGCACAAACATCTGGCAATCCTAGACGTGGGATCCCTTAACTTTAGAGCATGAGTAAGTGCGGCATGGTCTGTATACACTATAAACTTTCGGTGGAAAACATAGCACTTGAAGTATTGCACTGCCCAAACTACCGCCAACAACTCCCTTTCAGTAGCCGAGTACCTACTCTCAACCTCCTTAAGTTTTCGGCTAGCAAAGGCTACAGGATGTGTAAAACCAGTTTCCTCCTCCTGGCACAAAACTGACCCCATTGCTACCGCAGAACTGTCAGTATAAATAATAAATTCTTTTGACATGTCCGGCAAACGAAGAGAAGGAATCTCAGCGAGTGCTTCTTTAAGGTCTCTAAACTCTGCCTCAGCCTCCTCATTCCACACAAATTTATTTTTTTCTTTAGTTAAGTTGGTAAGGTTAATGGTCCTTTTCGAATAGTCGCTGATGTGACGCCTATAGAAGCCAATTGAGCCCAGAAAAGACCTCACTTGTTTACGATTTGTAGTTCGCTTAAATTTGTCAATAACCTCGACATTTTTCTTAGCTGGGAAAATTTTTCCGTCTGAGACTCGGAAACCTAAAAATGTTATCTCGGATTGAAAAAAATTACATTTTGAAGGCTTTAATTTTAGATTATTTTCTCTGAGACGATTAAAAACTAAATTTAATTTGTACAAGTGAGACTCGACATCAGAGGAAGCCACACAGATATCATCTATATATATAAGGATATTTAAATTTTTCAAGTCACTCAGAACGACATTCATCAAACGTTGAAAAGCCGCAGGAGAAGATTTTAATCCAAAAGGGCTCCTGGTCCACTGAAGTAATTTGTCGTGAGTGACGATGGCTGTTAAATGCTGTTGCTCCTCCGGGATTTTCTGCTGAAAAAACCCGCTTGTCAAATCTAAAGTCGTAAAATATTTGGCGCCAGCCAGCGAGTCTATTGTTTCGCTAATATTTGGCAAAGGATAATTGTCACTTAAGATTTTTTTGTTGAGGCGGCGAAAATCGCACGCGAGCCGAAAAGAGCCGTCAGTTTTTTTTTACTAAAATAACGGGGGATGCATAATTAGAATTTGACGGGACCAAAATATTTGCCTCCATTAAGGTATTGATTTGCTGATCCATTTCAGCCCGAAGGTTGTATGGTACACGATACGGACTACACTTAACCGGCACCACCGTATCGCATCCGGGAAGATCGAGCACCGACGCTGCAAAGACATCTTTATTTTTGTCTAAAAAACTTTTAACTCATGCTTTTAAGTTTTCATCCAAATGTTCAAGATTAAATTTTGTGCTCCACTCTAAGTTAATTTGGTCAACATCCCCAACTTCGGTAACTTCCACACAATGAGAGGTCTCCTCTAGACTCTCGAAAATTGGTTCCATAAAGCCTACATGCGTATTTTTGTTCATATGTTCAGGGGAGTCACTAACATTAATAATTTTAACCACTAACTCATTCATATTATTTGGGCAAATCGCATTTCCAATTAAAGCAGCATCTGCTATCACTCTGCTTGGATACAAAAACACTAAATCTGAAGAAAAATTATTAATACTCTGAGACTTTACTTTTACAAACATTTCAGACCTAGCCGGGACAACATATTTGCTTTTAGCAAAAATATTTACAGGTTTATACAGAGTTTCACAAAAATTTACAGGTTGAAACTGATTTGCCATAAAATTTTCTTCAAATTCCCCATTTCCAAATATTTTATTTTTAAAATCAATTTTAATACCATTTTTTATGAGCCAAGGGACACCCAAGATGATTTGAAAATTTGGCGACAAAGCGCCGTCACTAATGATGAAAGAATCCTCGAATGATTTTTCACCCAAATTAAATTTAATATTGCACTCGTTCCTCAAGGCTACCTCGCCACCTAACAAGGATCTCAACCCAACAGAACATGGTTGTGTATTTACATTTGACCCTGCTAAAACATTTTCTGCAACTAAATTGCAAGACGAACCTGAGTCGACCAAAGCTAAGTAGTTATGCTGGTTATAGTTTAATTGAATTACAGGAAGTTTTCCCTGAACCCCTTTAGACCAATTGCTAAAAGACACTTCCTTAGTATTGGGCAGTAAATTTTCATCAAGAGGGTCTCTCACCTTTGCCCTGCTCGGCGAAACCCTTACTCGTTTAAATGCCCATAATTTTGACCATTACTGTCATTTGGCTGCCCCCTATTTTCCTGCACTCTACCACTGTATCCACCTCTACCACTTGGCCGCCTATCCTCTCTATTATTCCGAGGACGCCTGGGAAGTTGGCATTCTCTACTATAATGCCCCTTATAGCCACAATTTTTTGAGCTTTGACAATTTGACGAGCTTTACAACGCGCACTCCCGATAAAATCGGCGACAGGTGTTTTGTCATCCTGCATGACATTCCAAAAAGACTTGAAGATTTCACCGATATCCTTTTTCTCCCCGAACCTGTCCTTCAAAAATTTTTCGAATTCAGCTAAAGTTTTGATTTTGTCCTGGTGTGTCTTAAACACCCGCAAGGCTGAACCAGCCAATCTCTGAGATGCGGCGAAGACATAGTCTTCCGGCTTCCATAACAAAAAATTTGCAGTCTCCTTAACTTTTGCCAAAAAGTCATTTACACTAAAATTAGGGTCACCCCCCGTGAAAATGGGAATAAAAGACAATTTGTCTAAGAGGATTCCCCTTCTCTGCGAGGTTACAATTTCTGGGTCCTGTGCAATAATTGCACCGACCAAACTTTTAGGACCATTTGTGCTAGTCGCCCCAACTGCCCCACTTTGATCTGCATTTTCATCTAAACCCATTTTTTTTTTTTTTTTTTTTTTTTTTTTTTTTTTGTCAATAAACAAATTTACTAACACAGAGCAACTAGTAAAAGGGCTGATAGATTCTTAAAAACAAAAAAACTAATACCATAAAATTACAAAAACACAATTGTTAATTACATCAAATGTCTGTAACATTTATCTGTAGCTTATCTTTGTAGAAAAGTCCTAATAAAAGTATGTTTTACATAAGTTTCCATAGCCCATGAAAACTGCACAATAACAAAAAAAAATTGTTTATATGTAAGCTCTTTTGAAAACTTTAAAACAATTTTTGTCATAAATTTGTGTTAATACAGACTACTTAATTGTAAACAGTGTATAAAAAACAGAATTTGAATATATATCAATAGGTACATGTATGTATATATATATATATATATATATATATATATATATATATATATAGTGACAATTTCAAAATACTGACATAAATTTGCAAAATAAAATTTTACAACAAAAACACCTTTAGTCAAACAATAAAAACTTTTTGTTGATACCACTGAAATTCACCAATTTAACTCCACAAAAGCTTAAGAAAAAAAAATTTAATTTCTACCAAAAGAGACAAAAATTTCAATCATAATTTTTTTTTTTTTTTTTTTTTTTTTTTTTTTTTTGTCTCAAGAAAAAATTAAATTTCACAAAAATTTTCAAATTTTTAATTTTCTTTAAAAAAATCCCTAAGTTTCCATAAAAGAGGAAGAAATTCACATACAATTTGTTTTTGAAATTACCACTCATTGATTATAGTTATAAACCAATTTAGTAATATTTGTAATTCATAAGGTGAAAATGAAGTATATAAATCAAATTGTTAACTATAGATTTTGAACCAAGTAACAGAAGTAAACAGATTTTTCACCATAGAATTCTTAAAGGTCACAAAAGAAATATGTGTATATAACAAAATATGTGTAGGCAAGTACCAAAATACTGTTTGTGTATATCAAAATTGTCAAACAAAACCAACAAAAAAAAAAAAAAAAAAAAAACTATTAAAAGGAGGGATTTTTATCTCACTTCAGTGCCAATTTTTTTTTTTTTCACAAAATTGAAAATTTTCCCTCATAAATTACTCATAGACTATTTTTAAAGTGTCAAACATTCTCAAAAATTTTCTTTTTCACAGACAATTAATAGCATCTACTTAAATATAAAAATTCCTCCTTAAAACACAATTACACACATGCAAGTTATAAAATCCAAAATAATTTTGAAAACATATGAGACAGTGATATTCAAAAAAGGAGAAAAAGAAGTTTTAATGATTATTGATAGTATAAAAGTGGTAACTCACCACAGCTGACTTCATAAAGTAAACTTCCCCAAAATTCAATCAACATCTACATTCCACCATTGGCTAACTACTAGATAATAAATTTCTATAAATTTTCTCTCCTCCCCATACACAGCATGGAACAAAAAAATGGAAACAAAAAACACATATAAGAACACAAATAATCAGATATACCAACATATAATAGAGCTAATTAAAAAAAAAAAAAAAAAATTACTTAAAAAAAAATTTTTTTTAAGGCACCACAACTACAAGAAACCTAAAAAAATTCCCTTACATTTTCCCAGTGGCACCATTGTTATGATTGTTTATCTATATTACTTTTATTAGCTTTTACAATTCTTGAAATCTTACTGATCGTATAGTGACATTCATTATTTTTTTTTACTAGTAGTTTAAAACGCCCATACAGTACTTATCAGATAGCCCGAAAAAATTAACTTAGCATTAAACCCAGTTACATTAAAATCCAAGAATTAATTACAACACCCCTTAAAGTTTCACAAAAAAAAAAATAAATAAATAAATAAAATAAAATAAAATAAAATAAAACAGTTGGTGAATATACAAAAACAACAAAAGACAGAAATCCTGATCAAAAGAATTTAAATAAAGATTTAAAATTTTTACTTTAAAAAAAGAATTACTTCTAAAATCATTACTTCTAAGATTTAATAGCTAATTAATCAAAGATTGTATAATCTGGAATTAATTCACACGACAAACAATCCATTTTCTTGCTTTAAAATTTAAATTTACCTTTTCTAACTCAATTCCAAAGAAAATTCATTAGAGTAACAAAACAAACATTTTTAAATTTTTCCTCAAAACCAATGTATTCCACATTATACTTTAAGTATATTCACCACATTAACAAAAGGTAATAAATATGAAACATAAGAAAAAACATTCTACAGGTTAATTAACTCTAAAATTTTGATTCCCTTTTTTTTTTCTAAGCTCAAATGAGTACCAATAATTAATAATCCATTTCGAAGTGAAACAACAGTTTCACATAAGTAATATTTTTATACTCATTTATTTTAGTCACAACAAAAAAACTTTAAACAGCATTCTTGCTTAACATAATTAGCTCAGTAATTTAAGTAATAAAGGGAGAAAAATCTAAATAAGCACAAAACACAAATGAAAAGTAACTTTAAATTGTGTAATTTATTTAAGACTATATTGGCTATTTTGTAGATTTTCTAGCACAACAACATTTCTTACAGACAGACTTTGACAGAAACTGAAACCTTATTTAGATTAATACATAATTTCAGCAGACAATATTAAAATAATATGACTTAATTTTTTTTTTTTTTTTTTTTTTTAGCTCACATAAAACGGAAATGGGAAACAACAAAGTTCCTCCGTTATTCAAATCTCCTGCAATGAGAAAACTTTACAGTAGTTGAGAGTAACAGAAAATAAAACAAAATAGTTACCTTATTTTTTGTAGTAGCATAATAATAACAAAATAACAATTCACCATTAAACATGAATATATCTATGGTAGGAATCGCCAGGAGGGGTCACACAATTTTCGACATCACGTCATAACGCCTCGATTACGATGAGAAACCAAAGTCGTAGATAGCACTCGGAGAATGGCTTGACTCCAACATTCACTTCTTCCATTTTTTCCGCCTCTCACAATCGGAAGAAAACAAGTAGTACAGCGCTCCAAGTATTCACAATGCACGCTCCGAAGGAAACTTCTTTCTTAACCGCGGCAATATCTCAACATTGGAGATTCTTTCACGAAGTCTCCTTTTTCCATAGACCCGTCGTCCCGGACTCGACTACGTCGGAGATAAAAAAAAACAATCAGGCCGAGCAAGCGATGATGGGGATACGGAACATCAGTCTGTTCTCGAAACGAGGTGGAAGAGTCAGTCTAAAGGTCGAGATGGGGACTGAGTGTGTGTGTGAGAGCGGGCCCAAAGGCCCCTCTCCCTTAAAAATCCTCAGAACAGTTCAATTTTTCTGTCCACAAGATAAAAAATACAATTCTTTTTTTAAAAAAGCAATTCTACCTCAGCTCACCGCTGCACGAGCAACTACGCAGTCACTTGCAAAAAACCGTAACCAAAACATGATTCATTGCCATTCGCAACAGCTGAAAAAAAAAAGACTCTGATTCGCTACAAACAACCAAAACTATCACCCTGGTCCCACCTTAGTTAAACTTTAACATGCCCCATTTAAAAATTTCCCAAACCAAAATTCTCACGCCAACGATCAGCTAACCTTGCAAGCCCCCACAAAACCTGACCCCATTTCACGCCCCAGGTAAACACAAATATTTTAATCTCCAAGGCATTTCCCTGTTTCATTCTGCCATTGTACCCATTGTACCCGTAAAAGCGCGCAGCTGAGAAAAAAAAAAAAAAACACCTGACCTTCGGCTCCTCCCTACTCGATGCTTTGACACATCCCAGCCATCGAACTGTCAAATACGGGAGAAAAGTAACATTCCCTTCCTCTTAGGAACAAGATACACAAATATTTTCTCATGACTGTATGTGGGTGAGAGAAGAGAAAGCACTTTTTATAAAAGGGATACACAGGCCAGTGCTTTTTCCAATCCGCTTAAAATATCACAAAAGAATACACAAAGGAACACTCGACAAAAATAATACTTTCCAAGAAATGAGCATTTGTCTTTAACGTGCAATACCCGAACTTACAGGTCGCCTTGAAACAAAAAATGTAGCTAAGAAAATCTATCTTTTTTTTTTTTTTTTTTTTTTTTTTTTTTTACAGAATAGAAATTTTAATTATGAAATATTAAGAATTAACAATCAGTTATGAAGCATCATAACAGAACTATGCATTCATCTATATATTTATGAATCCACCCATCTATCTATCTATCTATCCGTCTATAAATCAACCTATCCATCCATCTATCTATCCACCAATCTACCGATCTGTCTCTCTATTTACACATAAATTTATCCATCCATCCATTCATCCATTTATATATCCATCTGTCTATTCGCATATCTATCTATCTACCTAGTAAATAGGAACCACTGCTCGGAATAACCTGAAATTTGAGCTGAATATTCTCGGAGAAGGGGGGGGGATGGTATGGTATAAGAAAAAAAAAAGTTTAAAATTTTAGACATAAATGACGATTTAAACGTCATAAAATAACAGTGTTCGGCTACAAGTGACGTTTGATTAGCAATACGGCGGCTACGACTAAGTTGCACGTTAAACCATGTGTACGGTTAAATGTGGATCAGGTTTTTCCTGAAAAAATGTCTTCCAAGCCATTCAACATTTTTGATACTGTTAGTTTAAAGTTCATACACATCGGCAAATAGTGGCATGCAGTGATATATTGCTTTAGTGTAAATTTGATTACAATTCTCAACGTAGTTATAAAAGAGCACCTATTTACGTCTAAAAAATATCACTTTAAACAAGATATATTCATTTAAGTATTAATTAATGGGCACTGCTGGACAGAAAGCAGCCATTATTTCTTCTTAAGAAAAAGAAGAAATCATAAAAGGTATTCATACAAAGAAAATCCATAAAAAGTACACAACTGATTCACAACCTATTTATGACCCTGTTTACGACCCCCATCAAGGACCACACAGATGGAATCTTCAGATGAAATCTCAGGCTCCCGCCACTGAATAAGAAAAAATATAACAGTAGATGTACAAACAAGAGGATTGGAGAAGGAAAAGCCCAATAAAGAAGCAGGAGGATACAGTAATGTAAAGAAATCCAATAAGAAATTAAAAAAACGAGACCTCCTACAAAAATGAAAATGAGAGGGGCCCAAAAAAAAAAAAAAAAAAAAAAAAGAAGAAGAAGAAGAAGAAGAAGAAAACGCTCGGAGACGATCACGGATTTTGCTGGCAGATGCTCGTTGGATTTTTCTCCCTTCTGATGGGCTTTTGCCATACTTCCTAAAGGATGCAAAAGACCCAATTTTATTGCTCTTAAAGTTATGAGCATTCTACTTTTTCAGATGTCCCTGTCTTGGTCTCAATAGAATCAGTAACAACTAAAACTAGTTAAAATTAAGTGTTCCATTTTCAAGATTGTGTAATTGTGCCAAAAGTACTAAAAGAGGATTACTATGTCGTATCGCTCCTGAGTGTGCATCGCCTACAAAGCTTGGCCTGCCTCCCAAATAACCTAGTGATGGGGAGAAAATATTTCTTTAATTTATTTGATCAGTAGTCTAGTGAAAATTGCAAAATGTATTTGTTTTTGGACATATATATCTATCCCAGAATCTCTGCACTCATCTCGAAAATTTATGATAGATTAGTCTTTTAATAGAAACTATGTAAAATCTTTACAGTTGAATTTAAATAAAAAAGATTGATTAAAATAGATTGGATTGATTTTATTTAGTAATAATAATTTTGTGTTCCTTTTCAGGTTTTAACTAATTTATTTAAATTTTTGGGGCATTTCACAACTCATGCCTGAATATCAGTATGATATTCAAAAATGTACTACTATCTTAATCTCACCTTAAGGCCACGGATGGATGGGTAGTTAAATTGAACTTGAATCCATCCAACAGGCCCCAGCCACTGCCATAAGCCCTAGATTGCAAAGCGAATGTATAAATATTGGCGCAATTAACTAGATTTAATGCAAATAGAGAGCTGTATTATAGAAAAACAATCGTAAAAATGCTTTTTCAATAAAAAGAAATAAACTTTTAATAATTAACTTGCTTTATTATTAAAAAGATAGAATAATCACTTAATGAAAGTTTGATTAATAGTTACACATACATACTGATATTACGGAAAAAATACGAATTTCTACTTGAATAAACTAATTGTAGAATGATATTACTACGAAGTCGATATTGCGTGCTATTGCAAAACATCAAAATAAATTCGACCTTGCTTCTAACCATGTATGCGATAATGCACTATGCCGAGGAATATAATAGAAATTTCAGATTAGCAGCATCTTACAAATTATGATTTTTTTATGCGAAAGGAATATATGAATACAGTTAAAATATATTATTTACTAATGTATACAAATTAAATATAAATTATGTTTAATAAAGCATATATACATACATTACAATATTTTATTCTTCGTATTTATAGTAAGCTGCAGGTATTATAGAATGCATTTTTCTAACATATAGTTTGAATTTAAAGCCATGTGCCCATTCTCAAAAAGGAATTTATTTTAAATCTAAACTATATATATATATATATATATATATATTAATAATATTTTAAAACATAGTGAAAGCCGAGCAACAGATACAAGATCACTGAAATCACATAGAAGTATATATACATATATATATCCTATCGGGTACTCCATGAATCTGTAGACATTTAAAAATTTCATAAAAAATGTAGGAACTGGTAGATTTGAGTGCAATTTCCTGAAAAGTGTTCTCGTGAAGGTTAAAGAAAAAAAGGATAATTAATTTTTTGCCGACAGAGGGCGCTGTACGTTAGCAAATCACACATTTCCGTGGAAAACTATATTTATTTGCATGCAAATGTTTACAGGCATATAAAAACCTATCCTATGGGCCTATCATCACCACAAATTGCAGTTTACAAACGAGTTACAGCACCGCTAACTGCTGTTTCAGTCAACGGTTCTTACCTGAGGGAAAAAATCTTCACCATTAACGCTTTATCCACCAAGCCAGCACATTGCCCTCTGATAAGTGACATGGCCGAAGGACTGGACTTTAAAAGTTGATGACGTCACGGGCGAGGGAGAAGGAACAAGAGACGGGGAAGATGGGTGTCCAGTACAAGTGTTTGATTAGTATAATGCACGTGCCTGCAAATTGCAATATCGCTTGTTAGCAGCTTTTTTTTTTTTTTTTTTTAAGAGATGATACACACGGTTCAGAAAAAACAATTGATTAATCTAATTTGAATGAAAGAAAAAGGTAAGAAATATTATTTTCTCATAAATTTAAACGAATATCATTTAGATTATTTTTATATTTAAATATGCATGTATAATTTCTATCAGTACAAAAAACCCTTGACGGTTTAAAAGTTTGTGACGCATTACTCAATTCTATGTCTACATGAATTGTAATTATGGGTCTTAAAAATAATGATATCAAATTTGGAGTGGCTTTATTAATTAAAAATATTGATTTCATTTTATTTCATTTGCTTTTTTTTATTTTGCTTATAGTTACAGTGTAAACATTATTTTTAACATGAAAAGATATAAAAAATTTTGCTTGCCAATACTATTTCATTCACATTTCTCATGAATTGAAAATTTGGATTTCAAAAGATATGATATCAAAATTTCTGTGACGCCTTGGTGTTATTTTATAATATTTGTTTTAAGATTCGATTACAATTACTTTTGTTTTATGCAATAAAAGATATTTACCCATTGAAAAATGCTTTTAATTTTCAAATATACTGTAAAATAATCACTCTTCCAATAAACTTATTTTATAAATTCAAATGTATTTATTTCAATAAATTGATTTGTCTTTTGCGTCATGCTATCCAAAACTGTAAGTAAAATTTATGTAAATGTTACTTTGTATCATAGTATCCAACTAGTGAAAGTGGGATAAGGAAATAGATAGCGGGAGGCAGAGAAAACAATTGCACAAATTTTGCTTGCAGTTTGGAATAGCGTGATGCAAAAGACAAATCAATTTATTGAAATAAATACATTTGAATTTATAATATAAGTTTATTGAAAGAGTGATTATTTTACAGTATATTTGAAAATTAAAAGCATTTTTCAATGTGTAAATATTTTTTATTGCACAAAACAAAAGTAATTGCAATGGAATCTTAAAACAAATATACTACTGACCATTAAAATTGCTACACCAAGAAGGAATATTAATAACGGAATGAAATTTGTTGGACACATACATTATAGTAGGAAGAACAACTGATTAAAATTTCAGGAAATTTGGAATAATATGTACTGAGAAAACAGTGCATAAAGCAGCGACCTCTGTGAGCAATAACAGCACTTATCTGCCTAGGCATTGAATCGAACAGCGATTGGATGACATTTACGGATTGAGCACTTCATGAAGTTTTAACACGGTGCCACAATTCATCGATCGAAGTTACTGGTGAGTGGTGGGGGCAGTCGCTTTTCAACGATCAAACAGCCATTTTCATTGGTGCGAGATCAGGAGAATGTGCTGGCCAGAGCAACAGTCGAACACATTCTGTATCAAAGAAGGTCCGGACAATACAAACAACTTGCGGTCGTGCATTATCTTGCTTAAATTTTGCGCTACGGAGGCCTCGAATACAGAGCAGAGGGGCGGGTCTTAACTCATCAGAAATTTAATGGCCGCTGTTCAGAGTGCCAGGAATAGGAACATGAAGTAATCGAGAAGTGTATCCAATGGGAACCCATAACATCATTTCGAATGACGGACAGTATGAGGATGTCGAATCTCAGCTGGCAATGTGCATTATTCATAATGCCGTTAAATACGGATAAGGCAACCTTGATGCTGTAAACAGGATTGTGATTTGTCTGAAAAGTGACTTCACGCCATTCCTACGTTCAGGTTCATCGTTGATCACACGTTAATGGCGCCCATATCAGTGATGCAGTTTGAGGGTAATCAGAATTTTCGTAACCGCATACTGACAAGGGAACTCTTCCAAGTGGTAATCACCGATTTTCTTAAAAAAATTAGAGAAAATAGTTTACACTATACTTAATTCACTTGTGAAAAAATTAGCTGCTGAATCGCAACAGGAATGCTGTAAAAAATTATTAAACTTTACGCTTTGAACGCCAAATACGAAAAAAGTCATCGCCAAATCCCATTAACCTTCCTTCAGTGATGCCAAGGAACTTCAGTATAGGAGGGTTGTGTTTTCTATCGCTCTAGAGTTACTGAAGCAAGGAATCCATCCCCTCCGCGGAGGATCAAAATTATGATGGCATGTCTCCAGAATATCCCTATGAGTGAATACAAGGCCATCTCCAATTTTCCACTGCGTAGCTATAATGCGACGTTAATATCCACTTAACACTCAATATATTTTCTGAAATCTAGAAGTTTCTATTTAGAAAAAGTGACATTATGTTTTGTGTTAAATATAATATTTTCCATTATTTTATGTAATGTTTCAATATTGCATATATTTAAAATAATGCAATTACAAATTCAGATTTAATTTTACATTACTTCAGATAACATTTACATGTAATCTAGAGTAATTGAATGTCTGGAATACTCGGCATATGCATTTATATAAATTTGCTGGCGATTAAAAATTTAATCTGAATTATAATATATGATTATTGAATATTTGATTGAACATTTGATTTTTAGTATATTTGATTTAATTAATACTGAAATAAATAGATTAAAAATCAAATATTTAAAATGTTTTGAAGTTGAGTAGGTTTTAATTCGCAATAGAGCTATGAAGCGGGCAGTTGGCGACAGTCTGGGATACATTCCTAGGGATGGTCCGTAGACGCGTTATCAAAATTTTGGGGGCCGCAGTAGCCCAGTCGGTATAGCACCGGCCTCGCAATTGGAAGATTGAGGGTTCGGTACTCGAGCAGGCCAAAGACCCTCGTGTACACTAATGGTGGCTGGTGCACGTAAAATCTGTCGTGGCCGCAATGTCCTTCATGTTCCCATCAAAAATTATACCTCTGGGGGTCACCGAAGCGGGAGAGCCATCCCTTCCGTAGAGGATCAAAATTGCGATGTCATGTCTCCGGACCACCTCAAGGGGTGTGTCCCAGACCGTCGCCAATTGCCCATCTGCGCAGCACTAGTGCGACGTTACACCCAAGCATCAAGCATCCACAATTTTGATCCTTCGCGGAGGGGATTATTTAAAATTGAAAAAGCATGTGCATTACTACTACTTCATGGTTTATTACACTTCTGGCAGTTATATATATATATATATATATATACAAGTTTAAGAATAATATTACAAAAAAAAAATTAAAAATATGAATGCGGGTATTCCGTGGCTGAATAAGTACAGTCGACAGCAAAAGTATCCGAGCACTAGCCAATAATTCCGATATCAAAAAAGTACATTTAATACTATTTTGTTAAATAAATCCTTGTCGAATCATGGTTCTTAGACTGACTAAGAACATGACTCGACAAGGATTTATTTAACAAAAGCGCATGAAGTATACATTTTTACATAGAAATTTTTGCTAGTGTTCGGGCACTTTTGTTACCGACTGTAGCTCAATTCGCAGAGCAACGAAAAGTTCAAGAATTGCAAATTTTATACTGTAAATGATAAAAGATCGTCGTGTACGTTAATGGTAGAGGGTACGTACAATCCACCGTGGGTTCCATGTCCTCTATACTCCATAAAATAACACAATAGGGGATACCGAAGCGGATGTCCTACCCTTAATCGCGGAGATCAAAATTATACATTTTGTCTCCGGACCACCCCTAGGGGTGAGTCGTAGACCGTCGTCAATTTCCTACTAGTTAGCTCCAATGTAATATTGAATCGATTCAACCTCAACGTTAACCGTGCTGAGAGCAAGCTTTATGTTCGCACTTTGCTAATTCTTTGCTTACCGTCGGACAAAATTTAGGGTAGAATCGTACACCGTCTCCAATTACCCATGCGTAGCTCTAATGAGATGTTGAACCTCCACAACTCACTTTCTGTGGAGCTGTTTGTTCGTCGAAGTTTCGTATTGCTTAATGTCTTATAAAAAAAGTGTGTTCTGATTTCAAATTCTCTCATTTTGGTTTGAAATAAACAGCACTGTGCTTTAATATACACTGATGGAAAAAAAAATCCCAACACCAGGAAGGAGCTGTGCTAGATAAACGAAATTTGGTAGGCGTGTTAATACATCTGAAAGATGACGTCGATTCAAATTTCGAGCTACGCGCATAAGTGTGGCGCTAGTAGCGTCAATATGAACATGCAAATGAGGTTTGCTTTAAATAAGCGCTGTAAGGTTCGTGATCGTTATTTACAGTTGAGATTTGACGTAGTGGGTTAATGTTAGTCAAGGATGCCTCTAAGAAGACGAAGAAGCCATTATCAACAGCTCACTGAGTTTGAACGAGGTCGTGTAGTAGGGCTACGAGAAGGTGGGTTTTCTTTCCGCGATATTGCAGAAAGACTTGGCAGGAATGTATCCACTGTGCATGAGTGTTGGCAGCAGTGGTCAAGGGAAGGTACTGCCTCAAGAAGACCGGGTTCCGGGCGGCCACGTGGCACTACTGAGAGGGAAGACCGCCGTGTTCGGCGTATGGCTGTGGCTAATCGTACTGCGTCTGCAGCTGAAATTCGAGCTGCAGTTGGCACCACAGGGACACATCGAACTGTTACAAATCGGTTACTTCAAGGACAGCTCCGAGCCAGACGCCCTGTAGCGTGCATTCCACTGACTCCAAACCACTGCCGTTTACGACGTGAGTGGTGTCAAGCTAGAGCTCATTGGAGGACGGAGTGGAGATCTGTTGTGTTTTCTGATGAAAGCCGATTCTGCCTTGGTCGCAGTGATAGCCGTGTGTTGGTTAGAAGGAGGCCAGGTGAACGCCTGCTAGCGACCTGTCTGCGGCCTAGACACACAGGGCCTACTCCTGGAGTTATGGTTTGGGGAGCAATTTCGTATGACAGCAGGAGCACTCTCGTGGTTATCCCACGCACCCTGACTGCAAATTTGTACGTCAGTCTAGTGATACAACCTGTTGTGCTGCCATTCATGAACAGCATTCAAGGAGGTGTTTTCCAACAGGATAACGCTCGCCCTCATACCGCTGTTGTAACCCAACATGCTCTACAGAGTGTCGACATGTTGCCTTGGCCTGCTAGATCACCAGATCTTTCTCCAATCGAGCACGTATGGGACATCATTGGACGACAACTCCAGCGTCATCCACAACCAGCATTAACCGTCCCTGCATTGACCGCCCAAGTGCAACAGGTATGGAACTCCATCCCACAAACTGATATCCGACACCTGTACGACACAATGCATGCACGTTTGCATGCTTGCATTCAAAATTCTGGCGGTTACACCGGTTACTAATGTACCAACATTTCACATTTGAAATGGCTCTTCTCGCAAATGGCTCTACCTGTGATCTTGAAACTTTAATCAATTAAATATGTTACCTAGACAAATGTATTGCTGAAATTTCATTACTGTACAATAATTTTTTCTTGGTGTTGGGATTTTTTTTTTCCATCAGTGTATAATGTTCTGTTTTATTCTAATTTATATAAAAGCCCTGATCATTAACTTTTTTTAAATGTCGTTATTAAAAACTTGGCGTTAATGAACTCGCAATTGTCATTGAAACAGCTTACTTAATTAAAATGTTAAATGTTATTTAGAATTTCAACTAAGTAAGTCGAAATCTGGTAAATTATCAGGTTTTTGTTAATCTCTTCTTAATTTTCAAGTGCTCGACTGCGTATGGACTTCGTTTGGCTATCAAAGATAAAGTAGAACATCTACATCTACTTAATCTTTATAGCAATGAAAATTTCGAGAATGCAATCGCCAAACAAGCGCTTTTTTTGAAATATTGCAGACATGTTCTCATTTTTAATAATTTTTTCTAGATTATCTATTGCGACTCAGCAGCTAATATTTTAGGAAAATACTATTTATGATTAAATCTTAAGCCAGTATTTTTTTCAAGAAAATCGGCGATTACCACTTCAAAGAGTTCCCTTGTGAGTCACCACCTGGATTGATGGTTTGTGGTACCATTGGATACACGTCCTGGTCATCTCTTGTTTTCATTCCCGCCACTCTGAATACCAGCCATTACATTTCTGACGAGTTAAGGCCCATCGCTCTGCCCTATGTTCAAGGCCTCCAAAGCGCAACATTTAAGCAGGACAATGCACGACCGCAAGTTGTCCATACTGTCTGGACCTTCATTGATGCCGAATGTGTTCGACTGTTGCTCTGGCCAGCGCATTCTCCTGATCTCGCACCAATGAAAATGACTGTTTAATCGTTGAAAAGCGACTGCCCCCTCCACCACTCACCAGTAACTTCGATCGATGAATTGTGGCATCGTGTTGAAACTTCATGAAGTGCTCTACCCGTATATGTCATCCAATCGCTGTTCGATTCAATGCCTAGGCAGATATGTGCTGTTACTGCTCACAGAGGTCGCTGCTTTATGTACTGTTTTCTCAGTACATATTACTCCAAATTTCCTGAAATTTTAATCAATTGTTCTTCCTACTATAATGTATGTGTCCAACAAATTTCATTCCGTTATTATCATTCCTTCCTGGTGTAGCAATTTTAATGGCCAGTAGTGTATTATAAAGTAACACCAAGGCGTCACAGAAATTTTGTTATCATATCTTTTAAAACCCAAATTTTCAATTTATGAGAAATGTGAATGAAATAGTATTGGCAAGTAAAATTTTTATATATCTTTTCATGTTAAAAATAATGTTTACACTGTAAATATAAACAAAATAAAAAAGCAAATGAAATGAAAAGAAATCAATATTTGTAATCAATAAAGTCACTCCAAATTTGATATTATTTTTAAGACCCATAATTACAATTTATGTAGCCATTGAATTCAGTGCTGTGTCACAAATTTAGGGTTTTTTGTACTGATATCATTGCTTTTTAAGGGTTAATGTTTAAAAGATCAGAACAATGAGTTTATAGCACTGTGTAAAAAGTACTCTTGCATTAAATTTTGCAGAAAGTGATAAAATAAAAAAACTTTAAAGAAAAAGAGAAGAGAAGCCATTTTTAAGAAATGAAAAGGGACAACTTGACAAAAACATACTTCTTGTACGTGTGTGTGTGGGGGGGACAACTTTTTCATACTATAAAAGTACATAACATGAAACTAATAAAAATAATTTAAACTTTTGAAAACTTTTCCCACATAACAAAAATAAAATTCATTTTATTCATATTGAAAAAGTATTATTGAAATAAATATTTATCGGTATAAAGAAAAGTTTTTCATTTGCAGGACTTTTTTTCCACAGAAATAGCTAAGATATAAATATAACATTTATTTTATTTATTTATTTTTTAACACAAGGAACATCTGAACAATCAATTGGTAATGTGGGTGCCCGGGAGGAAAAAAAATATTTTAAAAACAATTACTCCCTATTATCCACAAAAGAAGGTGGGGATATCACTGTCACCCACCAATACAACTACTCATTGTATTCCACTTATGTTCATGCATTATACATGAAAGGGATAAAAATAAATAAATTTAAATTATCAAAAACCCAAATTAAAAGTGTAAAAATCGCTAGTTGAAATTATAATCGCGAATAATTCGTAATTGCCCTTTAAAGATCGTTTTCCAGCAGACTTTATAACTCAGAAATCAAAAAAGGAACGAAATTATAAGTCGAAATTCGCTGACGTTAACGCAATCTGCAACTTTCGCGGCATCGATCATACATATTAATTAATCCCAGAAATTCTTTTAACGACTGGACGATCTAAAGAACCAATCAGCAGCTCAGAAAATTCGGTATAAAAGGCCAAACATTATACAAAAGGACCGATCTTGCCACGGTTTTCTAGTGCTAATAAACTTATCGTTGGTCGCTCCTCCGAAATTACGTAGGTGCTACAGGTCTCTCCAACAGATTCTGCGGCCCGGGGCGCCTCTCGAGCCGCCCGTGGATCGACAGAGCGTCGAAGACTCCATTCGCCTTATCCTGTCTCGACTTAGCACTAACGAAGCAATAAAGATGTTTCCTGAAAGAAATCCTAGTAATCTTTGTGTGTAACGACTGCCATCTGCCATCTCTCTCTTATCCAGTAATTTATACATTACATCGAGAAGCCGACCGGATATGCCGTGCCGGGAGAAACGACTGGTATTCGTAGCCCTACGTAAGAGTAGGAAGAAACATTCAAATATCTTTTAAGATTCAACTAGCAATAAAAGTTAAACAGCATCAAACTAAAGAAAAACTTCTAAACCTCAAAATAATTGCCAAAAACAGGAATAAAGAAAATATTAAATTTGAAATTATCTCCAAGGGTCATCCGTGTAAATCAATCATCGATAAAAAAATCATCTTAAAAATCAAGTTAACGCAAATCTGGATAGTCTGTTAATGAACTATGAGCTTTTCAAGTTCAAAGAAAATTTTGATGCTTCATCTCGTTTGATTAAATCATCGATGTCAGCTTGGAGCTTCCTGATAGAATTAGAATCCAGACAGAAATCTTTCTCCTTGCCGCACCCATTAGCCACGCCCATCTGGAGGAGAAAATTTCGCTTTCAACGGATCGGCCAGATTCGTGTAACGGTGATGGATGAGAGTGAAAAGGAGTAGCCTCTATATTAGTATTTTTTTTTTTTTTTTTTTTTTTTAATTATCAACGGAGGTAAGTGCCAATTTATGTATAAATTAGAGAAAAAACCAGGGAAGTCAAGGAGTAATTACTCAAACTATATTTTAAAATACCAGACTTTATTAACTTTAATTTTTTCTTTTAACGAGAACTTTTTTTATTATTATTATTATGCCAAGGGACTTTTTTTCTTTTAATAAAGAATTTATTTTTTATGTTTTGGTCTGAATAGTAGCTTCAGAAAAAAAAAAAAAAAAAAAAAAAAAAAAAATAAACCAAACGCTATTTATTAACTTAAATTCATAGAAAATCTTACATTTTTTTTAAATTGATTTTAATTTCGCGGATCGTAATTACATTTGAAAATTTTTTCCAAGGCTATTTGGAAAATTATACAATAAAAGAAAGAGAGAGAGAGAGAGAAAAAAAATCCGAAATCGTAAATAGTTTTTTTTTTTTTTCTTTTTCCCTTTGAAAAATAAGTCGTATGTTTCATTCGGTAGTTGCATTTATATAAATAAATTTTTGATGATTTTATATTTAATTTATTTTTATTTAAGGAATTTAAAGATTTTTTAGTAAATTAATTCTCTTTTGAAACAAGTCATATGTATTTATTATATAGAAAATATTAGAAGTGTTTATAAATTTTTGTGATTTTATAAGTGTATATTTTAATATCTGTTTTATTTAATTAACATGAAGGCACAAAGAAAATTTTTGATGGTTTTATATTTCAATTTATTTTTTATTTAAGTAATTTGAAGAGTTTTGGTAAATTACACTGTAAAAAAAAATTGTAAAATCACGGTATTTGACCGTATAATTTTAGGGAAAATGACCGTTTTGCTACCTAAACGGTCATAATCCGTAAATTAATGTTTTAGAAGCATAATTTAGGAAATGACCGTATAATTTTACGGTAAATGACCGTTTTGCTAGCTAAACGGTCGTAGCCCGTAAACTGATGTTTCGAAAATATAATTTTTTGAATTTTTACGAGAAAAAGCCGTTAATCTACGCAAATTGCTCTTATCTTTCACCAAACCATTTTCTTATGAGAAAATCTCTTCAAATGCTATCATTTCAATGACATCACGAGAGAATTCCATTTTCTTCCATTTCCAAACTGAAACTATGATTGTTATAATTGAAACTAATTGAATGTGTTTAATTATGCACGCATGACGCATAGAAACATCCATTGATTTTAATAAGCTATTGTTTTCTTAATTTTTAAAAAAATTTCCACCTGACTGGATGGATGGATGGGTTTTACGTCGCACTAGTGCTGCGCAGATGGGCAATTGGCGACGGTCTGGGACACACCTCTAGAGGTGTTCCGGAGACATGGCACCACAATTTTCATTCTCCACGGAAGGGTCCATCTGACTGAAACTGAGTAATTGATATTGATGAAATTGATTTTTTTTTTTTTTTTTTTTTTTTTGTCCATTAACACAAAAACATAAAAAAAGAAAGATAAAATGGTTTCTTGATTTGAAGCCAGATTTCTAAAACACAAACTACAAACTAATAATTGGCTTATCCACTAAATGCATTTTTTTATTTATTTTTTTTAAGCATACAGCATTTTAATTGCTCCTAACCCTTTAGTTAAGTCTTAGAAAACGGAAAATTTTAATGTTGCTTCCGCAATGCATTTTTTACAATATGCTAAAATAAAGTTTATTTCAATATGAAATCAATATGTAATTAACCATTTGAAGGTAAGTCTTATGATTATTATGTATGATCTTCACTGTTAAAAAACAAAGTTGTTTTATCTGAATATAACCATCAGTTATATACATTACATCATATATAGCAGGTTCTGCTCTCGAAATACTCCATTCCTTTCTTCATTTAATGGATTTAGATTTTGGGAATAAGGCCGATTGACTGCTATAGGTCCTAGGCCAGCGGGGGAGTGCCCTCCGTGGGGGTCTTTCTAAAGGGTCCTAGCCCGTATTTATTCAAGTTTTGAAGAAAACTACGGAAAACTGCGAACGCCTAGGCCGACGAGCGCGACCTGGGATCGAACCCGGCACCTTATGTCTACCAGCTGTGAGCGCAGAACCACTCGGCCGCTGGTGGGCTCCCTTCAATAGAATAAAGCTTAAAAAACACTTCTGCTATTCTAAAAAGTGCAAATACGCCTAACACTTCATAAACACAGTTTGAAATCGGCCTTAAAACGAAAACCTGTTGGATGAATAAGAATTAGGCTCTAGTTATTTCTTCTTTGCACCCACTACTGAAACCATAAAGATCGAAAACCATGAAAAGAATCGTATTAATTGGAGATACAAATTCCCTGTATTTATGTAAAAGATTTATTATTATTATTCAAAGTTTATTCTGCGTCTCGGTTAATTTTCAGAGATCTCACATATTTTTCAAAAGTTTCATTTTGTGTTTGAAAAAAGATGAGAAATTCTCACCTATTATTTACCTCTAATGAGAACCTTGAAATAACACTACCTTTTTAGTGCTAGTGTTTACGAATAAAAAAGGCCCACCAGCAGCCGAGCGGTTCTGCGCTGAGATGCCGGGCTCGATCACAGGTCGCGCTCGTCGGCCTAGCCGTTCGGAGTTTTCCGTGGATTCCTCCGAAACATGTGTAAATACGGGCTAGGACCCCTTCAGAAAGACCCCTCGGAGGGCACTTCCCCTCAGGCCTAGGACCTACAGCAGTCAATCGGCCTTATTCCCAAATGCAATCCAGTCCGTTAACTAATAAAAATGATTTCGAAAAATAGTTAGATTTTCTTTCACAAAATTCAGTATCGTAGTCCTTATAGGAAAAAAAAAAAAAAAGCTTTTGTTTTTTCAATATGAGAATGGCTGACTTTTTAATTTTGTCAGAAATAGCAAATTTAGATTTTAAAATAAAATAATTTTTATGCATAGTTTGAACGTTAACAATTTAATCACTGTAAAAAATTTCTGTAAAAATAAAGGTATTTTTTTTAACGTAAATACAGTATAGGTTGCTGTAAATTTGTATAGCTAGTTCAGTAAAAATAATTGAAGACTTGTTACTTCACATTGGGCTGTAAATCGCTTTAAAAAATTTTCCAGAAGTGTTTTGGTGCGTATGACAAGATTTATTAACTAGTCAGTTCTTATGTTGACTTTATCTGTTTTTGTAAACAAATGGTTTTGTGATCCCGACTTATGAATTATTTAATTAATTAGTTTATTTATTTAATTTTTATAAACTTGTAAAAGATAATTATGGAGAAAACAAAATTTACAATTTTAAATGCGTTAGAAATTCTGCTCTTTTTTCTATCTTTCAATAAATCTTATATTCTTTCACTTTCACCCTCTATAATTCTCCGATAACAGTTTATCTTGAATCTTGAACGAAAGAGGGGAAATGCTTGAATTAAAACGAAGAGTGCAGACTGCCATAGCTAGTCTTTATCGCTCTTTTCCCTGACAGCTTCAACAAAAGCAATCACAACCCTTGAGAGGGGTCGGGGTGGTCTCTGGGAAGATACCGATCCCGACGGCACGGTTGGCAAAGCGCTGGCCACTGACACAGGTGATTGAGAGGTCGAATCCCGTGTTACCCAAGACGGTTTGCTTCGCATGAAAATTAACAAATTAGCTTTTGCGTGTAAAAAATAAGTAAGTTTTTTAGTGTTGTGGATTTCCCCCTGCACGCATGTGTAATAATTGCAAGAAACTTTTTTGAAGCATTCGAGAAACTCAAACGTTAATTTTTAATTTTACGGTCAATGCCACTTTTTTTGCAGGTTGGTTGTATGTTTCATCACAACCTAAAATTACTGGCGGTACATCATTCATTGTCTAAATGTATTTTTACGGGCTTTGACTGGAATCTCTGCTGCCGGGCTTTAATTTTACTGCAGCATTTTTTAGTGTATTTCTTTTTTTAAATGTATTTCTCGTAAAAAGTGAAATTTTTTAATTGCTATATTATATTTTATTAAATTTAATTCACAATATCTGAAGATTCTAAATGTGCTAATCCTCATAGCGAGGCAGGAAATGCAATTTCTTGTGAGGACAAGTTAAATATCATTGAATTCCATCCAGACGTAGGAATAGAATTCGAACCGTAGCTTAGCTATTTTAACAGTATATGTCAGGAAAAAAATAAAAATGATCTGTGGAAGATAACTCATATTCAAAATTACTTGAAAGGAAAGGCCCTTACTCTTTACATAAATAATTGTTTGCATGCCCTCACTGGGAGGAATTTCTCCAATTATTTAGAGAGCAGTTTACTGTTCCTGATACTAACTCATTGGCTGATTTTTCTAATTTTAAATTTAATTTAGGTGATGATGTTAATAATTATTATTATAGAAAAATACAAATGGGTTGCAGTCTAGGACTTGACTCAAAATTCATATTAGAGGGATTATCCGATGGTCTCCCACTTTCACTCAGACAACTAGTATTGGTAAATTCACCTAACGATACTAATGAATGGCAAGAAATTGTACATTAATTAAGCAAAATATAACCAACTGAACAGGAAAAAGAAAGTAATAACACTAAATTTAATACTAATGATCCTAGCTTTACTCCACAATGGAGAGTTAATCGGCCTAGACCTTAATATTTATCTACCCCTTTAAATAGACCCTGAACTTACAGATACCCCTATCCAAATAATCAAAGTTAAAGTTATCTAAATGTAATTTTGTAAAATCTAAAATAAATTCCCTAGGTTATGAAGTGTATAATGGCACTATAACACCAGATAATGCAAATGTTGAAACTATTAAAAAATTAAAGCGTCCCACTAATTGTTAAAGAGTTACAGAGGTTCCTGGGATCTGTAAATGTCTATAATAAATTTGTAGCTAATTATGCTAAAATTCGTTCCCTTAAATAATTTGCTCAAGAAAAATGTTCCCTATAAATGGGATGATAAATGCGAAAATTCATTTCAAAAATTGAAAAATGCATTAATTGAAAAACCTATTTTAAATGTGTATGATCACAGGAAGCTTCGCCACATATTTGTAGATGCTTCAAGTCACGGAATTGGTAGTGTAATCAAACAGCCAGATAAAAAAAGAAAATTATATCCAATAGCTTATCATTCACAAAATTTAAAAGACTATTAAAAAAATTATGCCATAACTGAATCAGAATGTCTTGCCATAATAGATTCTTTAGATAAATTTTGTCATTTTTCACATGGTCAAAAATTTGTCATTCTTACTGATCATGCGGCATTAAATTGGCTTAAAAATGTTAAAAATCTTAGAGGACGTCTTTTCCACTGGTCACTTAAACTTAGTATCTTAAGTATCTTCGACTATGAAATAAAACATCAGAAAGGAATCACTAATGTAGAAGCTGATATGCTTTCTAGGTTACCTGTAATACAACATATCTCTCACCATGTACATCTTCTTGACTTAAATGATCTGAAACGTTTGAAAAAAGGAGAGAACACAATAGTCAATTGTAAAAAATATGTAGAAGTAAATGTCTCATAGTAACAAAAAAGAAAAGTTTGTATAAGATTATTGTTCCTATGTCACTAAGATTAACATTGTTAAATAAAGCCAAGCCCACACACAATTCGGACACCCGGGGATTAAAAAAATGATCAATTTAATCACTCTACAATATTATTGGCCTTTGATTAATAAAGATATAGAAAATTTTGTTAAACACTGCCATACCTGCCAAGTAAATAAAAAATGTAAACAAAAAAGGTTTGGCTTATTGCAGCAGGTACCTCCAACAGATAAACCATTTGAATCTTTGTCGTTAGACACTGTTGGTGGATTTAATTATTACAACTCAACTAAAAAATACTTGCATTTGGTCGTCGACGATGCAACACGTTACGTGTTGGGTTTTCCATCCAAAAGTGTGACAACTGAAGCTTATACCAACTTTTTAAAACAGATTTTCTAAATTCAGGTAACTGAAAAATTATTAACTGATAGAAATGCTGCCTTTACTTCACTCAGTCGGAAAAATAAAAATTTCAATAAATATGATTTTCTTCCACAGTTGATTGTGTGATTTTAATAAAAATTGCCTTTACTTCATCATGCTTTAAAAAATTCTTACGTATTCACAACGTTAAACACATTTTAACTAGCAGCCATCATCCCGAGACAAACGGAAAATTTGAACGTCTTAACCAAGCTATCATAACTAGATTAAAGTGTAAAGTAAATTCTGCTTCATCTAAAGCACCATGGACGAAATTACTAGAGGAGGTCATAAGATTAAATTTAAAGCTAAATTTAAAGTTGGTGATGAAGTATTATATAAAGAATTTCAATATCGTAATACACGAAAATTAACTGCTCCATATTCAGGACCGTATACCATTTTAAAACAGTTATCTGACGTAAATTTCGAAATTGATAGACCAATTCCTTATTTTAAAAGACAGTCTGAAATTGTGCATTCATCTAAACTAAGATATTATAATAATACTCAAAATTTTAAACTATGTCATGAATAACCCCCTTTATCAGTCAGGAGTCGCCATGAATAACTTTTTTTTTTTTTTTTTTAGTTTTTGCTTTCCTATTGTCTCAATACTCGTTGGATGAGGATCCTAACTGAGTCAGAGATTTCGGAGGGATGTCGGGAGATATAGCTTCCATCTTTCGCTCAGTGGCACTGGCGTGCCTCCTAACACTTTTTATTTTTATTTTTATAAATATTACTTTTTTACAAACAGTAGTAGACGAGTTCATGAGATGAGGATCTTCCGCTCCTTACCCCCCATTTCTTTTAGGCCCTTGTTTACTCATATTCTTCTGGACTTCACCTGATGGGAGATCCCCCGAAGAGCTTGAGGCAACAAGTGTGCTCCCTCCTCTGATGAGACTTGTCAAAGAACCACTTTTTACTTTTTACTTGTTAATTTTGTAACCCCTCTGTAGATTCCCAAGGCAATGGAGTCATGGTAGGATTAAAATTAGTGAAAAATAATTAAACTAAAACCAATCAATCCTAAGTAAATAAATCAAGAAATAGAAGAAAAAAATTTAAATAAATAATTAAAATAAAATAGGGTAAATCAAAATTATTAAGTCCGTATCACCTGGAACATCATCTACCTCCAGGTGAGCTCCCACGGCTTTGCAGGCAAACCCAGGGGATCTCGCTTGAGAGGGAGGGATATGAATAAATAAATTTAAATTATTAAAAAACCAAAATTAAAAGTGTAAAAATCGCTACTCGAAATTATAATCGTGTATAATTCGTAATTGCCCCTTTAAAGATCGTTTTCCAGCAGAAGACTTTATAACTCAGAAATCCGAAAAGGAACCAAATTATAAGTCGAAATTCGCTGACGTTAACGCAATCTGCAACTTTTGCGGCATCGATCATGCATATTAATTAATCCCAGAAATTCTTTTAGCGCCCGGACGATCTAAAGAACCAATCAGCAGCTCAGAAAATTCGGTATAAAAGGCCAAACATTATACAAAAGGACAGATCCTGCCATAGTTTTCTAGTGCTAATAAACTTATCGTTGGTCACTTCTCCGAAATTACGTAGGTGCTACAGGCCTCCCCAACAGATTATGCGGCCCGGGGCGCAGCTCAAGCCGCCCATGGATCGGCAGAGCGTCGAAGACTCCCTTCACCTTACTCTGTCTCGACTTAGCAATAACGAAGCAATAAAGATGTTTCCTGAAATAAATCCAAGTAATCCTTGTGTGTAACGACTGCCATCTCTCTCTTATCCAGTAATTTATGCATTATATATATATATATATATATATATATATATATTTATTTAAAAAAGAAAGCTTTATAAAAATTAACAATTCATGTTACATAACAGATAGCAAAGAGAAATTTTAACTCACACTTTCTGTTTGCCAGTTCTTAATAGTGGTTACCTGATATACAGGAGTTTTCTAAACTAAAGAGATTATTCTGTTTTTCCAAAAAATAAAATGTAAATATTTTTACTCTTTCTTGGCTATGAACATTTTGAAATTTCACTATCATCTGCTTTAAACCAAAGTTTGTTTTTTCAAACTATAGCTGCATAATGGCCACTTGATGCACTTTTATTGTGAGGAAATATTGCACCTGATAATATGTAACGTTTATTACAAAATGTTATTTTACTTTGTGTAATTCCTGACAGTAACAAGTTTGTATTTTTCTGCATGTTTGAATTTATTAATTGCAGTGAAAAAATTAATACATTTTGTGTATTTTCAATTTCAGTTTTAGTGATTAAAGCATTTTGCTTCTTTACATAAATCTGAATTCCAATTATTAAAATTATATTCCAGTAACTCCTGAAATTGAAATTTGTTTTTTGTTATTGGCCCATTTCATTTGAAAATATTTAATATATTTTAACACATTTAATCATTTTTTATCTGTATATTTAAATTTGTATATATTTCTGTATATATTCTCATAACCAAATTACCAACATGCTTTGCTTAAACTAAATATCTTAAGTACTTTTTACCCATTTCATTTGAAATTATTTAATCAATATTTAAATACGTAATCATTTTTTTCTCTTTGTATATATATTTCTTTAATTGATGTTTTGTAATATCTTATTAAATGAGATTTTTTAAATTTTGAAAGGAATTTTCATAACGAAACTACCACCGTGCTTTGCAGGGGTAAACTTCTAGTTTTCAAACAAAGATCATAACATGGTGAGCAAACAGACTGTTTCAGATACTGAAACGGGGAGAGGGCATTGCAAGCACTACTGAGCGGGAATTTACTACAGTTAAAATTTTTGAATAAAGCTATTTGCACTATGTTAATAAGCTGTTGTTGGTCCTGGAATGGGAAAAAGATGCCGCAGGTGCCACCGAGTGAGAGTTTTGCACTGTTCGATTTTTAAAGGATCACGAACCAGCTGGTCGCCGAAGGCGGCCCCATAGCAAAGAATGCGAGACGCGAGACGTACATCGCAGTTTTTTTTCCGTCTGCAGATTATTTTTGAAACAGTATTGTACAGAGATTCCAAGTCTCACGATTTTGGCAGGAAAAACAGCAATTTTCAATCTTTCTCCATCCACAACATAAATGTCAATATTCATTTTAAACACGCTTTATTAGATTCTAGAACCTGGGAAGAGGTAAGATTGTTCAATATCTCTCACTCATGTAATTTGTTGTGTGTGTCCCTATCCCCCCCGCTAATGATCGACGATCAAACAGATCAAGGAATCCTTGCGATTTCCAATCTTTCTGCATCCGCAACATAAATGCCAACATTCTTTTTAAATTTATTTAATTAGATTCAAGAAGTTATAAAGAAGTAGAATTGTCCAATATCTCGCACTCATACTTGTTTTATTTCCATCTCCTCCCGCTAACTATAGCATATAAAACGCTCGACAGATGCTTTGTGATTTTCAATCTTTTTCCATCCACAATGTTCATTTTAAACTTACTCTATTAGATTCTATAACCTATAAAAAAAAGTAGAATTGTAGTGCTTAAGTAACTTAAACACACAGTTTCAATTCCAGTATCAGAAGTTTTCTATGAGTTGGGGTTCAGACATTGAGAAGATGAGAAATATGCAATTAAGAAGTACAACGACGAGCAAACTGTAATTGTTGCTAGATTTATACTTCTTAATATCTCTCCATCTGGTTACACACAGGAACAAGAAAATTTTAGAAAGCTGCATTAATTTCAATATTTAGTCTCTTACTACAAATATTTTACTAGAGTCAGTACGGACAAAATCATAGGCAAAGATATTTCTTCTTATGTGATATGAAGGATAATGGTTAATATCAACTCTTTACCTAGCTATATTAAATGTAATTAAAATTTTATAACTACAATGCTTTGACATATCTAACAGATTAATAACATTAGGTAAATGCAAATTTGTGATAAAAGATTAAATTGAATATAGTTTCTAAGTTTTTTTTTAATTATGTTACCAGCAAGAAAAAACAGAGTTGTTTGTCAGTGTAAAGAAAACTATGTGACTCGAGGAATGTAAAATACAAATAAATAAAAATCAAATTTTAAAAAATATCTGAAAACCTTAACGTAGAGGGACGATAATTAAAAATATTCTAAGAAAATCTATTAAATGTAAAAACTTTAATACGAGGTTTGTCCGGAAAATACGTATAAAAGTTGAATAATAACTTTATTTTAGAATTATTCAGGTATTACAATATGGTCTCCTTCAAAGTACTCTCGCCAATTGCCCATCTGCGCAGCACTAGTGCGACGTAAAACACAACCATCCATCCATCCTTCAAAGTACTCTCCCTGAGACAATATACACTTCTGTCAACGCCGTTTCCACTGTTGATAACATTGCTGAAAGTCTTCAGTTGTGATGCTATTCAGTTGCCGTGTCGTTTCTGCCTTGATGGCTTCCACATCTCCCAAGTGCCGCCCCCTAAGTACCATTTTGCATTTCGGGAACAAGAAGAAGTCACAAGGGGCTAAATCGGGTAAATAAGGCGGGTGGTCTGTCACGGTGATTGAGTTTCGGGCCAAAAACTCACGCACAACGAGCGACGTGTGTGCGGGCGCATTGTCGTGATGAGGGATCCACCTGCCACGTCCGGTGCCAAATCCGGTCGAACTCGGGCCACACGAGCTCTGAGGCGTCTCATAAACTTCATGTTGATGCGCTGTTCCTCAATCAGAGAGAGCTCCATGCCGACGCCAGGTGAAAAAGGGTAACTTTCAACAAGCAGCCGCACACTCCTACTTACACGCTGAGCGCTCTGACTCAAACTGAGCGTTGATGGGATTGGCTACAGCAGTAGTGCCACCTGGCGGTGACTGCAAACTGTAAAATAAAGTAGTTATTCAACTTTTATACGTATTTTCCGGACAAACCTCGTAAAGCAGCACTAAATAGTTATTAAAATTCCAGTTTTCTATGAAAAAAATGTATAATTATCTTATTGTCTTATTATAATTATCTTATTTTTTATTGGGGTTAGAATAAAGTTTGAGTTTTTATTTATTGAAATAATAAATAAAACACAAAAATTAAAAAGTGAATACATTTATACTTAAAAAAAAAACTTAAATATTAAAAACTTACTTAGAACAAACAGTAGAAGAAAATTTTTAATTATCTGCTTGTCAACTGATTTTTAAAATAAGTCAAATACCATGTATTTCACCTTCAAGCAAAATGAAAACTAGCATAAAATATCCATTTAAACTATTTTTAAATTATTTATATTTTCAGGTTCCATAAGCAAAAATTTGGTCCAAATTAATTCAGTACTTCATAAATTATCATGATGGCAAATTTTTGATTGTATACAAACTAAGTGATAGCGATAAGTTTTATTTTTATTTTTTTAATATTTGAAACTTTTCATGAATTTGGAAAATTTTTCTGCAAACAGCATTTATGTATTTTTGTACTTGCTGGATTTTTTGAGTTTATTTATATATGTTGAAACTGACAAAGTGAGAATTTTTTTTAATATGATAATATATATATATATATATATATATATATATATAAATCAAGAAACTGACAAAACTGATTTTTTTAAATCTCGTCAAAAGTTAGGCATCAAGTGATGATTGTGATTTTATGGATGTTACCGCTAAAGTGCTAGGGAAACTAGGGTGATCCGTTTCATTTCTCAAATTGCCTAGATAATCGGCATTGTACCGGCTAGACACTCGTTAATCAGCATAGCACCACCGATCGGGACTTTGCTATGGTCAGAAATTCTAAAGATTAATAACACAGTGAGCAAACAGGCTGCTTCAGATACTGAAACGGGAAATGGGTACCAAGCGGGAATTTACTGCACTTAAAATAGGTATTTGCATTATATGTAAATAAGCTGTTATATGTTTAAAAATGGCACCGCTGTCGCCAAAGAGCGGAAGTTTCGTACGGTCGGATATTTCAAGACACGTGAAACAGCTGGTCGCCAAAGGCGGCTAGTGAGAGATAAAATTAATCGGCAACACCAAACTAAAAATGGAGGGAGAGGGGTAAGGAGTAGGGAAACGAAATGAGAGAAACAAAACTTTTGAACTTTAACGATACGGAAGCCGCTAATGTGCAAATTACCTAATTAAAATGCGGAAAACTCTTGATTCCGCGCTTTAATGGATCACCCTAGTTTATATATACATAAGCAAGAAAAAACAGTTGTTTGTTAATGTAAATATATATATATATGACTCGAGAAATGTAAAATATAAATAAATAAAAATTAAATAAAAAAGAAATTCCTAAAACTTTAACAATGCAACACTGTAATCACTGTAGTGAGACGACAATTAAAAATATTTTATGAAAATTATTAAATGTGAAAAATTTAATAAACAGGCTTGAGACTACCAAACGAAACCTGCAAAATCCCCGAAGTAACTAATCGGACCGTCGGGGAGATTAGTGTACAGGCTATTCGGAGCATCTTTGCAAGGAGAATAAGTTAGCACTGATAAAAGAGTAAAATTTAGAAATAATATAATGTGTCTCGTCCCCGTGCATGAAAAATTATCTTTTTTACTTTTTTTTTTTTAGTGTGGGAGTGAGGTAGAGATTAATTATTTTCACAGAAATTTTGCAAAATTGAAAAAAAAGCAAATGATTATAAAACAAAAATGAAAATAATAAAGATTTCGAAAACTGAATAATAATAATAATAATAAATAAATTTAAAAAAAAAAATGCAACATGAAAACAGATCTTAGTAAATGAGTATTTTCAATCTTTGAAAAAAATCATCGCAATATGTTTGTTTATGAATATGTATAAATAAATCTGCATATTCAACTACATAGATGCTATTTGTTTTTGTTTTTTTATTTCTTTTCCTTCTTTCCTTAAAAAAAAAAAAAAAAAAAAAAAAAAAAAAACAATTAAACCATTTCAATATAATGCAAACCAAACCCAATTTTCTATAAAAATATATGTATGATTTTTCTGAAAATGGCTTTTGTACTTATTTTGTAATGTTTTCTAACAGCAATGTTGAAATAAACATATATTGTAGATCAATCGCATTATACACTTTCAAAATGTTAAAAGTTTGAATTTGCAGTTGAAACAAGCAAAATCATTAGTATATTACAGAGAAAATTCAAGATCAAACAAGCAAAATCATTACTATGACCAGCGCAACATGGAAGCAGTCCGAATAGCCTCCACACTAATCGCACCGATCGTACGAATAGCAACGGTCGCAAAAACCCTGAAAACTAATACCTGCATGCAGATAGGGCACAGTTATTAGTGATATATTACATGGCTACTTATTATAAGTGATATTTGAAGAGTTCTTAATACATTTTAAGGAAACAACTACATTTTAATTAAACATTCAAAATGAGGAATTTCTGCAAAAACAAAATAATATAACATGAAATTCAGAGAAAGCAAAATTTTCAAAACCCCTGAATTCAGGGATAGCTTTTGAAAAGTTTCACTCCTGAATAAAGTAACACTAAATAGTTATTAAAATCTAGTTTTCTGTGAAAAAATTTTATAATTATCTTATTAAAACACAATTTATATATATAAGCAAAAGAAAAAAAAAAAAAAAACAACAGTTGTTTGTCAATGTAAAGCAAACTATATGACTCGAGGAATGTAAAATGTAAATAAATAAAAATAAAATTTCTGAAAAATTTTAACAATGCAACACTTAAGTAATGTAGAGGGACAATAATTAAATATATTTTATGAAAATTATGTGAAAAAAAAATTATAATTATATTATTAAAACACAATTTATATATATATATATATATATATATATATATATAAGCAAGGAAAAACAGTTGTTTGTCAAATTAAAGAAAACTATGTGACTCGAGGAATGTAAAATATAAATAAACAAAATAAAATGTAATGCAAAATTTATTAATATGGCCGTTAGTTTCTATAAACTGATGTAATTTTATTTTATAATTTATCTTTTTATCTCTCTCTCCCTCCTTAGGTATATATAAACAAACACTTTTCTGAAGAAGAAAAAAAAAAAAAGGTAGTACTACAGTATTTGGCGGGATATTTATAAACAGAAAAGTAAATATATACGAAAATGCAATATATTTCATAGAATCATTTTTATAATAGTCATACATATACACGCATTAATATAAATAATAAAATATACATCTTGAATTAACTGCATGACATTTCATGCAGTTAATTAGTACCAAAAAAATTAAATTTTGCATCATTTTGGTAATTTATAAAATTTGAGTAAAGGGGGAAATTCTGAAACAGTAAATCTTATATCGCGAAGACCCGTAAATTAAAAATTTTAACCTAAAGTTAATAGCTAAAACTAATGCAAAATATGTATGAATATTTTAACTTACTCCCGAATGTAGGTAGTATTTTATAACTACAGTCGGTAACAAAAGTGTCCGAACACTAGCAAAAATTCCTATGTAAAAAAAGTACGCTTCATACGGTTGCTCCAAAGACCATGGACCATGGTATAAATTCGTGTGCATGAGTGATTTAAACTTCGCTTAAATAATAATAATAATAATAATAATAATTTATTATGAATAACGATGAAATAGAATATCTATAATTACAAAATACTTTTTTTTATTTTAATTATTATCTAAATACTGTTTTGACGAAATGGGAAATTTTAAAATTAAAAGTATTTCCTTCATAACAAAAATTTAGTGACTGCATTCCCGTTGGTCAGCCAACCAACGTGAGCAATTCAAGCCTTGCAAATAAGAAGTAAGAACCGCATCATGGCATTTTCGCCGAAGAAAAGCATGCAATTGGCGGAGTAATGTAATTTTTAAAAAAACTTTCATAAAAAAACAAGAGTTTTCCTAAAAAAAAAAAAAACGAAGACGTTACTAGATTCAGAAAGATCCCATTAACAACATATATTAATTAAAATAAAGTCATTCGTGCCGTTTTAGAGATAGTTTTCATGATTTTAGTCCATTACACCATCGTTTTTCCACATTTGGCTTTAAATTGAGATTCAGATCTCAAAACATATTGCTTGTTCAAATGTAAAAATTTCAGGATAGCTTAAGATCGAAGATAAAAGACTATTTTGAAAAGATCAGAACGAAATGTGGTATATTTGCTGAGATATTAAGTGTTGGCTTTTACAAATCTTTTTGGTGTCAAACTAGCAGTATATATGAGTTCGCAGCGTTCCGTTTGTCCTCCCGCTTGCGTCACTCGAAAAACTGCCGTTTTTCATGATTTTACGCTAGTATAACTTATATATTTTAACGTATCGTTTAACGAAAGTGCATTTCTAGATTCTAGTTGTCTAACATTTAGCGTTTTTTTAAATCTATAATAACAATAATCCATAGATTTCATTTAGAGTAATGATCTGTAATTTTGCTTAATAACAAATTTAAGATGTTAAAATATTTCATTATTTTTTTTAGGTAGTTTTAACAACTGTAGATGTTAAATTTAATTAAAATATTTATCTTATTTACTGATATAAAAATTTCAATGGATTCATGTTTTAAAGAGTTTCAGAGATTTGAAATGATATATATAATTAATGCAGAGATATTTATTTATTATTCCATAAGCTTAAATGTATATTATGACGAGTATAATTACGTAATTATGTACAATCTCGTGCAGTAAATATTTCAGTGCATTCACAAAATTGATAAAAAAAAGTTGTTTTGGAAATTTTACTGGTGTATTTTTAAAGTAATTAATAATTATTAATACATATTGTTTTTAGTATATATACTTCATGCAAATATGTTTTTAACACGAACCCACGAACTACCACAAGTTTTAAATTTACAAAAAATTCAAAATTAAGTAAACAGTGCATGATGTTACAACTTCTTAAATACTGTGACTAACTTCTGTATTACTCTTAAAAATAGCTTCTCTGGTTTAACGATTTATTATGCGCATAAATTATTTTTAATTAGAATAAATCTGTATACAAAGTTAGAAATACTATATAAGGCACATGCAAAATTAGAAATTTATGCTGCGTAAATAATAATTTAAAAATTATTTTTGCAGGAAGTTTTTTCAGTTTTTCTGTTATCGAATTTATGTTCAGGTTTTTCTAAATATTCTGTCATATTTTGACACTTTTATCCTCAAACGATCAAGAAGTACAATATTTATTTAGTTATTTTTGTGTCATTGATTAATTATATTTTAATGTAATGAAACGTCTTCGGCTAAAATATAAATAATCAAAGTAATTTTATACTACTGTAGCCAGTGTTAAAGATGCATTCCTAAATAAATCCACCCTCAACTACTGTTACGATCCCCCCTCAACTAATTTAGGGAGAGATAAAATTTGGCTCTGCTTTTTTAACTGTTAAAAGAAATTTCCTGAATTTAAATTAATTATTTTTCATGAAAAAAATCATGTTATTAGATATTACCTTCTTAACTAAAAGTATGTAATATTTATTTATTTTTTAGTATTAGCACCCACTATTTTTAAATTTATGGTTACTAGAAAAAGGGAAAGAAAGTGAAATATTGTTTTTAAATCCAGTTAGCAATTACTCTGCAGTAGCTTTAAATAATTAAGGTCAATTACATTTACATAGTTAATCCCCCTCTTCCCCCCTACCCCCAAAAAAGCTTTATAGATATATTATGGAACTGAAAACTTACTTAGGGTGGGGGAGGGGAATTAAGATTACTGAATTAATTTTCAAAATTTTTTCCCCCAAAGTTTAATTCTGAGGAGAAGTAGAAAATCCTTAATAAATGGTGAATGATGTAAATGTTTATTTGTTTATTAGAAAACTTAAAGGGTTGTTTACTTATCCTTATCACAAAATGCCCACAACAAAATGTGTTTTGATTTTTTTTAAATTTAATTTTATTATTTATTAAATAATAGATTTGAGTGTATATTACATATAAAATGAATAATATATAGGATAACATATTAATGGAATTTCTTTTAAATATAGTGAATATTATTTCATTATTTCATGATCTAATTATTTTTTAGATAATTTAGGTAGAGACAAAATAAAATGTTTAAAGTGTTTCTCTTTAAAATGTTAACAGAAATTTCCCGAATTGAAATTAATTTTGCATGAAAAAATCAACTTATTAGATATTTCATTCTTAATATGTAATATTTTCAGTAGTAGTATTTACTATTTTTAAAGTGATCTAGTTTTAAACTTATGGTCACTAGCAAAAAGTAAAAGACAATTTTTAATCCAATTAGTATTTACTGTAGGGTGGCTGGCTTTAAATAATGAAGGTTAATTATTTTTAAATAATTCACCCCTACAAAAAAAAAAAAAAAAAAAAAAAAAAAAACTTTTTTAAAATATACTATGAAGTTGAAGATTTATTTATTAATTTAATTATTTACTTTTTTTTTAGGAGGGGTGGGGAGAAGAAGAATTTAGATGGCAAATATATTAAATTATATATACTTAAAAACAAAAACAAAAAATCAATAATGGTATTTGTTTGGGCTTTTTCATTTTTAAAGTTTTATGATTTTTTATTTTCTTTCTTTTAAGATTTGGCAATTTTAAATACATTATGCAGACTTTTACTATTAACACGAGTTTCTAATTTTAATATTTGTTAATTTCGCTGGTTAAAATAAGCAGTAACTAATTATTTTTAACCTTCCATTTTAGGCTCGTGAACAACATTTTGATCTAATTCACTGGTATCGCAGAATGCAAGAATTATAGCTGATTACATAACAAAAATCTTTCTCTACATAAAATTTTTGAGCTTTGTAAAAATGTTTGAAAAAATTGCCAAAAATATTTAAAATAATTTTTAACTGTGTGACGAATGTATGCTTTTGATTTACTGATTGTATATACTGTACTGATTGTATATACTGTACTGATACTATATTGTAAAATTAAAGATACAGAATTCTTTAATTTTTACAATAAATCTTTTAATTATATTCCATTTGCTTACATTTTTAGAAATATTAAAAAATCTTTTCTGTTAAATAATATAAATATTAGTGCAGCTTTTAAATATGAAACCCCTCTTGGTAGATCCATTTTTAACTATAATGAAATTTCACACAATTTAAATTGTAATTCTCCACTGCAATGTTGTTGTAAACCGGATTCTATAGGATTTGACAATTATCATAATCATATAATAACTGGTGATTTAGACATTGTAAAGAATTCTACATTAAAAATTTTTATGAAATTGGGCACAAGTTTTAAAATCGAAAAAAAAAAAAACCCGAAATATTAAAACTTTTATTAAAGCTAATCTGGAATGTTTCATATATAGAATGGCTGTAAAATATAGTTTACCATTATATTCATTTGATGAATGGAAAGAAAAATTTATATTGCTTTTTTTTAGTTATTATCCACACCAATATGCAGGCCAACATTTAAATATGCGTTTATTATTGCGCTATTACTGATCTACAAAATAATTATGTAATTTCCTATTTAGATAAAGTTGCATCTAATTATGCTTTTACTTGTAAAAAATACTATTACGATTTATTAATTCAGTCTTATAATGACATCACTTTATATAAACCTTTAAATATAAGTGAACGTGAAATTAAAAATCGAATTTCTGCTTTATATAAAAAAACTGGTCTTACAATCAAGAATTTTAAATTTCCCTACTTAGCTCTCATTCCCAAATTACATAAAAACCCTATCAAGTTTCGTCCTGTCACAATAGCATGTAATACATATCTTACTATCGCTAACGACAAACTGTTAAAAATTTTAAATAAACTAATTGACAAATTAAGGATCGACGGCTGTTTTTTTGTTAAAAATAGTTATAATGTAGTTAAATTAATTTCAAATAGCACAGTTAAAAAAGATGTAAGTTTTGATTTTGCTGATTTATTTAATACTATAGACATTCACATTTTATTCCAGGTTATGTTAAATTACTTTGAACAATATGATTTACAAGAATTCATTACATTTCCAAAATTTAAAGCCCTTTTAACTATCGTTTTAAACGAAAATATTTTATATAATGGGATTGGTTATTACCAACAGATCAACGGTATCCCTATGGGGGAGGATGTTCCTCTGCCCTTGCAGATATCTATTTACATCATTATGAATTTGGTACTCATGTTTTAAGTGAAATTTTGTATATGAGATTTGTAGATGATATTCTAATTGGATATGAACAAGAAGAATTGAATCTGAATTTTAATTTTTACCCCAATAATCTAATTTTTATTGAAACATCACCTAACAATGATAATAGTGTTGATTTTTTAGACCTTAATATTTGTATTAATAATGAAAGAATCGTAATTAAAATCTATGATAAACGTGATGCTTTTAAATTTGAAATTAATCGAATTTCTCCTTGGTCTTCTTGTTTACATAAAAATATATTCAGAAATATTATAATTAACCAACTTATTCGATGCAGTCGAATTTTTACTTATAGTAATGACAGTGACTCTTTTTTAGTTAATTTTATACAAATTGCCATAGATAATAATTATCCTCTTTATTTTCTGTTAAATATTCTTAAACAATATTACCAATTGGATTATCTTACTTGCAAATCCCGTTTTTTAAATCGTCTCTCAGTTCGATTTTGAAGTTTCTTCCTTTCATTAACTGTAACTTTCATTAACTGTATGTTTCTACGTTTGAATTGAGTTGGATGGGTGGCATATGGTTTCATGATTTTTCTTGTATGTTGTTTTAAATTATGGTTTAGTTTTTCTTATAATTTTTTTTTTTTAAAATATGTTTATTTGGGATTTATTCCTTATTTTGCCAATTTTATGTAAGTTTATTCTGAGTTTTGACACAGTATCTAGTATCCGGGAGTGTTGACCGGTCGTAAAACATGTTTAACCGGAGTGGGGTGGTCACAACTCCCCTCTGCCATTTAGATACTTTTGTCTCCATTTTTTCTTTCGCTCCTCTTCAGTTACATATGTTGATGTTTTTTTTTTTTTTTTTCATTCTATGTAGATTTATAATGTACATTAGCAAGGAGCAGCATTGCGCTCATCTAATGATACTTTTTGTATGTAAAATTAAAATTTCCACATTCCTACATTTGTACAATATATATATATATATATATATATATATATATGATAGATGTCGTAATAAATTTTAACCTTAAAATTTAGCATTTAATAATATATATATATATATAGTCATACGGGGTATTTTTGACAGTTTAAATCATTTATTTTATGTTTTTGTAGTAAGTTTTACTTATGAATTGTTTCACACTTATTAATTTTCTCGTAAGTTTTTCTTTCGTTATTTTTGTTACTTATTTTCAACTTTTATGACTGAAAACATATAATTTCTTATATTTTCTTATTGCATTTTAGTAGCTTTGCACTGAATGCAGTGTGGGATCATGGATTGTTTTGACCTTTTAAAACATTTTTGAACTTTTTAATACAGTTTTGCCATAAGTTTTGGCTGGACATTCTGCTATTGTTTATTGTATGACTGTTTTGGTTTATTTATTTTGGTTAAATAAATTGTGTAGTCTGTTTTGGCCGGTGTTTTGTCTGTGTTCTATTTATAAAGTTTAATTATTGTAATCTTGTTTTTTCCGTTTATTAAAAATTTTAACAATTCATCCTATGCTGCTGGTCTTCCCTATATGATTTAGTACTGCTGTATGATCTTTTAAATCATGCTATTTCAAATAAATATGATTGTATTAGAGATGGACTGCTGTTATAGATATTTTGGATATATGGATTTTGATTTTGGACTGGTTTTTGGCTATTTGATTCTGGCTAAGGAATGGATTAGATGTATGATTATTTTTTCTCTTATATGTATTTAAAATTTTATGATATGGATAGTATGAGTTATCGATAGAAGATTAGAATTATTTGAGTTTATTGATAGCATTGATGGGATTGACAGTGAGTATAGGACAGTTAAAAATTACAAAAATTATAAAACAGAAAAAAGATAGAAAACAATTTACTAACAGTTATTTGAATGCTCCAGTTAAGTACTACAAAACTAGAATTTTTTGGAATTCTAAAAAAATATTATATTAAAAAACTTCAAGAAAACTTTATCATAACATATGTAGATAAATCTGTGAATAATTTTGCTATTATATGTAAAAAATATTATTTTGAAATGGCGGATAAAATTATGAAAAACAATATATTATTTGAAGAGTCTAAAATTAAAGAAAGGGAACTTGTAAATAGAATTAAAGCTGATGATGATGATGTCGTGTCTATGAAAGTGCAATTAAATGGCTCCGAAACTGTCGAAGACAGCTTTAGCAACCTCGACAGCCCTATCTGTATAAAGTAGGTCTACTGGGTCTTCAAAGCCGATATTAAGAAGTTTGGCCTGGATTGCTGGGCAGCTGAAGATGTGTTGGGGAGACAGTGGGATGTCGTCTGGGCAGTGAGGACAAAAGTTGGTGTAACTACGCTGCCCGTCCTCAGAAATCCTCATCCCCTTTAAATGGTTTGTCCTCAGTCTGGTTAAAATAGTTGATAAGGCTCTATCACAGTTCAATTCCGGAATGGAGTTTCGTTTAACTTGTTGACCGATTAGTCTTCGGCCAGCGACGGCATTCGCGTCAGCGAGGGTTAGACATTTGGATGGCTGAGGAGAATTACGTGCAGCCTTTGCGAGCTCATCGGCCTTCTCATTACCGAAAATATTTACATGAGCCGGTATCCATTGCAAGATGCAGGATCCCTGGGCAGCAATGATTTTGTTTGTGAGCTCAATGATCTGATGGCTGAGTTGACATTTGCCCTTCTGGATCGCTTGCAATGCTGATTTGCAATCTGAGAATATGATGATGCCTTTGGAACTCTGGTCCTCCTTAGACAGATAAATCTCCAGAGCACATTTGATGGCGACGAGCTCGGATGTATAGTTGGAGGCGATTTTCCCAACAGGAATACCGTGGCATTCCTGCGCTCCGTCTGGTTCGATGAAAAAGACACCTGCTCCTCCTCTATCGAGATTAGAGTCAGAAGAGCCATCTGTGTAGGCGATCGTCAGATCTTGATTTGAGGTCGTGAGTACTTCAATGGTATGGTCGCCTTTCTCTTTAATTATTGTGGTGGGATCTTTCTTGGTGCAAGGTTGTAAGAGATTTAAATAGATTTTTGTTTGGGGGAGAGGGCACAGGATGTTGTAAGGCTCTTTGGAAATTTTGAAGGTCTCATATTTGAGGTTGATATCATTCCTGATATCTTGGTCATGTTGGAGGGTCGAGGATCTCTGCAGCCTGCAATTTCCACTCCACGCTCTAAAGGTTCTACTTGAGATATGGCGATCAGCAAGAGTTTGGATTTTGTTGGTAAATTTAATGGTTGTTAATTTTCTTCTGCTTTCCAAGGGGGCAAGGCCACATTCCTTTTCAATTTTGATGTTATCCGTTGATGAAACAGCTCCAGTGATGATTTTAGAGGCCCTGTATTGAATAGCGTCGATCTTTTCTTTAACAGTAGGCCTTGCCGATGCCCATATGGGTGCTGCATATTCGAGAATAGGCCTGACGATAGAAGTGTAGGTATTCTTGAGAGTTTTTGGACTAGATCCCCAGGAAGCACCACAAAGTCTTTTGAGGATGTTAAGCTTTTTCATTGCTTTATTTGAAATATTTTCAAGGTGTTTAGAGAATCTTAACTCTGCATCTAGAGTTAGTCCAAGATACTTGGGGTTAGAAGTTTGTTTAATTTCTGAACCAAATAGCTTTATAATAGGATGGAACGAGCTTCTATTTTTTCTATCTGTTGAGAAAACACAAAAGTTTGTTTTGTCTGAATTAATTTTGAGCTTAAGATCTTTTGACCAGGTTTCAATGCCTTTCATACAGATGTTAAGAGCTTTTTGTGATCACAAAAATCACAAATTGGAATTAAACTTACTAATGTTAATTTTCCTTTTATTTTGCTTATCTCTAAATTTCATAAAGATCCAGTAAAATTTAGAACAGTAACTTCTGCTGATAAAACATATAATGTTAAAGCAAATAAAAAACTACAACTTCTTATTCAAAATACTCTAAATCATACTAAAAATTCTATAATTCTTACAAATAGTTATGACTTGATTGTTTTTATGAAAAGTAAGAAGGTTAATAATGTTTTCACTTGAGATTTTGAAGATTTATTTATTAATATTAAAATAGATGATTTGATCAATTCTTTGGATATTTTCTATTATGATAGTAACATAAAAGATAATATTAATAAATATAAAAAATTAATTATACAGTTTGGTTCTAAAAGAAAATTATATTAATTATCATGGGAAATTTTATGTTCAAAAACATGGCATTTTTCAGGGCTCAGTATCTAGCAACAGTTTAGCAAATATGTATTTACATACTTATGAAAATAATTTTAAATCTAATGAGGGTATTATAGTTTACAGATATATTGATGATCTGATAGCTTTTACTAGTACAAATTATGACACTAAAAAAAAAAAAAAAAAAATTATCCTTCTTATTTAAAACTCATTAGTACTAATTTTAAACCTTTAAAAGCAAATTTCTTGGATATAAATATTGTAGATAATGAAATGGTTACAACTATCTTTGATAAAAGAAATAATTTTGATTTTAATGTGATTAAATTCATTCATTGGAGCTCTAACATTAGTAAACATATCTACAGAAATATCATTTTAAACTATCTTAATCGTAATAAAAGATTAATTTCTAATTATCATGACAAAATTAAGAATATTCAGGATTTCTTTAATAGTGCTATTGAAAATGATTATCCTATAGATTTTTTACATGATTATATTATAGAAAAATATTTGAAACATTTGAAATATAAATGATTTTTAATTTTCCTTTTTAAATCTTCCTTATTTTTCGTTTAAATTTACCTATAAAAACTTTATTTATTGTTTTAATTTCTTTAATTTAATATAGATGGCGCTGTTATATATTTTCGTTTGTTTCGTATTCTGGTTAGTTGTCTCGCTGGTGTTCTTATGAATCACATGCTGTTGTTTATGTAAATGTTTGATAAATTTTCTGCCTAATCCATATAAGTTTTTGCCTGTTCCATATTATTTTATTCATTTTATTTTATCCATATTGAATTTAGCCATATTTGTGCTTTTTTATTAAACTGTCTGCCTAGGGGGAGAGTTTGATCAATTAAAAGCATGCTTTAACCCCACACGTATGTCTCAAGTCATACGGGGTATTTTTGACAGTTTAAATCATTTATTTTATGTTTTTGTAGTAAGTTTTACTTATGAATTTTTTCCCATTTATTAATTTTCTCGTAAGTTTTTCTTTAGTTATTTTTGTTACTTATATGTATATATATATATATATATATATACAGTAGACTCCCGCGGATTATCCGCTTTGCGGATAATCCGTGGTTCTCAAGGGCCTGAATTTAAAAGGGAATTTAAAAATACAGAACAAACTTATTACAAGAAAAGATCGAAGAGAGTAATGACCTTCAATGCTTTTGGAGATATTACACGATTCTTGACAGCATTTATGGCATACACACTGCTTGGGAAGCAGTTAAGCAGTCTACATTGGTAAGGTCTTGGAGAAAAATTTTACCAAATGTGGAAAATACTTTGGTAGAGTTTATAGAAGACGAAGAAATTTCTGCTCATGATTTGGCAAATTTAGCTAAATCTGTTACTGGAGGAGGAAAAGTCAATGAAGGAAACATTGAAAAGTAGATTAATTGTGACGCCAATGATCCAGGTATTGAACACCTTACAGACGAAAAAATTGTGAGCCAAGCATTAGACACAGTTTCAGAAGATAGTGAAAAAGAAGAGGAAGAAGGAGATAAAACTCAGCAGAGGATGAGCCACGACGCAGCCCTAGCACATGCAGATGGACTTATAAAATATCTCGAGGAACAGGACGATGTATCACTTTATGACAAAATGCTGATAAAGAAATTGCAATCGCAAATTAAGAAAAAGTGTTTAGTACAAAAATGCTTCACCGATTTTTTTGTTAAAAAATAGAGCAAAATGTAAGTGGAAATTTTTATTAGTATGTTAAATTGTATATGTAGGCCATGCTTAACTGTTAATTAAATAGTATTGCTCAAAAGGCTTTATGTTTTGATTTATATCCCCTTTTTGACCATTTTGCGGATTATCCGCTGATTCGATTATCCGTGGTTATCTATTCCCCGTTCACCGCGGGTAATCGGGAATTTACTGTATATACATATACGTATATAAAGAGAATAAAATAAAAAATAAATTTTACCTGCACTCTTCTTCTTCTTATTATTATTATTACTAGAGGACCCGTGCTGCTCCGCAGCATTAGGATAGACTATGTAATGTATGAGAGGGTGTAATTATTACATAAAATCATTTTACAGTACTTCCTTCCAGACAATATTAGCTGTGCGTCGGCCCTTAGGTTTAATTTCTACCTTTACATTTCTAAATGTTCTTCCTCGAGATAAAGCAACATACAATTGTCCGTGGCTAAAAACAGGATCAGGCAAATAGATTTCAACTCGATCCAGCGTTTGACCTGCGCTTTGTTGATGGTAATAGAAAACGCTAATCTAATCGGAAATTGCCCTCGTTTAAAAGAGAAAGGCATTGTCGTGTCAGATGGTGATAAATCGGTGCGAGGTAACAGTACTTGATCTCCAATATTTACACCAGTTAAAACTTCTAAATCTAGGATATTGTCATACATTTTCCTGACTAATAGTCTCGTCCCGTTCAGTAATCCTTTAACTGCATTCAAGTTTCTGAGAGGCATTACAATGGCACCTTCTTTTAAAGTTAACACATGAGGAGGTAGATCACTCATCTCAAGGCTGTTCAAAAACTCTGGAGGAAATTGCAATAGTTCACCTTCTTCTTCAGTTATCAAAGTATTGACACTGGTGTAAGACCTTGAAGTTCCTGGAAGTAGATTTAAAACTGTCCTATTAATTTCGTCACAATGGTCATTTTTTGGTGCAAGAATTGCAGTTGTGGAAAGATTTACATGGTCATGTGAGGATGAAGATAGACTTTCACCATAAATTTCAGAGACAATATCTTTATCTGAAATCATTCAAGAAGGCAATTCAATTAAATTCTCATCATTCTCATCATCACCATCACCAATTTTCAAGAGGAAGTCTGCAAATTCAGATTCGTCCACCTTAGCTCGCATATTTTTCGTAAGTTTGAAGATTTTAAAAAATGACTACAGAGGTGAAAACTTGATTGAATTTTGTACTGTAGCAGCACGTGATGAATGAGGAACAACAGGTAATACTTGTCGGAGATCTCCTCCCAATATGATGATTTTTCCACCAAATGGCACATCATTACCCATTATATCTTTCAGTAACCGGTTTATAGACATTAAAGAATGTTTGTTTGCCATGGGTGCTTCATCCCAAATGATGAGCTTAGCAGAACGAATAATATTAGCCTCTTTACTGTTCACATTCAGACCTGAAACAGAGTGTTCATGTAAATTTAGAGGTAATTTAAATCGGCTATGAACTGTACGACCATGGGGAAGCAACATAGCAGCAATTCCAGTCCAACTTGTATTCCTGAATTAATGCAACTTTGGATTAAACACCCATACACAAAAGTCTTTCCAGTTCCGCCTGGTCCATCCAAGAAGTATGCCTTGCAGTCACTTACTGACGCATCATTATTCTGAAGTAAGTGAAGAATTTCCTCAATAAAAACACTTTGTTCTTCATTAGCTGTAGCCATCATTTGTGTTAGTTCTCCAAATTGAATTTTCTCTCGATGTTTCTCTACATTTTGCGGGACATCCTCAATGGTAGGTAAATCAAAAGATGAAAGAGAAAAACCATGTAATTTTAGCGTACTGGAAATGTCCTGCAAAGCTAATTGGTAAGATATTTCAGCTATGTGAGATCTAAGGAAATCTTCAGACATAGCATCTTTGAAAATGTTCCATAAATTCAAAGCATTTGAAGGTGATTGAAATATACATATAGAGGAGAATAACTGTCGAAGCTGATAGGGCATCTGAAAGCAAGAGGCCTCTTCAAGAGCGCGCTGCCATTCAATATCATCGAATACTAAACCTCGTGCTGTAGCGGCTGCTTTAAAAGTAGGGTATGTCACATTTTCATAAGTCCTCAAACCTTCAAAACTGGTGGCTCCTACCACATGGAGCAACAGTAGACGTAAATGATAGCGCTCAGAATCAGAAGGTGGAACGTTATACATTCGGTCTATAGTTTTAGAATAAATTTTACGTTTGTGCCATTCATTCTTAATCCATACATAGTGAACTGGGGTTTCTGGGTAAATGTAAGGACTTCTTGTCATAGGATTGCTGTTCAACTTAAACCACGCAACTAACTGTGTTGTACGTAACTCTGCTTGGATTAATGCTTCCTCAGGCGCATCATTTTTGAAATATACATTCTGAGAATTGGGCAAATGAACTAGCAACAGAACTACAGTGTGCGATTGATTATCCATGGGATACGCGAACTTTCTCCAAGCAGCTTCACTTGGCCCAACATATCTAGCGTTCAGAAATACATTAATTTAATCATGATCAAGGGTATCATCTTCAGCTACCTCTATATTGCAGCAATCGTGGCCTTTATATACATACTCATGAATGTACTTGATAGAACGTACACTCGTACAGATTTCAACATTGATATGAGCGCGGAAATAGAGCAAGAGAAATGGATTGTATGGAACAATGAATTGATTAGTTATATCGACATACTCTCCATTAACGCGTTTTGTTATTGTACTCCCATTGTCTCGCCGTCTGTAGAGTGGATACCCATTCACATTTTCTTTTGTTTCCTCTGTAAAAGCTTTAGGGAAATTCTTTTTACATTCTCCATCTTTCATACACATACAGGCCGGATTGAGATGACCACACGGTCCGTGTACCATATGGGTCTTTACCAGGTCATACAATTCTTTTTGTGAAGGATCGGGAATTTCAGCAGATACAACTTTGTCAATATCTTCCGGATTTCTAAACTTGGAATTATCTTCTAATGTTAAAAGCAAATGAATATGTGGCAGCCCACGTTTTTGAAATTTGACGGTGTACAAAAAAGCTCTGACTGCTCCAAATATTTCCATTTTATAAATTATTCTCATTAACTATTGCACTTTAGCATGGAAAACTCGTACCACAATGTCTGGCCTGTTATTCGGTGTCTCCCAAGGATGAATACTATCTTTTATTTCCGGCCATGCAGGATGGCAAGTAAATGTAATGAAAATATCTGGTTTACCAAACTTCCTCACTAATGCCATAGGATCTTGGTAATTCTGCATCATATTTCGAAGACTACCAATGAAGGACGAAGGCAGAACTACAATTCGACCTACTCTCAACTTTTCCTGTTCAGCTCTCACACGTAAAGCGTCTGATAAGCCTACATATGTTTCTACACGCAATTTAGTTTGTTCTCGGCGGATGTACTTCAGTCTATCACCTTCAATGCGACAATAATAATCAACAAAAAGTTGTTGAGTAAGTTTTCCAGCATTTATCACAGGGTTGAAGGCACCAGCAGGACCACTTCCTCGTACTGCAATTCTATATAAAACATACTCTCGCATAGTAACAGTCTTTCTTATTTTTGTTTGACGTACACCTTCAATAGGCATATCTATATGCCAACCAGGTTCACCGCAGGGAAAAATCAAAGTATAACACATAGGATCACAATGCATACTATCATAATTTATTTTCTGCAATCCGCCTTCTTTTTCATACACTGAGATATGTCTGTGAGAAGGTGGCACTCCGTCACCTGTTTCAAACACAGCAGCAATTTCAGAACATGATGGGTCATTATAACGTCGCTTATCTTCAGATGGTTCATGATAGAATCGCATAACAAAATTGAGTGGAAGACGATTGTCTTTCTGAGCAAGAACTTTTTCCTCCTCGACTTTCTGATGCATTATCTTATATGAGCGAACATAAGGATTACATTTTTCCAACAAATTATTCAATTTTGTAAGTGTTTCTTCAGTCAAATCTGGGTTAGCACCATGGGACATTCTTATTTTATTAGCTTTGGCAAAATCAAGAATATATAACTGACCATATGAAGTGCTTTGTAAATCTTTGGGATAGAGAGGTGAAACTCGATGATGTACCATTCCGTGAATTCTGAAGGTGTAAGGACCATAATTTGGTGGCAACTCAACTTTTGACCAAATGAAACAAATGACATTGCATTATTGTATTGGCGAATATTCTCTCTAAAATTCTTGGATTTTCCATCAATACATGTGAACAACTTTTCCAATTCATGAAGAATAATAATGGGTGGAAGTTTAATTTTACCATCATAGCAACAGAGGGTTAAGCGGCCCGCTGTATTTTTCTCGGCTTTAAAATACAGTGCAGAGCAATGCTGACAAACCTCCTGAAGACTACCTACAGAGAAAAGTTTCACATCTGGAATAACATCTGAAACGGCGCACCTTGAAGTAATCTTAAATTTCTCAATTTTGTGATTACGCTGTCTTACAGTCTTAGCAGTTAACTCACGACGATCTGTTTAAGTGGCTTTACGTTTAGGCCTCTGAACAATAACAGCAACTACTTCATTGTTGGGTTGGCATTCACTGTCAGCCAATGAAGAAATGTTTTCAACATGATTACACTCTTCCACAGCTGCTACATTCGTACTTGCAGTACTCTTATTTTTTAAAGTACTATAATGTCCATCGTCCAAGTTGCCAGAGAATAATAAGTCGTGAATAATGAGGCCAGAACCATAGTCGGTAATTACATCACTATTCTCCCTGTGAACTCTGAACAGGTAATCGGAAAATAACTCACTCACACTGTGAAGTTCAGCATGCCCACCTTTCTGTCTATTATCACCCATTACACGTTTATAATCAGTCATTCTACTAATACTTCCATAAGATTCGTCACCAATAATATAATTTTTATATGCACGCCACTTCTTTGTAATATTGCCAACAACAGCTGAGCGTATTTCAATATGCCTATCTTCAGTACCACACAGACAGTGAGAAATTGCCCGGAATAAACAATTACCATCACCAATAATAGGAATCACTTCAAAACTGTTTGTCTTTGAAGGACCACACGTCATTGAAGAATTCTCATCCGCAGAGATTCGTATTTTTTTGTGGCAGAAGGACCACACGTCATTGGAGAATTCTCATCCGCAGAGAGTCGTCTTTTTTTGGTAAACTTCCGTTCCTCACACATCCTTTTAGCATTCTTCGTCTTCCTACCAAGACCCATAATTAAAAGTACTGAAATGCAAATATTTAAAATAATTGATCACTAAACTAAATAATATACGTATATGAATATCACTATCAGTTCTAAAAATATGTCTTACAATAATGAAATATATACGCACCTGTTTTCCGTACTTTCAAGTGTCTCCCATAGGTAAGAGAATATAACACTATCAGTAGTTTTCTTTACTAAGAGAAGGTGTCATAGCAGTAGGATAATCTTTCTTGAATACAATGAAGAGATAAGAGAATTCCATTCAGTTCGCATCCCCAGTGGTTTAGTTCTATTGCTTGCACAATCACTGGAAATATGAAACAGTTGAAATAATCTGTTCGATTGGTGACAAACTTATCTCCACTTATAAAGGATTTAGAAATAACAGTAAGCAGCAACATTTCCGTCTTAGATAAACACGTGTCTTTAGTGAAAATGCAAATTGTTAACTTAAAAGAAAAACATTTTTTTTTTTCTTTTTTTTTTAAACCTCAATACGTTGAAAAATAATGTATAGGATTGTTGAATTTGATGAACACTATAAGATTTTTTTTTTTTTTTTTTTAAGGGGGCATATTATAAATTAAATATATAAATTAAAATTCTGGATTCTTTTTGAGAAATCTAAAACTCGTTTAATTAAAAATTAAATTTTCTTCATATTAATTTTTTTTTTCAAATAATTGATTTACACGAAACGCAGGAAAATCTTGAAAAATTCTTGAAAAAATTGAATGTAAAGTTGATTGTGCACGCATAACTTTCCTCAAACTCAACGAATTTAAGCAGTTAATAGCTCAAAAGAAAGAGCTTGATACACTGAGTGTTCTTAGACTTGTGTCAACAGCCTACGTTAATTAGAACTCTAGTTATAGAGGTTTGAGTGAAGGAAAATCTTGAAAAATTCTTGAAAAAATTGAATGTAAAGTTGATTGTGCACGCATAACTTTCCTCAAACTCAACGAATTTAAGCAGTTAATAGCTTAAAAGAAAGAGCTTGATCCACTGAGTGTTCTTAAGCCGGTATCACACTTGTTCTGTGAGCGCAGCTTTAAGCACAGCATGAAGCATTTAGTGCAACTGCTATACTAAAATAACCATGTGATAGGAAATTCCTCGGTGAAACATTAGCTGCAGCGTTTTCCACAACGGACTGGAAATGCTTTGCGTAACTGACCAATAAGGAAAGGGCAACTACATCACTCACTGTCAAGTTAGGTCGAGGGGAGGGCTAAATCACAAAATATTGTCATTGAAAGAAAGTAAAAGGATCTATGTTTTTTTTTTTGTTTGTTTGTTTTTTGTTTAGACTATTATAATTATTTCGATAAAACTTTTTCCTATTTCTTTTTTTTGTGGAAATCTTTTTTAAGTGCAATAATTAATTCGACAGCTTTTATTTTTCTATGAACAAAAAAAAAAAAAAAAAAAAAAAAAAAAAAGAAAGAAAGAAAGAAAGAAAAATTTTTGACATTTTTTAAAAATTTAAAACTTAGCAATCCTCTTTTTTTTTTTTTTTTTTTTTTTTCTGAAACGAAAGACATTTATAAATTAATAATTATGAATGATTGGCAGTTTATTAATGTTCTGCATAAATATATATATATATATATATATATATATATATACTTTACATGCTCACATTATTTTATACTCCATTAATGATAAAATGTAAAAATTTTTAATATTTTAAATTAACGTAATTTAAAGTACATACAAAAATGTCGATCAGAAAATTTAAGAAAAAAAAATTATTAATTATAATTTTTCATTATAATAAAAATTAGTTTTAATAACTCATTGATTATGTATTTTTATTTAGTGCGGTTTATAATAATATTTATAAATAGAAATTTATTACCTATAATTAATAAATAATTTATTAATTAAAAATATAAAGTAGTTTTTGGTTTATGATTAATAACTGTATTTTATTATTTAAATGTAATAATATAAATTAATTCAACACAATTCATAAATTTTATTTTCTATGAACAACAATAACAACAACAAAAAAAAAAAAGAAAGAAAGAAAAATCTGTAACATTTTTTAAAAGTTTAAAACTTAACAATCCTCTTTTTTTCTTTCTTTTTTTACTTTCTGAAACAGAAGATATTTATAAATTAATAATTATAAATAATTGACAGTTTATTACTGTTCTGTATAAATAAATAAATAAATTTATTTATTTATTTATTTATTTATTACATGCTTATATTATTTTATACTCCATTAATGATAAAAGGTATGATTATTTAATATCTGAAATCAACATATTTTAAAATACATACAAAAATGTCGATCAGAAAATTCAAGAAAATAAAAAATTAATTTATTAATTATAATTTTTCATTATAATAAAAATTAGTTTTAATAACTCATTGATTATGTATTTTTATTTAGTGCAGTTTATAATATTTATAAATAGAAATTTATTACATATAATTAATCAATAATTTAGTTATTAAGAATATAAAGTAGTTTTTGGTTTATCATTAATAACTGTATTTTATTACTTAAGTGTAATAATGTAAATTGATTCAACACAATTCATAAAATAAATTATTTAAAAGAAATTATTAGTAATTTTATTTATTTATTTATTCTAAATCTTATTTTATTTACTTCTAATTAATAAATATAAATATGGTATGAACTTGGCGACTTTAGTTTAATAACTTGTAATAATGATCGTGAAAATTACCATGCACAATCAATAAAATTGTATAATTATTAACAGAATTTTAATTATGTTGTTATATTAACTTGTATTTAAAAATACTTTGATTTTTAAATATTTAACATTTTATGAGGAATAAAATTCAATAGAAAATATAATTTTTATTTTTATTTATTTATTTATTTTTATGAAATTTAAGATGCACCACTAAGTATAGCAGGGGGTGTGTTTATCTGAGCGATAAATCTTTTAGAATAGCGACGCTATGGTCACGCCTACCGCAGAGCTGCCAACCTAATCCGACAAATTGTTAGTACTTCCCCTTTTTCTATATCACTTAATTTTTAAAGTAATTTTCTTCAAATATATTTGCGATGAATTAAGAAGAAAAAAACTATAAGAAATGACTGGTGTAGAAAAAGGGACGTTACTAACAATTTGCCGGAATAGGTTGGCAGGTCTGCTACCGAATTTCGCGGAGCACTAAATGAAACACTTGGCAACCCTTCCTCTCTTGTTTGCTTTGCAAAAGGATGCATGAAGCGCTTATGACCATATCACACGAGAGACTTTCGTTCAGCAATTTTACTAAACACAGCATTATACCCAACATACTCAGCCTGATTTTGTTCAAGGACAGCAAGTTTTCGGATGATCAACTTTTACGAAACCATTTAGAAAAAGCTGAGAGTGTTGAGAGTGTGTTGATCAAAATTGTCCAATGGGAGGAATAAACAGGATTTTTTCCTCGAATACCTTTAGAGAATGGAATACATCACGCTACCAATTCGGGGGAACCCTACGGCCAACTGACCGGTTTCTCGTTCGTTCAGCATAGTGAACATGTTGCGTATAATGTTGTGTTGAGTATATATACTCCCGTGTGATACGGCCATTAAAGTTTCGCATAACAGTCAGTGTGATAGCGGCTTTAGACTTGTGTCAACAGCCTACGTTAATTAGAATTCTAGTTATAGAGGCTTGAGTGAAGGAAAATCTTGAAATATTCTTGAAAAAATTGAATGTAAAGTTGATTGTGCACGCATAACTTTCCTCAAACTCAACGAATTTAAGCAGTTAGTAGCTCAAAAGAAAGAACTTGATCCACTGAGTGTTCTGAGAGTGAAACGATCAAGATCCATTCATTAGTAGAGGAGCTATGAGAATTCGAATTGCTTGAGTGAATGTGTCCCATAAGAAATGTACAGTGAAGAATCGCGTTTGAGTATAACTTGAGTAAGGTGGGAGTTGAGTAAATTTCAATGATTGATGACATATCTGTGTCTAAATACCTTTCATTAAAAAAAAAAAAAAAAAAAAAAAAAAAAAAATGAAGGAAATCGGCCGGATAGAACGGCCAGACGGACTGACTTTAGTTTTCATAATTTTTTTTTTTTTAATATATAAGATTATTATTATTATTATTATTATTATTATTATTTTACATTATATTTAAATAAATCCAAAAATTTCAATTATATGTGTATATGTATCAAAATTTAGTAAAAATATTTTGCCAAAATAATGACTGAGGTAAATATGCCCTTTAATATGTACATTGCAAATTGCTAAGAAAAATTAATATACTTGCATGTAATTATTCAATATAATCCCTCATAAGGAATTGGTTGTGGTTATGCTTTGATACATTTTTTTTTTTTTCTATTTTCCCTTCTTTTCGGAACATTTTAAAGTATAATATTCTATAAGATTATATTTTAAGCAAAATAAAATATATTTTATTTATTAGCTGTGTATGTCTATGCATATTTAAAAAATAATATGTTCAATTCAAATTTGAGATGAAGTTATCTTTTTCATAAAGCATAATAAAACATTTTTACTGAGAAATAAGATCTTATTTAATTTATTACTTAAATAAAAGATTAATCCAGTTGCAAAAGAGGGGAAAAAATAAAAATAAATGTTTCTTCGAGAAAAAAGTGAAAAAAGATTAAATGTATACATCTATGTCTATTTAAAAATATGTATTGATGTACATATAGGTATAAAATTCTTTTCACAATATAATAATACTGATTTAATAGGTATGTTAATTAAATCATTTTTCTAAATACCTATTACTTAATTTTAAAATATTTATTTAGAGAAGAAAAAGAAGTCCAGCAACTGTAAAATGTTTTCTTCTTTACTATATATATATTTAAAAGAAATATTACTTGGAAGGTTCTTGCATAAAAAAAGAAAATAAAAAGGGGGGTGAGGCAATATACATACATATATAGTAACAATAATTTATTTTTTTAATGATCAAACATAAAAAAGGTGATCTGAATTTATCATTAACCAATTATATATAAAAATTAAGTTTTATGTAAAGCAAAAAATATTTTTAAAAATTAAATGTATAAAAATAATTTTGAAATATCCCAAAACACTGCTGTATCTTTATCAAGGGCAAATATAGCAGCAGGGTAATAGAAATTTAATTGTTTTTGAGACAGTGATATACATCATAATATAAAATCACTATCATTGCTTAACAAATCAAATACTTCAGCAATGATATATATACAAAGATAATAACAATGTAAAAATTAAAAAGTAAATTTTTACTTGCATTTATTTTTAATTTTTACATTATATCTATAAATTCAAATTTTTGAAACGTACATTTCAAAGTTTACTAAAAATATTTTGTTAAAGTATTATGCTATATTTTAAAATATATGTCATATCAGATTGTCAAGAAATATTAATATATTTCATATAATTATTCAATATACGCTCCTAATGAAGAATTGTCTGCTTTTGTGCTTTGATACTTTTTTGGATTTTTTCTAATTTTCTTTCACATATTTTTACTGTAAAGTAAGGTTTGACTTATTTTATTACTTAAAAAATAATACTAATAAAATAATTTTGTCGCAAAAGAAATACATATATATATATACAGTACTGGCCAGAATGGATGACTCACTTGTTTTTTCCCATTCATAGTGATGTATTGGCGCCAGATGTTCGTTTTGGCTGTCTGCCAAAATGCAGGTGTTCTTGCTTGGCATTTCGTTAGTTTATTAGTTGTGTTCGCCTTGAGTTGACGTACAAACTTTTGCAGAAGGGTGAAATAGTATAAAAATGCCTGGTAAAAGAATTTCACGCAAAATGCATGCACAAATAAAGATTCTGAGCGAAGAAGGTTATAGTACTCGGGAAATTGCTGCCAGATTACAATTGGCCCAAAAGACAGTTTCCAGGTCTATAAGGAATTTCAAATAACCGGAATTTATGGATATTCAAAGCCAAAAGGTCGTCACAAGAGCATAAGTAAGCGCATGGATGAGTCCATAATTTTGGCAGCGAAGAAGTCACCTAGAAAATCAGCGAAAGCAATCCAAGCTGGTTTACCAAAAGATGTTAATATCCCTAGCCAAAGGACAATCCGCAGGAGGCTATTCAATGCCAATTTAAGTCCTACAAGCCTCCTAAAAAGCCTAAACTGTCTCCCAAAAACATTGCTGACCGACTGGCATTTTGTAAAAAGTATCAGGGTTGGACTGCGGAGCAATGAAACATGTGATGCTTTCAGACGAGACTCAAGTATCGCAGTTTTATGCATTTTGCAGAAACATACAACGGCCTCCCAATAAAAGAGACTGTCAATGCTACATTATTCCCACTTTGAAGAATGCTGCAAAACTCATGGTCTGGGGAGCCATTTGTGCCAAAAGAAGATGTGGAATGTGGCTCATCAATTATTGGAACTGTTTATCTCGATGTGCTAAAAGAGAAGTTACCACCATTTATGAATATCAACCAGTGCACACACTTCCAACATGATGGAGCACCTTGCCACCAGACTAAATCTGTTAAGACATGGATTGCAAAGCACGGGTTTCAGATCCTTGGGCCGTGGCCCGGAAATTCCCCGGATCTAAACCCAATCGAGAACTGTTGTGTAATTTTAAAGCGCAAAGTTGTTGAGCGTAACCCCACTTCACTTTCGGACTTAAGAGAAACTATAAAACAAGTGTGGATTACAGAAATTACACCAAAACTATTGCGAAAAATTACGTATTTCCATGCCTGATCGTATCCTAGCTGTATTGAAAAAAAAAAAAAAAAAAGGTTTCCACACCAAATATTCAACCATTTCTCAATTATGTATGTATACTGTGCTTAAATAACTAAAATTAATATTTCCCATAAAATAAATACTTAGTTAAATGCAATTATTCTTATGCATTCATAAACATCACAGTTTTTTGTGGTGAGTCATCCATTCTGGTCAGTACTGTATATATATATATATATATGAAATTATAATATATGTTTTCAGTCATAATAGTTGTAAATAAGTAACAAAAATAACTAAAGAAAAACTTACATATATGTATGAGATGAAATATTTTTGCATAAACTATAAACGAAAAACTACTAAATGTGAATAATTATTTTTAAAAATATGAATGATATAAGATGATAGCTTTTCACTTAAACAAATAATTTAATGGAAATTCTCTCTTTCTTAAAGTTATCTTTTTTTCTTAAACATGACATTTAAATCTTCTAAAAAAAGACGTTACTTATTAGAAATTTATTTTGATAATAGAATATTAATAATTTTGTTTTCATTTTAGTGTAGTGTAAAAACGGAAATCTTTTATACTTCAAATATATAGATATTAATTAAATTAGACCTGTTTAAAACAGGTTAAATATTAAAAAATATATACTAATTACAATAATAATAAGTTGATTATCTATAAATCTTAAATGAAGTTGTCTCTTTCGGATTTCTTTTGTAATAGAGAGCGAAAATAGTTTCGATTTCGTCGCCCTTCGATCGTGACGTCAAAAACCGTCCTTCCGCTTTATCTAGAGACGGCAATGGCCAGCATCGCAATAAAAACTTCCTGTATGCGCAAATAGGCGGCAAAGTAAGAAATAAGCTGTGTTAATCATAAAATCATGCAATTTATAGGACTCTGATTTGTTTATTTCTTGTTACGCATCCCTGCAGCGCCCTTAAAAAAATTAACTTTTTTTTTTCTTTACAAAATAACAACAACAACAATAATAATCTCCGTTCACGAGAATAACTTTTTTGCAAACCGCGTTCAATTCTACCGATTCCTTCAATTTTTATGAATTTTTAAAATGTCTACAGAGTTATGGGACACTTGGTATAATAGGACCCCCTTGTGATTTTTAAATTTCGTTGCCATTTTGGTGATGAATAAAAATGGTTATCGCAACTGCAGAAGTAATGAACTTGGCAAAAGAGGTCCGAGCTACTTCGGTGCCAGATCTCAAATTTGGCCAAATATATCCTTTACTAAAGTTGTTCCATTTCTTTCACGTCATTTTTCTCAATTTTTTTTTTAAAATATATATATATATATATATATATATATATTTAACTTGATGTGAGAAAAAAGGAAAAACACATTTTAATTGGCCTAAAGACACAACTGTGTGATATTTAATATAAGAAAAACGTTAGTAATTGCTTCATAAATTAAAAAAAAAAAAGAACATGTCCATAATAAAGTACATCATATCGAAATACATCATGTAAACAGAAATTATTCTTCATCTGCATGAGTACATAAATTACATATTATTATAAAATTTAAGTTGAAAAGAAAAAGGATAAAGAGTTCTTGAAATAAAGAGAACTATGTGGTTTTCAAAAAGCCAATGAGCTGAAGGTAGTAACTTAACAATGGAATAAATAATATAAATAATTAGAAACTAAATAATATTTACATAAAAATTACCATTGTTTACATGGTTTTCTTCTTTTTAAACGTTAAGACTATTTCAGTTAATCTGCAACAAAAAAGTTCTCTAGAACCACACGGAATTAATATATATATAAGTAAGAGTAAATAAAAAAATAAAAAAATTGCCAACGTATGTTTAAGCAAAGTTTTTGCCTAGATTTTGGAAAAACGCAGAAGGTAAATTGCAAACAGGGATGAAATAAACAAAACTAAACGAATTTTACCATTTCAAAGAAAAATATTTTTTGCACAGAAATTTATCCGATAGGTTATTATCACTGGAAGAAAATAATTTTTACTGGTGAGTAACTTCTCAAAGAGTGAAAAGACATTTCAATACACTTTTTTGACTATTCCGATGAAATGTTTCACGACTGCTCTGCCAAAAATCGACAAAAGAGCTTATGGTAATATTAAAAGGTGTTGTAGGTCTATAATGTGTGTGCATATACATCACATGTATAATCTGCTGTAAAGATTTTCACTTCAACCTGATTATTTATATGAAGCGCAGAAATGTTTGTCTTTTTAAGTAATGACTACTGTGAATTTTTCGTAAGGTGTTCATTTTAAATTATCACACAAGCTTGAGGGGAAAAAAAAAATTGCCAGATGTAATTGACTTGTATTCATTATTGTACCGGCAGAGTAATTTTTTATCATAAATTATTATTATTATTATTGTAATCAGTTAATTTCAGAGAATTAAAAATAAATCTTTGTCAATATAAAATATTTTAATGGTTTAAGTTCCCTTTAGCTTTTCTTTTTATGCTTATTTTTTATTTTGCAGGACTATGTTCTAACACTGACATCACAAGTTTATGAAAGTTTGGGTTGGTCGGACGGCTCCGAAAATGAAAGCATTTCTCAAAAGTAAAAATATTATTATTACTATTATTTATTTTTTTATTTATTTTTACTATTTATTTTTCACATAGGATATCTTCAGAAAACCAATCCTGAAAACAACGTTTGTAAGGTCTGAGCGCTTGCCTCGGCTATCTTAGACCTCCATTTTAAACTTGAACTTAATTTAATAAATGAATTTAAGAGACTCTTTAGATTAAAATAAATTAATAATTTATATCAATTTGAAATATTGGGAGAAAAGACTTGTGGAAAAACTCAGTACTTAATCAGATAAATAAAGTAATAGAAAACTACAGCTCACCATTTGCGATTAACTTTTAAAAAGCGGGCTCTCTAGCTCTCAGGAGATAATTGATTCTAAGCCCCCGTTAATAAGTAGAAGCTCACATCCGCTAGACTACTTAATCCGCTTCTCAATAATAACACTTCACTAGATTCGCTCGGTACACTACCTTGTAATCACGACTTCTTTATACGCCACCAACAACAACACTATCTCGTAATACCTACGAAGCCAACACCACAACACCAACTCTTACCACACTTCACTTATTTAACTATCTTGAAACGACAATCTTCATCACTTCAATTTGCCAACTTCAATAACTAATCGTATTCACACACCCTACGCAAGCTGCGTGAGTCCTACTTTCCTTTTAGTGACTCCAAGTCGGTGTAAACTCATCCCAACTTCAATCTGTTGCGTCATCAACTGTGCTGGGCCCAGACTTCGTGTTTTCAATCTCCTATCGAAATTCCTTCACAACTGGCTACATTCGCTTAACCTAACTCGACGCCACAATCTTACTTTCCTGCGGCGACATTCTTTTGACTCAACCTCTTTTACCCCACAACCCCTCCCTTGAAAATGAAAACTTCGCCTGGAAACCCCAACGGGTTTAAACAGGGAAGTTTAAAGTTTAATACCCTTTTTCAGTGTTAGTTGAGGGTTTTTACTAACTAACAATACAAGTGTGAGGAAGTTACTTACATATTATTTAAATACATATAATTTTATTCTAATTTTATTAAATGTCAAATTATCAGTTAAATAATTAAATAAATAAATTTAATTTAAACCTAATTCTCAATTATGTTACTTAACGTATTCGAAATTATCTGAGAAGCTCACTTTTATTAATGTCAGTTCTTTCAATGTTTTTAAATGAATAATACAAATTTTCTTTTAATATTATAAGAAAGACTTATTATTGAAAGAGAATAATGTGCATTTTCCGTGAAGCTTAGATAATTAAGTGAAGTTCATTGCTTAGTTTTTTGAATAAATATCATGATTAGCTGATGCAATTTAAATCTTTCGCGGTTAATAAATAATAAATAACTTTTTGATTACCTATCAAAGTTTTGTTTATTAAATAAATTGCCCTTTTAGAAAACTCATCATCAAATATATTGCAACAGTTTATTTCATTATAGCTAAATTTAGAAATCCCTGTTAGATTATATCATTAATGAAATGATTTAGTTTCTAATTTACAATAATACTGCAATCGTCAGATGTAACGGATTTTGATTCGTGTGATTTATTTCATTGGCGAAATAATTGGCTATAAGTTTTAATAACGAACTTTCGAATTCAAAATGTCCTCCATGTTTCCATCAAAAATTATACCTCTGGGGGTCACCGAAGCGGGAGAGCCATCCCTTCCGTGGAGGATCAAAATTGTGATGGCACGTCTCCGGACCACTCCTAGGGGTGTGTCCCAGACCGTCGCCATTTGCCCATGTGCGCAGCACTAGTGCGACGTGAATCCCAACCATCCATTCGAATTCAAAATATTTATATCATTTTATTCAGAAACAAAGAAAGTATTTGGCACTATAATTTGGCTGTTTTTTCTGAAATTTAGTCTTTTTTTCTTCAGACATCTCAGATCTGTTCTAGTGTAAGGACTCAGAACTGCTCATCATAGTATTGTAACGACGTTATTATTTTCGCTCGCTCCCCCATCGTATTCGACTATCCCAACGTTGCTCCTTGGAATTATCTGCATTATTATTAAACAGTTTACAACGCTCTGTATCAATTTGTTGGAAATATTCATCCTTGATATTTTTGAAAAATTTCTTCAATAAAAGACATCCTGATGACTGCAGTCACTGTATTTTAGTAACGTTTCTTGTTTACCCTTTCTTGCAGTTTTCTTTACTAAACAACGATCACTGCAGCAACGAACTTCATAACAACAAGTACCTATTGAGAGCAGAATTTACTTTAAAAAACAAATAAGAACTTCTTTTTTTTTATTTATTTATTTATTTTTATTTTTTTTTTTTCTTTTTTTTTTTTTTAAGAAGCACTGTTTAGCAAGGAGGAGAGGAGAAAAACTTAAATAAATGATCAGTAAAAGTACTGCTATTTAACATAATAGGGTGAGTAATTTAAGGAACAAAAAAAATATTTTAGCCGCGTTTTCTGAGAGAAAAACTGTTAGACTGCGAATGAAAGAAAAAAAAAATAATTTTGAATAATACAGTTCGTTTACTAACAGAAACTCCGAAAACGGAAATAAAGTACTGAGTTTTTCTTTAAAGCACTACAGAGGGGAAGGGGAAATAAGCTTCTTCATGTGTAATAGAGCGCTATCCCCGTAATACTAAATGCCCGTCGCATTTCTTCTTTTTCATTGTTAAAGTACTGCCATCTATTAATAACTATATTGGAGTAACTAACATAAATTATTATAATTTGCATTTTTTATTAGACACTGCATACTGAAATTTGCAATGTCCCCCACGTTGCACAAATAAAAACAATTACATATTTTAATTTTTTCCCTTATAATTAAAAAAAAAAACATTCTTTTATTGACAATATTTTAGCATGTAACATTTGAAAATTCTATTTTTAAAAAAAAGAAGAAGAAGAAAAACGCATTTCTACTAAAAAATAAATAAAATAAAATAAAATAAAATAGAAAACAGTTTTGTACTCGAGTTTCGTTTACATACAGTCGGCTGCAAAATTATTCGAGCACTAGCAATAATCCTTGCCAAAAAAAAGTACACTTAATACAGCTTTGTTAAATAAATCCTTGTCGAGTCATGTTCTTAATCAGTCTAAGAACATGATTCGACAAGGATTTACTTAGCAAAACAGTCTTAAGTGTACTTTTTAAATATAGGAATTATTGGCTAGTGCTCGAATAATTTTGCAGCCGACTGTAACTTTGACTAACAGTTTTATATTACAAAATTAAGTATGACATATAATTAAATTGTATATAAGATATTTGTAAAATGAGACAATTAAAATACGTGCGAATTTTCTATTCCCATGATGCCATGCATTTCTTAGCTATCTTTTATAAAAGCAATTCCCATTAAAATTTGGTTGTGATAAATTTTGAATGTAAATAATTATAGATATTTACAAAAATCCCCAGAATTTTAATTAGAGAAATTTCAAAATATTTTTTTCTAATTTAACTGCATTTTATAAATTATTAGCACTTACTATATATTTAAGTACTATATTTTTACTATACATTTAAGTAGCTCCAAAGAAAAATAAAACAAACAATTGTCTATGTAACAAAAAATATTTATTCACAACATGGTATCTTCCTTAAAATCTTATTAATTTCCTGAAGCATTTATTAAGAAAAAGAGGTTGGGGGGGGGGGGGGAGAAGGGGAGGGGCTGATGACATAATTATATAAAACTGCAAACCTTCTGCAAATATTTGTAGAAAATTTTTCTGTTAAACACTATCAAGTAAAAATTGTATGCAGATCTATTAATTTGCATTCATTAATTTTTAAAAATAAAAACAGTGTTGTTGAGGTGTTTATAAATAAGATTCCTGAATTATATTATAATAAATTTAAGGGAAAAAATATATTTGGCATAGGTACACTCTGTTCAGTTCCTCAGTTTATATTTGTTCTCATTTGCCTTATCACAATTTTCAATTTGCTGATTAATTTTACTATGATTATTTTCGTATTTTAGCTTTCAAGTAATTCCAAACTATTTTTAATGCAATAATTCTCATAATGCGCTTCATACGAAATTTTGTATATTCTCCCACGTTTGAAAAAAATAAAAATAAAAATAATTTTAAAATAACTCACTAAATTTTCAAATTAGAATATTTCATACAGATTTTCAAATTAGAATTCTTCATATTAGAACGAGTTCTTTATTTATTTATTTATGTGATATTCATACCAGCATCGTAAATGATATTTTAAAATAGGTCCGACATCTTTACGATAAAAATAATTTTTATAATGCACATTTATTCAAAATTTTCTCTTTTCTCTCAGTCCCATCAATGACCGAGAGATTCTGACCTCTAAGCTGGGAAAAGGGAAGTGCCGATTTTGATTCCAGATCGCGCTTGTCGACCAAGCTGTCAGGAGTTTTCCACGGCTTTCTACAAGACTCCCGTTTTATATATCCATAGTGTGATCGGGTGCTAAAATTTCCAATGAATCATTATCGATTAAATTTATTCTTAATCATCTATTTAGTTCAATGTTCTGGTGAAAGATTTATTTATTTATTTATTTATTTATTTATTTTTAAATACCAAAGTTGTTCATACCTATAGTATAATAGGGAATAGGGAACTAAAATTTCTATTGTCATTCATATAAAATATAAAAATATATAATAAAATATAAAATCGTATAGTTCTAAAAAATAAATAAAATAAATAAATAATAATAATAAAATGAAATAATAATAAGTTTGGTTTAGTATTCATAGCACTTTCTCTTACTCTGAATTTCCGTAAAGAAAGGTTATTACACTTCTAATGAAAGGTCAGAAGCAATGTATTTGAAAATATACAGTGAAATATACATCATATGAAAATAGTAATATACACGCAATTTTGTTTGGTTTTAACAAAAAAATTTAAATAGCATCCCTGTATGTAATAGATTTGGAATAAAGAGTTTGGACTTAGTGTTCGTTTATAAATCATACCGGTAATAGAAACACACACTAACCACTAAAAATATGATTTTGGGGTTTAGGCGATCTCAAAACATGCAAATATAGTAAAAACTCAATTTTCGAAAATTTGAACACACACACACACACAAAAAAAAAAAACTTTCTCTACTCTTATTTGGGTAATATATATATATAATTTTTTTTTTTTTTTTTTTTTTTTTTTTTGTCAAATCAAGTTCACATGTATTTGTCACTGTAAATATAATTAAAATATGCTATTATTCAATTACACAAATGTCGTCTTTTAGTACATAAATTTCATAAAATGTTTTAAAAAATCTTGCTGAAATACATAATAATTAAAAAAAATACATGGTGTGACATTTACACTACTTTATTTTACCCTGCCAATCAATACTATTAAGACAGATTGCAGATTAAGGGGAAGATAACAAGTACTGTATATAAACTTACGTTAAAAAAATAAATAAATAAATAAAAATAAAAATAAAATTTGGTTTAGGAACAGATTTATTTGTATTCTATTTACTTGTAAATATAACAAAACTCAATTTCGATAATTTGACCCAAAAATAATATTTTCTCTACTACTCTTACGGATAAGATAAAAGGGAAAACAATCTTTATCTATTATATTTATTTTTAAAACTTCAAAAGTTTTCTAGATTTTGTTTTCTCTTTCATATATTGGTAGTCTGTTGATTTTTTGCGAAAATTTGTAACATAAGGTCATAAAAACTTATTTAAAATAAATTTACATAATACCGTTTTATGATTTTCCTCATTGTTTAAAGGGCATGAGAAAATATATTTCTGATTAATGGTGGTAAAAACAGAGCCATTAAAATTTTAATTGTATCTTTTTCAAATCTTTTTTTGCCAAATAAATATCTTGCAGATAAAATAACTAAGACATTTATACATAAAATAACAAGAAATTTATGAAAAAAAAAAAAAAAGTTAAATAGTAGTTTTAATCATAGGCACTTCTGTGAGACAAGCAATGTAAACGCTTACAATTGTTTGTTCTAGGAACCCTCAATAGAGAGAGACTGGACACTGGCGCGCCGGCTTTTTGACGAAATTCTCCATTTTAGTGCCAGTTGCTCCATTGCTTACCATTACGCTGAGAAGAAATTTTGATTATTTTACGTCATAATCGAAAAGAACTTATTTATTACATTTTTGCTTTGTTGGAAGATAAATTGTTTTAATTTTGGAATACTTTTAAAAGATAAAAATGCATAATTGTTTATTTTATATCATGCTTTAAATACTCTGCGTGCTCTTATTGCATGCTGTTTTACGTATTTCTTTCCTAACATATGAGATAATTACGTTATTTATTTGCTAGCTATTAGTTTTTAAGTTCTGTTGTGCAATATATTTAATATGTTAGATCTCAATGTATTTTTCTGAAATATTTTAAAATACATAGCTAAAATAACTATATAAAAATATATTTTTTGATTTTTGCTGGTATGCAAAATGTATCAGATTTCTTAAAATAAAGAAAACAAGGTGTATATTATTTGCTAACATATGAAATATAAATTTCTTTTAAATAACTAGGGGGCTTTGCCCCCTGCTCGTTCCGCTCACCAACCCCCGAGGAAGGCTTTCCCTCACCCCGACTTGCTTCGCTCCTGGATTCTACCCGACTATTCGGAACTTTGCCTTTCATTGAATTGGAATATTAATAATTTATAACACAAGAGAAAAGTTGAACAATATTATAGAAATCCACCATATTTGGTATCACATTGAAATACACAATATTTAATATTATATCATTTATAATATGTGAAAAATCTGTCTTAATGTTTGACAGTTTAATAACAATTTGCCATTATTTTGAGAGAAAACATATGTTAGACAGCTAGACACACAAAATAAACAACGATAGCACTAACTCTTTAGAACAGAGAGAAATTCTTAACATCTAAACGATTTAGCGTTACAGCTTTAGTATACGATTCACTTGTTAAATTTTTGTCACTATTTGACGATGAATTTTTCTTGAGTAGGTAAGAAACATCGGTTCTAGGTCAGGAGGGGGAGGCGTTGAGGCGCAGACAAGCCATGTGGGTGCCACACCAACCCCTGAGGGTCTAGATCATAGACCTTATATACTAGACCACGCATTCCCCCTCGTTATTTGACTGCATCATGAACGAGCTTCCCCAGCAAAATTGTCACGTGATGTTGGCCTAGAGGAAGAGTGAAGAATGATCACTATGTTATTTTTCTGTAGGAACGAATTTTGTGTTTTTTAATATTTTTATTCTGCACGCACTTTTTATTTTAGCATTTAGATTTACACATGGATGGAAAGCTAAATTTTCATAGATTAATTACATAGAAAAAAAAATTATGATAAATCATTTTGCAAGCGAAAAAATTGCGTTTGAATTCTTACTTCAGTCAGAGAAGTATGAGATTATGCTTGCATACGGGAAAAAAAGAGAGAGAGAGAGGGGAATCACCCCTAGGTCAAGTTCACGTGACTTCCGAGACTCAGAGCAAAGGATGGAGGTATCAGATTACACCCTCATGTTGAAGACATTCGCTATAATGGTCAGTCCTATTGATGGCGTGGTCTAGTATATAAGGTCTATGGTCTAGATGACTTGGCGTTGACCTTGACATCCCCTCTGACAGTATCGTAAAAGATGACGAGGGTGTTAATGAGGAAATTTAATTTTAAAAATTAATTAGTGATTTTTGTAAAAGGTGACGATGATTTTAAAGAGATGTTTGTAGTAGAATGAAAAAAGCATGATATTGTTTGTGAGTCATTAGGAAATTAATTAGGAAATTAATTATAAAAAAAAATTAAAAAAATTTAAAAGTTGGGAAATAAATAAGGAATCGATAAAATATATGAATTTAAGAATGAAGGATGTTGATGTGAATATACTATGAAAGAAATAGAGAGATCTGACAGGGATTCGAACCCGGTACCTTGCAGTAAAAAATATTTCCATAAGACAGTAGTTTTCGAGCGTGAAACCACTGACCTATAGAAATATGACCTGATGGCTCTATTTTAGATATAAATATGGATTTTTTGATTGAATATCATTTAGTGTTCGTCATGTTACGGTCCCGAGAGGAAGGGATTTTCGTGTTCTGCATTTATTTTGTCATGTGCATTGTCTTTTCGATTTTTTATATTTTTTCTGAAGGTGGAAAGTTTAACGTTGACTTTATTTTAAATTTAAACGATACGGGAAATTTATCCTTTTCAATGTAATGCCTTCACATGCGTGCTGCCATGGAGGAAACTTATCGAGATCCGAAAGCGTTTGCAAGTTTTGGAGGTGTAGATGCCTTACACCGTGCTGTCCGCGGCAAGTTATCAAAGAAAAAAAATTCGAGAATGGTTACAAGGAATACACGCATATTCACTTCACAAACCGATTCGAAAAAAATTCCCCACGAATCGTGTCATAGTATCCAGAATTGATCAACAGTGGCAAGCAGATTTAGCTGATCTGACGTCTCTTCAAAAGTTTAACGATGGATTTCGCTACATTTTAACTGGTATTGACATCCTCTTAAAACGAGCGTGGGCGGTTCCTCTGAAATCTAAAAAAGGTGAAGAGATTGTGAAAGCTTTTGAAAAAATTTTCTCTGAACGAAAACCCAACTGTTTGAATACGGATGCAGGAAGGGAATTTTTGAATAACAAGAGTAAAGTTCCATGACCTCATGAAGTGGTATTTAGATAGGAGATGAGTGGCAACAGCCAGGGAAGAGGGAACGGAGTTGGATGGAACGAGAAGAATGACATGATCGAGAAGAATAATTTTATTTGTATTCTAAATGTTTATCTATGTTTTGTGCATTTTTTAGTAATGTCTTATTAAATGTTTTCGTCTTTAAGTACGATGTGTTTTATTTCAAAGCCACGACTGAATTAATTTAATTTTAAGTGATGGTGTCTCCAATCAAGCAGAGACCAGGATCGAATTTTACTGGCGCAGCCTTTTAGTAGGATAGAAAAGGATACCTAGAAAATGGGGCAGGTAAGAGCTTTCGTGTATATGCCCAAATATTTTAAGTGTACATTTTAAAAATGTTTTTTTTTTTATTTTATTTTTTCCCCGAACAAAAAATGAAAATAGAACGTCAGTTCTAATATTTTGAATATGTTCGATATGAAGCACGCCAGTGCAAAATAAATATTCGATAAGAAGCACGCCAGTGCTAAATAAATATTCGATAAGAAGCACGCCAGTGCAAAATAAATACTCTATAAGAAGCACGCCAGTGCTAATTCTGTGTAAAAAAAAAAAAAAAAATTTCTTTTGTTGGTATTATAACGTAAAATTATATACATAATAGAACGCCAGTTCTAAGTTTTTGTTCTCAAATACATTCGAATAAAGTTCACGCCAGTGAATGTCAATTTTAATACAGTGTGAATGTATTAAGTGTATTATATTTTACGCTGGTAAATAACAGCATACGATGTCACGCCAGTGATTGTTTAATTTTAATGCAGCCTATATGTATTAATTACATTTATTTACGGCAGTGAATAAAGGTTTAATATTTCACGCCAGTGAATATTAATTTTAATACAATGTAATTTTTTTTATTTACTTCAAAAAATATAGAGTTGTTTATCTGTTAAATATCTACAATTGTAGATCTTGATATTTTCCCCCTCAGTTTGATATATATACATATATATATATTTGTTTGTTTGCTCTCCGAAATATAGAGTCAGAAGTATTTTGTGTGATGAAATAAATTAGAGTAAATATCGTATTTTGTTCCTGAAATTGGAAAATCTATTTTTTTAGAATATTTATATTTTAATGAATGTACCTAATATGAAATATATATGAGAGTTGATTCAATTTAGTTATTAAGTGCTGAAATTACACAGATAGTGTTTTGTTTATTTCATTTAATAACGAGCCATAATAAATTAGTTTGTTTTCGAACGAAATAGCTAATGCTGACGAAAATCGTCTGCGTTATTATTATTTTTATTTTTTTGTTCCATTTCATTATTTTATAGAAAGAGTAATTTTTTTTTCTTTTCTGTGTTTATGTTTATGACACATGGTAATTATATAAAAAGTGTTAAAGATTACATTTTTTTTCAATTGTTTATTTTTTTTTTACAAACGTTGAAGTAAGCTTATGATAGAAATGTTTGTTTATTCATTTCATATTAAATAAAAGTGTTGGTTTCAATAAAAAATAAATTGGATAAATAAGAAAAGAATTTTATTTTATATTTCATTGCGCAAGGAAATGTAAATATGCACGACAGTGTGTTTTAAATTATTTCTTATGTGTGAAAATATCATTCATGTATTTTTAAAGTCAATTTGATTCATAAGCTAAGTAAAGAAATTTATATAGATATCAATTGATTTAGGTATAAATTATGGGTTTTGCGTATGGTATATAATTTTATTTCCATTAATATTTAACAAAGTGTTTTAATCAGCACCACCTTGGGGAATTTTTGCTAAGTTTCTCGTTCAGAAAATTTTAGGTGTATAAGATGGCATATTTGGGCTGCGCAAATAAAGAGGATTTGAAATTGTTGGCTGTGGAGTTGAATCTTCAGGTCTAGAATGAAATGACTGTAAGCGATTTACGCAAATTAATTACCAAAGATAAAGAATATGACGAAGAATTTACTAAGAATCAGCTCGAGATTATTATCAAAGATAGGAAGCTCCGTGAGAAACAAGATGCTGAAAAGCAATTCCAAGAGCTAGAGATTGAAACATTACGTGAACAGCAAGAAAAACAAAAACGCGAATATTAATTTGAGTTAGAAAAAATCCGTTTGGAAGCTGAAAAGTTTAAAGTAGCACCGATTTCTGAAGCTAAGAGTAGTACGCAAGATTTAACAAAAATCGTTCCAAAATTTGAAATGAGAGATGGAGATATAGTGCTGTTTTCGACTTTCTTTGAGCGTCAAGCCAAGAGAATTAACCTAGATAAATGTAATTGGGTGTCAGCTCTTTTAGCTCTTATGCCAAAAGAAATCACTCAATTAATAGCTCGTGAATCAGAAGAAAAATTTGACGATTATGATTATATCAAAGGTTTATTATTAAAACGATTTAAATTAGGCCCTGAACATTTCAGACTAAAATTTGCGAAACATCAGCGAAACCCTACTCGATCTTGGCGAGACTTTGTTTTCGAAATAACAAGCTACTTTGAGGAATGGCTTGAAGGAGTTGCAGTAAATGATTTTGAAGGATTGAAGAATCTTATGATTACGGATCAGTTAAAAAGACGAGTTCCAGGTGATATCCGAGAACATTTCGTCGATGACTGGGCTAAGTTACTTGTTCCGGGTGTTTTAGCTGATAAGTTGGATGAGTGCGAAAGTGTACGATTGAATGCTAAGGGATCCTGTTTGGGTGATGTGAAACATAGAACAACTAGTAATTACAAACCTGATTTTAAAGACTTTAGCAACAAACAAAAAGACGAACAGCCATCTCGGAAATTTAGGCCATCATTTCCTCCAAGAACTGATCAAAATACAAGTTTTAAACCTACTTGTTTTACGTGTGGATCTGTGGGGCATTTATCTAGAGTTTGTCCCAAGAATTCCAAGAAAACATCAATTCGTAATGCCGTAAGTAATGTGGTTGAAGCCAAGGACGTTAAGCCAAAGACAGCGAACGAAGTTGTGACTGCTAAGGTGTCAATTCCTGTGTCAACCTCTATGCCGATTAAAGATGGAATTGATGATTTGAAATACGTAAATATCAAATGTGGAGAAAAAGTTTTGAAGGCAATAGTGGATACTGGAGCACAAATTTCAGTCTTACGTGCAGATTTGGTCGATACCGACTTTGGAGAAGGGGATGGAACAATCGAAATTATTTCGGCTTTCGGTGAAAAAGAAGTAGCTGCTCTAAAGATTTTTGACCTAAAGATAGATGATGGGAAACACGGCAATGTACCTGTAACTTGTGCAGTGTCGAAGAAACTTGTGAATGATATGCTAATTTGTTCAACTGCCTATGAAGTTTTAATGGAGAATGTAGAATTAAATAGATTTATGAATCATGTACTTGCAAAATTAAATGAGAGCATTGAAAAAGAAAATCAGGAAGAACATGATGAAAAGAAAAACATCTCAACGTCTCTTCAACTTAATGCTGAGATTACCAATGATGAAAGCAATGGAAATAAAGAAGATTTCATAAAATTACAATTAGATGATGAAGATTTAAAGAAATCTTGGTTTTATGCCAAAAATGGGAAGAATTCATTTAAAATTAGTAATGGAGTTCTTGTCCATTCAGAATGCTTATGTCGAGAAAATGTTGATCAAGTTGTTCTGCCCACATGCAAAAGAAAAGAAGTTCTTAGGATGGCACACGAAATACCATTGACTGGTCATCTAGGTGAACAGAAAACAAAGCAGAGAATAAAATATTCATTTTATTGGCCATGTCTCAAAGAAGACGTTAAAAAATTTTGTGAAAGTTGCAAAACCTGCCAATTACGCAGAACAGTTTCCTATAGGGATCGTATACCGATACAACCCATTGTTAGGCCAGAAATTCCATTTGAAGTCTGGAGTTTGGACTGTATTGGACTGTATTGGACCTTTAGAACCCCCGTCTCGAAGAGGACATAAATATGTGATTTGTGCAGTTGACTTATGTACTAGATGGGCTGAAGCTATTCCCGTGACTAACATCAATGCTAAAACAACTTGTAATAATCTTATGAGAATATTTACACAGACAGGGTTCCCCAAAGTAATATGTACAGACCAAGGTACTAATTTTACTGCTAAATTAAGTGAAGCATTTGTGGAACTTCTTGGAGTTTCTCCGAGGTTTGCAATGCTAGGTCATCCAGAAAGTATGGGTGCAGTGGAACGTTGGAATCGAACATTGAAAGATATGTTAAATAAAAATATACAGGAATATGGATCTAACTGGGATTTGCATCTTCCATATGTACTTTTTGCTTACAGAGAAGTTCCTCATAGTACGACAGGTGTTTCTCCTTTTCAGTTAGTTTATGGGCGTTTGCCTCCTGGACCATTGTCACTATTGAAAGACGTATGGACTGGTGAGAGGAAAATTCCCACTTCAGCTTCCGCATCAGTTGAAAAATATATATCAGAACTAGTTGAGAAACTAAGAAAAGCACATGAAATTGCATCAGAATATGCTCAGGATTCTCAAGAAAGATATCTTTCGCGGTATAATTTGAGAGCAAGAGATAAACAGTTTAATGTTGGTGATAAAGTACTAATACTAGTTCCTTCATCTTCGCATAAATTACTTAAAACTTGGATTGGCCCAGCTACTGTTGTTGAAATCACTAGACCACATTCAGCCTTAGTTGAATTAGAGAATGGGTCCAGAAGAGAACTGCATTTTAATAAGCTCAGACCATACGTTGCTCGAATTGACCATGTTGGCCTAATATTTGATGAAGATAAAGATTTTGGTGATATTCATTATGCACCATTCGGAAATGGATGCTTAACCCCTAAAGAGATAGCGGACCATATTGATAGTTTAGATTTAAATTTTGAAAAGAAAAATGGTTTGAAAAATGTGATATGCAAATATAATAATGTTTTCAGCACTAAACCCGGAATCGCTAAAGTAGAAGGACACAGTGTCCGCGTTACTAGAGATTGCTGGCCTAAAAGACTACGTCCATATAGAATACCGATAGTTATGCTAAAGGAAGTGGATCGACAGATTCAAGAATTGCTTACACTTGGACTAATAGAACATAATAACAGCGAATGGGCTCATCCTGTCGTTTGCGTTGCCAAAAAGGATGGAACTGTTAGGTTATGTGTTGATTTTCGTTTATTGAACAGCTATACCATCCCAGATGCATACCCCATGAAGATTGCCCATGATCTTATTTACTTGATTGGTAATTCGCAGTTTATTTCTGTTCTAGATCTCACGAAAGGGTACTGGCAAATACCTATGAAAGAAGACAGCAAACATTATACTGCTTTTACTACCCACTCAGGGCATTTCCAATGGAATGTCATGCCATTTGGTATGAAGAACGCTGGTAGTACATTTCAAAAATCTATAGACAAAGTTCTAGAGTGTCATAAAGATTATTGTCGTTCCTATATCGATGATGTTGCAGTATTTTCTACCACTTGGAGTGAACATATAACACACTTGAAAGCAGTTCTCAAAACATTCCAAGAAGTTGGTCTTACAGTTAATTTAAAGAAATGCGATTTCGGAAAGAATGAAGTGAAATTTTTAGGCCATATTATTGGATCAGGAAGACATACACCCGATCCCGAAAAAACCGAAGCAATAAGAAAAAATTTTCAGGCCTATCACCAAAAAAGAACTTCGTAGTGTAATTGGTTTGGCTAATTATTACCAGGAATACATTCCAAATTTTGCTTTAGAAATTCTTCCCTTGACTGAATTAACAAAGAAAAGCGTACCTAATGAAATTCCCTGGTCTGATGCCCAAGAAACAGCTTTTCAAAATTTGAAACACCATTTAATGAATATGCCATCTCTATATACGCCTAATATAGCAAAGCCATTCAAATTGTACACTGATGCTTCGAGCAAAGCTATAGGAGCATGTTTATCTCAGTCGGACGATTCTGGCAAAGAACATCCGATTGCTTTTTTTTAGTAAAAAACTGTCTCCGTGCCAAGTCAAATAGTCAACGATCGAACAAGAGGCTTACAGTGTGCTGACTGCTCTACGAAAGTTTGATACTTGGCTCTTCGGTGCAGAAGTCGAAGTAATTTCCGATCACAATCCTCTGACTTTTCTGACCCAAACAATGCCACACGGTGCAAAGTTAGCACGTTGGGCTTTAGCTTTGCAAAGATATAATCTAAAAATTACGTATAGGAAGGGGAAAAATCATGGCAATGCCGATTCTTTATCTAGACTTCCTTAAGATATTTCTAATAGTATTTCAGTTGTACCTAATTATTCAAATTTAATTTACCTCGTGATATACTATATAATTCATGTGCATATTATAAGGGTTGTTTGTAAGATATTTAATGTTAGATCTATTATTTGTGTATATTGCTGTTGTTGTTTATTGCTGAATATACTATGCATTTATTTTTTTTTTTTTTCTTTGGGCATATGCAGAAAGCTCTCCCTAAAGATTTTATGATATATGCATTTTTTTTATAAACTCTTGATATAAACTTTTAGGATTTACATATATGAACATTTATTTTATAAACTTTTTCTAAAAAGAATTTTTGTGGTACCTACATGAACATTTTCTTAGAAACTCTTAGTATTATCTGTTGGTGTTCTTTCTATATGAAAAACTCACATGAAAAACTGTTCAGCATTATCAATGTGAACATTTATGTAGAAACTCTCTATATCATGAAACAGTTTTCTAAGTTTGGTAGCATCATAGTCACTCCTGTGACGTATGAGCTCAAAAAGGAGGGACGAGTAAAGTTCCATGACCTCATGAAGTGGTATTTAGAAAGGAGATGAGTGGCAACAGCCAGGGAAGAGGGAACGGAGTTGGATGGAACGAGAAGAATGACATGTTTTCAGATCGAGAAGAATAATTTTATTTGTGTTCTAAATGTTTATCTATGTTTTGTGCGTTTTTTAGTAATGTCTTATTAAATGTTTTCGTCTTTAAGTACCATGTGTTTTATTTCAAAGCCACGACTGAATTCATTTAATTTTAAGTGATGGTGTCTCCAATCAAGCAGAGACCAGAATCGAATTTTACTACAAGTTTCAAAAATTTCTCAAAGAGGAAGGTGTGAAATTTTTCAGAACTTTTAACAACACGAAAGCGTCCGTAGTAGAACGATTTAACCGTACTTTAAAAACTAAAATGTGGAAATATTTTTCCAGTCGCCGTACTTACCGCTACGTAGACGTATTAGATCAATTACTTTATAGTTATAACCATACTTATCATTCGAGCATTAAAAGAGCGCCCGCCGAAGTAACTCCGGAAGATGAAAGCGACGTGTGGTTTACTCTGTACGGGGATATGGGGAATGAAAAGAGAAAGTCTTATGTGTTTAAACCGTGGGACACGGTTCGAGTATCCAAACAAAAATTAACTTTTGAAAAAGGATACAAAACTAATTAGACGGAAGAACTATTCGTCGTGACCGAGTGCGTACCACGGGAACCACCCGTCTACCGAATCAAGGATTTGATGAACGAACCTATTTTAGGGACATTTTACGCGCAAGAACTTCAGAAAGTTCAGCCTAAAGAGAACTTTGCTATCGAAAAAATCTTAAAAAGCGAATGAGAAAAGGGCAATTAGAGTATAAAGTGAAATATAAAGGTTATCCTTCTAAATGCGACCAATGGATACTGGCTTCTAATTTATTTCATTTATAAATTGAAACGACATTTCTTTTGAGAATCATTCGTCAACATGTCTTTCTACGTGACGCTACCTTCGGACAGTTCTTTGAAATGTTACCCAGAAAATAAAATTTCACATTTTATTACGAGATTACCTTCCCCTCTTGATCTGAAAGGTGAATGGGAGGTCGGACTTGTGGAATTGATTTATCCACATTTATGGAGTAATATATTTGACGGAGGAAATGAATACGAATATGATGCAGGTATTGGGACGATGAAAAGAACTAAAATCCCCTTCGGATTTTTTGAAAGACCTTCGGACATTATAAAATGGATGAACTATCAAGACTTCAACGGTTTAATTCAGATAACCTACAACAAACATACTAGAAAAGTGAAAATTGGATTAAAACCAACAGCTAGAATAAAGTTATTACCAGGACTCGCCGAAACTTTAGGTTTTTATCCGAATGAATTGGTTAACAATGAGGACCCTATATGCGATAGTCCTTTTAAATACTTTGAAGTGGTTAAAGAAGCTGACCCAAATTTTGATTTAAAATTACTTTACATATATTCGGATATAGCAGAACCTCAGATCATTGGTCATATAGTATCCCTTTTGCTTAGAGTAATTACTGAGAAAGGTAAAGATGGTGATATGATTCACGAAATGTTTAACAGACCACATTATGTCCCTCTTTCAAGGAAAAACTTTCAAACAATTGAAACTGTTATAAGGACACACACAGGACGATTGGTGTCATTCGAGCGTGGGCAGTTGATCGTGAAACTTCATTTTAGGCAAAAGTACCTCTCATAATGTTTGTTCCTTACAAGTGTTGTGCGAAATCTTTTGAAGATTATTACATTCACCAGTCAGGTAGTGGTTTGAACTACTACCAAGGTTCTACATTACAAAAAGGATATGGATTAGGTGGACTGTTTCGATCTCTTTTTCGAGCTGCTGTACCCCTTTTTAAATCAGGTGCGAAAGCTGTTGGTAAACAATTGTTTCATACGGGTGTAGATGTGTTAAATGACCTGTCACGAGGTGAAGATATAAAAAATGTTGCTAAGCGTCGGTTGAAAGAAGCTGGAAAAAATTTAACTGACAAAGCTGCTACAAAAATGAAAACAATGATTGGTTCAGGACAACGCTATAAAAAGAGAAAGCGATCTAACAAAACCATCATTCGTCCCAAAGTGAAGAGAGCGAATACACACGATATTTTTGCTTAATAATATCAAGTCACATTCATAAAGATTCCCCTGCCTGTGTCAAATCTGAACTGGACTTGTTTTTGATACCACCTACACAGACGGCTATTGAAAAAGGACATTTCGTCGAATTTCATCCTCTGGCGAATATTCGCGATGGGGGACCTGTGGAATTTAACATCACGGGTAATGGTGAAGAATACATAGATTTATCCTCCTAAATGTACCTAAAAGTGAAAATTGTGAATGCTGACGGAACTGCTCTGGCTGATAAAGAACCTGTTGCACCTGTTAATTTATTTTTTCATGCATTGTTTTCCCAAATCGACGTGAGTCTGAACGAAAGATTTATATCCTCTACGAGTAACACTTACCCATACCGTGCCTACATTGAAACTCTGTTGAATTTCGGTGAAGATGCTAAAAAAAGTTTACTAACCTGTGAATGTTCTTACAAAGATGAAAATTTAACTGTATCCGATCCCACACAAGCTACTCCCCAAAACCCTGGATTGTTAAAAAGACATGAACTCACCAAGACGAGTAAAATTTTAGATATGATCGGACCTTTACACTGTGACTTTTTTCAACAGAATAGACTTTTACTGAATATGGTCGATTTGAAAATTAAAATGATTCGAAGCATTCCCCAGTTTTGTTTAATGGCAAAGCAAGTGGCTGGGCAGGAAAAGAAATATAACGTCGTGTTAGAACATGCATCGCTGTTTATTCGCAAAGTGAAAGTTAACCCCGGAGTTTTATTAGGACATGCTAAAGCTTTGGAAAAAAATTCTGCAAAATACCCCATCGATCGAGTTTTATGCTAGACTTATACAATACCTGCTGGAAGTATGTCTTTTATGCAAGATAATATAATTTTGGGTGCTATGCCAAAACGTGTCATAACTACAATGTTAACTTTTTAAGTGTGTATATGGACGGTCAATCTGTTCCTAGCAAACCTTTGGAATTGAATTTCCAGGATAAAAACTATATAAGAGCTTATCATCGATTATTCTCTGGTTTCAATCGTGATGTTGGAAATTATTTTTTTCGAGAAGATTTCGTGAATGGTCATACTTTGTATGCTTTTGATCTAAGTCCTGATTTGTGTGACGGTCTCCATCTCAACATACAACAACAAGGAAATTTTAGAATTGAGATAAAATTCTCCACAGCTTTACAATCCACCATTTCTGTGTTTGTGTATGCAGAATTTGAAAACATTATTGAAATTACCCAGTCCCGACACGTTTTATGCGACTTTGCCAATTAATGAAAATGGATTCTCTGCAAATCAAGAATATTTTATCCAGTGATACAATTACGAAAAAATATTTTTCAGATGTTTTCCCAAGTGATCATCTACCCGAGGTGGTCGTGCGTTATCCAGCTTGCCTCGTATGTAACACAGATGACTCGTCTGAACCCGGAACCCACTGGGTAACCTTTTTTATGCAATCTGATGATGAAGTGGAATTCTTTGATTCATATGGAAACGACCCCAGTTATTTTAAAAGACCTATCTTGAAATTTGCATCCCGATTTTCACATGTGAACTATAATCCTCTGATGCTTCAGAGTGCTATAACTGCCAATTTTGCATTTATTATTTATATTATAGATGTAGGGGAAAAACCCTGAAAGATTTTTTGTCTATGTTTGTATCCAAGAATATCTGTAACGACCATCGAGTCTATAATTTTGTTGCCAAAAGATTTCATGTGTATGCTAATTTTTATCAATAAACACTTATTTAAACTGTATACATTTTGTGTCTGTGTTCATTTATCATGGAGTTTCCACGTCTACAACATCCTTGTACTATGATTCTTGCCGGTCCTACAGGATGTGGCAAGTCTTTTTTTATGAGAGATTTGTTACATTTTAAAGAACAAATGTTTCATCCTACCATCGACAATGTGGTTTGGTTTTATGGTATTTATCAAACTTTATACGATGAAATACCTGATGTTACTTTTGTAGAAGGTTTCCCATCGAATTATAAAGATTATTTGAATGGTAATACTTTGTTTGTGATAGATGATTTAATGATCGAATGCAGTAACGATAAAAGTTTGACTTCGTTATTCACGAAAGGTAGTCACCATTTAAATCTAAGTGTTGTTTTTTTAACCTAAAATTTCGTTCAAAAAGGAAGTGAAATTAGAACAGTGTCTTTAAATGCTCAGCACATTTTTCTGTTTAAAATTCGTCGCGACATGAGTCAAATTATGCAGTTGGGTAGGCAGTTGTATCCCAAAAAATCAAAATTTTTTCAAGAAGTGTACGAAGATGCTACAAAGAAACCCTTTTCATACTTGTTTATCCATTTGAAAAATGAAACGGATGAAGATATGAGATTGCGAAGTCAAATTCTACCCAATCAAATTCAGTTTTTATACAAGTATAAATAAAGTATTAGTGTGTGTGAACAGTCAGTTGCTAACATGACTTTGTCAAGACAACAGCTTAGCGATTTGAAATTGATTCGCTCTTGCCACAAGACATTACGTAAGCATTTTCTTAAAAAATTACCTAATCGTACTGTTAAAGCTATCTGCGAGTGTACGTTGAATGTTTTAGAAGGAAACGTGCCTCTTTCTACTACTCAGAAGCGATCGTTGGCGAAATATAAATCGATTCTTAGAAAAATTGGAACGAAAAAAGGATCCTTATTCACTAAAAAGAAACTGATTGTTCAACAAGGTGGATTTTTAAACGTTTTAATTCCGCTGCCATATCAGCCATCAGCACACTCTTCCATGGAATTAGCTAAAAAATTTGCTTTGGTGCCTGAAGAGGCATTGAACAAACACTCACCTTCTCAAAAGCAATTAAGTGAGTTGGATAAAGCTTTGCTAAAAATATTAAATAGTTCCTTACCCGATTATGAAAAAGTGCAACGCTATTATGAATTATTGCAAAGAAAAATGAATTTGCAAGAAAACAATCTACCGTGGATTCAACTTTCTGATGAAGAAGTTGAGCAACAGCCTGCAAAACCCGAACAAGATTCTGTGAAACAAGATTCTGCGAAACAAGAACCCTCACCAACACAAGAGACTGTGAATTCTGAACATATCAAACAAGAAATTGACTATCACCATCTTCCTTTAACTTTAGTACCTACAAGAATGAAAAAACAAGCTTTGAAATTACTCGAATTTCTTAAGACAAGTCCTCACAAACTAGAGTGAATGAAAAAGGGATAGTGTCTTTTAAAAATAAAAAAAATACCTAACTCTAACATTGCAGACTTGTTTCATTTAATTTTTTCTACAAACAAAAAAGTACCTATTAATGCACAAGGTGAATTGTTACAAGTTCTCAAAGAAATGCACGTACCTCAAAGTTTCATTAAAAATAAAAATTTGTTATCACGTCCTATGTCAACACCTAAAGTTCGAAAACAATCCCATGTAAACCCATTTTGGATTAGTCTTAAATAAAAATTACTTTTTATATTATTTTCCATCTCCTCATTCTCTCATTAAAATTTGTAGACACGTGCAAGTTTGGACAAGACCCTTGAGGGATCAGGTGGAGGGGAAGAAGACATTCCTTGAATAGCTTTAGGGTATGTGGTAACAATTGGTTTCCCACGGTTGACATCACAGGTTGGTTGGGAGGCGCCAGGTGCAGGTACACGACATTCCTTTAACTGCCTTAAGGTGTGTGGCAACTATTACTTTCCCGCGGTTGACGTCATTGGTTATTTTTTATCAATTGTGAGCGTAGGTTTGACGTCACGAGTTGAGGGGGTAGCATTCATTTTGCTTCCTGTTCCCGCTTTTGCAAGTTGTATTTTTTTCATCGTGCTAAACTTTGTTACTTTGTTTCAAAATGAGTATCCACTTTTATGAAAACGGTCTTAATGTTAGTTATTATCCTAACTTTATCGAGAAGGAAAAAGCTGATGTCTATTTTAACGAGTTGAAAACTTTACCGTTTTACACTCCCACTTTCAACATTTGGGGAAAAGATGTTATGCCGAAACGACAGGTGTCAGCATTTGGCGATGACGGACTGGTCTATGCATTCAGCGGTACTCAAATTGCTGCCCAACTTTGAACTCCAATCATGATGGAACTTAGAAACATCGTCGAAAAGCATGTTGGATGTGCCAACAACTATGTTTTATTAAATTTGTATACCGATGGACAAAGTTACATTTCCCAACATAAAGATAACGAATTCAGTCTGGATGATACTTTCCCTATCGCAGTGCTCAGTTTTGGTGCACAAAGGAAAATTGAATTTAAAAAGCCAAACACGCCTTCTACAGTTATTGAATTAGACAATGGTTCTTTATACACTATGGCTAAACCTACGAATGAACTTTTCACTCACGGTATTGCTGTAGATCCTTCGATGAAGAATGAAAGAATAAGTCTAACTTTTCGTCATATTATTACTGTTTCTCGACCTTTGAAAAGACCTAGATTGGATTTAGAACAATTGTCTCCTGATAATGGTGGACAGTCTTCTAGTGAAAAAATCGAACAATCCTCTCATAACGATAAACTGTTACCTTCAAAATGTATTGACGAACTACCTTCTGTTAAAAATGAACTCTCTAACGGCAATGAACTGTCTTGTGAAATTCCAAATAATGACTGGTTGGATAAATTTTTTCAACAGAGGCAGAAATCAAATCCTATTCTAGAGGAATGGGATTTAAATTGGTGTACACTCTTGCAAATCATTTTGGAAAATGAGAAAAATTTAAGAGTACACATTCGAAATTTTACGGAAAATAGTGCTGGTGATCGCTTTCCTACAAAATCGGATGTTATATTATCACCGATGACATGGTTAGATTTTCAGAGAAATTTATCGTCATTTCGATTCAAATCTGTGAAAGATAGTTTTTTATCAAACAATAAACTGTTAACGCCATTTGTGAATGAAGGTGCCTCATACAACAAATGTTTTACACAAAGAATGCAGGTTTTTATCTAAAACCAAATGGCATAAAATTGTGCAAAGACCAAATCAACAGATTGGTCGAATTGAAAAGTAAAATTTCTTACTGTTTAATGGAATCTGTTCTCGTGAAACAAATTCCAACTTTGATTTCAAACAAGGTTGTTGAATGTGAAAATCATATGAATTTCGATGAAGCGCAAAACCATTATCTATCATCAATCTGTAACAAGGTTCAAACAAATATTTAATACATTTTTCGAATGTAACGGGTGTGAATTGAATATAGATTGTCAATCAGATCATGAATGTATTATGTTAAATACTTATGAAAAATTTATCAGATCTCAAGAAACTGTTTTACTACATTTGAACAATTTTAAAATTGTTCAAAACATTATTTCAAAACAATGTTTATGTCATTATCATGTATCTTTTTTCAATAACTTGACAATGCAATTTTTCGAAACTTATTTTGAGAAATATTTTTCAAAGAAAATGCAAATGAATTGAATAAATCACTTTTTCGTTTCAATATAAAATCTGTCTCTGTTTTATTTCAAATAAATTACTTTTTTTCTTACAAATAATTTTTATTTGTTTTTCAAATAAATTACTTTTTTTCTTACAAATAATTTTTAATTCTTAAGTAAGTTTTTTTTTTCTTTCTAAGATAATTTTTTCTTCCTGAAATAAGTTTTTAATTCTTTTTCACCTAGAAAATAAAAACATTCATTCATTCAAAAATAATAAATAGATTTTATATTGAAACGAAAAAGTGATTTATTCAATTCATTTACATTTTCTTTGAAAAATATTTCTCAAAATAAAATTCAAAAAATTGCATTGAAAAAAGACCTCAACGCCACATCGTTCACGTAGGGAAAGTATTTTTTTACAATATAAATTTTTTGTTTGCTCCCAGAGCAGTTACAAACATACATACATACAAATATACATACATACAGGTGAAGCTAATAAAAGCGTGTTAAAAAAAACAATACTCTTAGCTAAACCGCACCGGAAGGTAAGCCGCAGCTTATGCAAGCATTGTTACGATTATATGACAGATAAATAAGAAAAAAAGATATTAGTCTTATGACATCTTCGCAAGTTAATAATAAATTATTAATTATAAATGAAAATAATATATATATTTTTAAAATAATTCGGTATAAAGAAAATAAAATCTAACTATACCAGTATGCAGATGTAATGCAACAAATATGAGAAACAAGGAACAAGACGGGGTAATCCGGGCATATATACAAAGTCATAAAAATAATTAATTCTAAATAAAAGTAATAAATTATTTTAAAAGACACTGTATAAAGAAAAAATTAAAACAAAGTCAGTATACAAATACGATGCAAAAAATCAAAAACAAGGGAACAAGGTGGCGAAATCCAAACGTATATGCAAATTAATCAAAATAAGAGATTAATAGTTAATAAATAAGAGATTATAAGCTTGAAAATGAGAGATTATAAGCGTGAATCAGTGCCCGAGAAACTCGAATACTAAACTTCCGTTTTCTGGGGATATCGACTGTTCCAAGAAGTGTGGACGACGAAATTTTGTATTACCATTAGATAGCCCGCAGTGGTAGATAAGCCGCAGTCCTCCAAAAAATCAATTTTTTTTTTAAAGATAGCCCGCGGCTTACCTTCACTAAAATATGGTATGTGCAACGAAAAACTATTTAAAATGAAATGCAATCATATATTTCGCATCTCTATGAACGATTGTCTTCTAAATCTATATGTTACTCAAATCCGTAATACAAAAAGAAAAAGAAATCTATAATAATAAAAGAAGTAAGGAAATAAAAACCACGACGATGTATCTTCATCACAAAAATGTAAGCACCTTTTTCATCGAAACGCAAAAACATCTGTCTGAGAGGCAGAGCCGAATAAAGGGTGTGTCAAATCGGAAAATCGGAACATTTTACTCCCTTTTTTGCAAGTTCTTTACAATTTTAATTAAATATTTTATTAAAATATAAGACTTTTACGTACATTTCATTAAACTCTTTGAAATTGACGCACCTTATTAATTTTTTTTTTTTTTTTTTTTTTACCAAATTGAGCGAGTAATTTATAAGCCATTTAATGCATCAACCCAAATATTGCAACAAAACAGTTAAAAAAAAAAAAAAAAATGTTTTTCTTTCGTAGAATCTACAAAAGGGGCGTCAGTTTACGAAATGAGAGTAATCCAATATAAAAAACCGCGTATCAATCAATTAAAATGTCACTGTTTTAAGTGCAAAGAAAGTTTTCTATAGATTAACATTGTCTTCTTGAAAAGCAAATGGTAAGTGAAGCAAGCCCTTTCCGTCGTTCAAAGGCTGTAGAAGCATTCAATCGTCAGGTTTAGAGATTTTACAGAGGCTTTTAACAAAGTTTGACATCCCTGCTGAGGTTTGGAACAGTAGACGAAAGCGTTGGACATCAGAAACAGTTCATCAGAATGCTTCTAGAATATAAAATTTCTTACAGTATATAAAATAAAAAGAAGTTAAACTTTGCCTGTAGAAGACAATCGAGACAGTTTGCCTCTAATGACATAACATGGTTTATATATATATCAAACTTCCTTTCTTTAGCTATGGCATTGTATTGGCGAATTCTTTAGCATTGGCGAAAAAAACTAAGTTGTCAGTCATTTTATTGTTAAAAGTTAAACACGCTTAAATGCATATAGCCAAAAAAAAATGTTTTCCCCCACTCTAAAAATACAAACTACACACTGCAAATAAAGGTGTCTTAATTTAAGACATAAAAACAACTGAAAAATCATTTAAGATACGTAAATGCCTTAATATACACCTAAGACATTATATATATCTTAATTTAAGACAGAAATGTGTCTAAAATACCAATTCAGACACAAAAAATATCTAAAATGCATAACTATGAGAAATTTCAGACAGCAAAAGCATCTAAATTTTCGTCCATTTTGGAAATTCAGACACTTGCATTTCTTGGCATTTTTTCTTATATGAAATCTACTTTAAGCAACATACTTAGCCTATTTAAATTTCTTTTCTCATTCAATAAATATAATACATTTTCCATATTAAGTAAAGCGTAAGCAATTTAAACAATATTAATTTATGAAATTAAATTTTTCATGAATATTACTGTAGATATGTGTATATTTGCATGAAATTATGTTTATTATAACTCATAAAGCAATATATTATAACGCAAAAATTATTCGGTAAAAAAAAAAAAAAAAAAAAAAAAAAAAAAAAAACTATGTATTTAAAGCTAATATTTGATATTTAAAGAAAAAGTATTAATATGAAAGCGAGTAACTTACAGCTAAGAAAGCGAATCTTGCATAATTTGTGCATCACTGTTTTTTTATTTATTATTCTTAATTTGGATTTAAAATCTGTTTTCTTCCACATATTTACTTGTTCTTAATCGTAAAACAACGAATTTTCAGGAATTCATATTCATAATTAGTTTTCTTTTAAAAAACAGTTTAAAGGAGGATATCGTTATCCAAAAATATTGAGGGCGAAATAAGGATAATTTTTCACATATTTTATATGCATTTGTTAAAAATTCTAAAGCTCTAGATACAAAATTTAATATAATAATGCATATTAACTGTTAGATAGTATATTATTAATAGTTTTATAACAATAAATACGAATTATAACGTATAATTACCTGAGTTTTGCTAATACTGACTTACATATAATTATAAAAATGACCATTCGTATGTGAAATGGTAGCTTGATTGGCAAGGTACATGGCATTAACTGCCACTTCCGATGCTTGGTTTCGTATTCCGCGACTGATGTGTGTTCGATTCCAGTGCTGGGTGAAAGGGATTTTTTTAAAAATGTTTTTTTTTTTTTTTTTTTTTTTAAATGCTTTAGAGAATTCTAAAATCTATTTTTAACAGAAAAAAAGAATCGCAGGCCACCTTTATTTATTTATTTATTTATTAAAAAGCCTTAAAAATAGCGGTGTTTTTAAGCCTAACATGGCGGTATTTCTAAGCCTAAAAAACATGGCGGTGTTTTAAGACATTTTAATGTCTTAATTTCAGCTGCAAAAAAGTGTCTTAAAAAGTAAGACATTTTTTTTTCACTTAAAAAATGACCATACGTTTAAGACGCTTTTTTAACTGAATTTAAGACGTTTACGTTTACAGTGCATAAACTTTTAGTTTAAACAAAAGTTGTTTTCAAAATTACAGATATATAATTTATATAAGCAAAAAGAGGAGGCATTTAAACAGAGGGCCATGTAAGAAAAGTGTATATTCACCCATACTGCACTGATAGCTGTAATAAATAGATTTTAGAATACATACATAAAATACGCTGAAGGTCATAGCAGTTTTGAATCTTCTGAGGAAAGTCCATGCTTCCGTAGAATATTGAAAAATAGTCCAAAAGGTTAACATGTAAAGTTAAGTATTAAAAGGTTAACTATTAATCTCTTATTTTGATTAATTTGCATATACGTCTGAAGTTCGCCATCTTGTTCCCTTGTTTTTGATTTTTTGCATCGTATTTGTATACTGCCTTTGTTTTAATTTTTTCTTTATACAGTGTCTTTTAAACATTTTCAGGGATGGAACACGGGCGCAGAATTCATACCACTCTCAATGTAAGAAAATTTTCTACTTCTTAAATCAACGATATTATAGGTAGAGAAATTTCTTAAACGGATTCCGGAATGAATTCTGCGCCCGTGTTCCATCCCTGCATTTTAGTTCAGCTTTGGTATAAAGGATGCACTTTAAAAAAGAACAATGGAACGTGATCACCTGATTTATGTCGTGCACTGTAACAGTAGGTGAGGGCAAGTATCTAGGTTAGTGCTGGTCAATGAACTTGTCGGCTAGACCATAGGGCTCGAGGCTTGCTGAACGGGGCTTTCTCTTGTCCCAGAATACTCGGATAAAGGCTTTCTCCAAAGTTGACTGGTAAGGTCGGGACTCCATTTGTCTATGGCGGGCTTGCAGCCTGGTGTTGAACCGATGTCTAGGCTGACATTCGCCCGTGTGCACGGAGTCCGGAGTAGCAAGGGTCTTGTCAAAATGTCTTCCGCTGGCAGAGGAGGAGGGAGGGGACTGCTTCGGAGCTTTCGGCCGCCTGAAAGGTTGAAAATCACTCGTGTGCACTGAGTCAGGGGCGACTAGGGCTTTCTAGGGTGGCTTTCTGCTGGAGTTCTGCGATGACTAGGATCGTGGCCGTTTCGTAGGTTTATTCCAGTATGTTTCTTTTTACGCTGCAGTGAAAAAGAAGAATGATTAGTAGAGGGGAAAGTCGAGCTTGAGACCAGCTCTTTTTGATGTTTGTGCTGAGGGGAGTTTGTAGTAGAAGTGTGGGTACGCTTTTCTTCGACGTACCCGGTAGCACTTAATGTCTCTGAAATACGCTCACTAACCAGTTGCTTAAGTAGCATGTGCGCATCATTTACGCTGTTACCCCTGAGAGTTTCATGCTCCGTGGACTCGAAGCTACGAATATGAGATGAAAAGGAGGATTCGTCAACTGGGTTCGAACCCAATGTACTTAGATCATCAAAAGTTTCCGTGCGTTGTTTGAAAATTCGAACTTGATCTATGTTAATAGTAGTAGGTGTGCCATTAAAATCCACAGTTAAATTGTTATTTTCCAAATTTAAAAATTTAAAAGGCCCTATAAACTTTGGTCAAAATTTACCTACTCGTTTATCTTTTTTAGAGCTGAGAAATTGAGATTCGAGGAGTATTTCATCTCCAACTTTACTTCTAAAACTCGACGTCGAAGATTATAATAATAGGTTTGCTGCTTTTGAGCTTTTTGTAAGTTACGTTGTACTTCGAGAATTAAAGCTTCGATATTTTGAGTGATATATGGAGAAATATTCTGATTTACCATAATAAGCTTTTGAAATGGAGTTAAAATTTTTCTCCCCAAAAACAGTTCAGCTGGGGTTTTACCAGTTGTATCACTGACTGCATTACGTATAGCATAACCGAAATGATGTATAAACTGGTCCCAATTGTCATGATTTTGACCAATGTATGTCACAGTCATTTGGATTAAAGTTTTATTTGCCTGTTCGACCTGATTAGCTTATGGCCGACAAAGAACCATAAGAAAATGTTTAATTTTAAGTTTGTCGCATAATGCTTTAAAAACATTACTAATAAATTGAGGGCATGGTCCATTACTATTTGAAGGGGGAGCCCGTAACGAGAAATATAGTTATTAAAGAAGGCAGTGGGCACTGCGTGTGCCGAGCCCGAGACTTTGCGTAAAAGCACAAATTCTACCCATTTACTGAAATAATCTACCATTACTAAAACATATATAAATCTATTAGGTTTAAAAAGAGGGTACGGACCAATTAAGTCGAGTCCTAGAATTTGATTAGGAAATTCTACATTAATAGGAATTAAGTAACCGGCCGATTTCATAATTTTATAATTATACATTTGGCATAAGCGACAACTTGAAACATAATCCCTCACCGACTTCCTCATTTTAGGGAAATAACAGGTATCCTTGAGTTTTTTGTAAGTTTTCCTAATACCAAGGTGCTCAGAGATTGGTGAGTCATGAAACTCAAAAAGAATGGCTTTTCGAAGAGATTGGGAAATTACAACTCTTAATTCGTCGTTAGATTATAATAATTTTGAATAAAATAGCAAGCCATCAATGAAACAAAAAGATTGGGAGTTCACTGCAATAGCTGATTCTATTATAGAAATAGATTCTGAATTTTCAAGATATTTTATAGATTAGACCAAATTCGGGATAATTTTTTTTTTTTTTTTTTTTTTTTTTTGCTATTGGATTAATTGATCTTTTGAGCTTTTAAAACCGATGCTGGCATAAACGCCACAGCAATATTTTCTTTATCATTTAAAGTTTGTTCAAGGCCCGCAGATTAAACTTCATTTGACTTTTCTAAAGCAGAATTATTAGGGGTGGTTCGTGAAAGAACATCAGCTACAATATTTTCAGAACCAGGACGGTGCTCGATTAGAATATTAAAATTATATAACTTTAAAGCCCAGCGTATCATACGAGATGAAAGATTTTTTCCAGTAGTTAATCGAATTAGAGCAGCATGATCCGTTATGATTGTGACGGGTAGATGATAAAAATGTAATCTGAATTTTTGTAGCCCCCAGAGCACCGCTAGATAGTCACGTTCAGTGACAGGATAATTTTTTTCAGTCTTATTAAGAGTACGTGATGCGTCAGCGATAGGCTTGCCGTCTTGACTTAAAACGGCACCAATACCGAAGAATGAAGCATCCGTTGCTAGTTGAAAAGGCATGTCGTAATTCGGATGAGCTAACACAGGAGGGGCGCTAAGGATCTCTTTTAACTTGTCGAAAGCCTCTTGGGCTTCTTTTGACCATTGAAATTTAACTCTTTTTCGTTTTAGTTTAAACAGAGGTTCACATATATGAGCGAAGTTGGGTATAAATTTGCCACACAGGCCCTAAAATCTAGAAACTTATTTAGAGTTTGCTGGGGAAGACATACTTAAAACTGACTGAACTTTTTCATTATCAATTGAGATCCCTGCATGCGTTATTCTCACGCTTAGATATTTAATTTCTTGACGTGCAAAATGGCACTTAGAAGAATTGAGTTAATCCTGCATTCTGCAGTAAGGAAAAAACAGTTTTTAAATGTTCCAAATGTTCATTGAATGAAGAGCACGTGATAATTACATCGTCTAGGTAAACGTGAACGAAATTATTTAAGACTTGTTTCAGTATCGTTTCCATAGCTTTCTAGAAAGTTGCTACCGCACCCGAACATCCGAAATTCATTCTTTTAAAGCCAAAAGTTCCTTGCTTAGTAATAAAAGCAGTTTTTATTATGTCATTCGGTTTCATTGCAATTTGAAAATAACCAGATACAAGGTCTAATATAGATATATATTCGGTCGCGGTAATATGAGCTAATAAGTCATCAATTATAGGTAACGGATACTGAGGATACTAAGTAATCGAGTTGAGCTTTCGGTAATCAATGGCAAAACGCCACCTCTGGATCAGTAATGGGTTTATTATTATTCTTACGGCACAAGACAGCAGGAGAAGCGAAGGGAGAAGTTACTGGTACTATAATATAGTCCTTGAGCAATGTGTCAATCAATGATTTCCTGCTTGGCCTCATCATATCTATAAGGTTTACTGAAAACTGGGTTATGTTTACCAGTATCAATTTCATGACAAACTACATGCGTTAAACCAGGTGTATTAGAAAATAAGGCTTTGAATTGGTTAAGAAAATTAACAAAATCAGATTTTTGTACTTCAGTGAAGGCACTTTCCTCAAGATTTAGAATTAACTCTGTCGGCTCGACAGGTTTAGAACTTAAGCGTGACTCATCAATATACATAGATTTTGTAGCAAAATTTAATTCAACTTTATTCGCTATCATGAAATCTAACCCGATAATGCAAGGGTGTTGCAAATTATCTATTACATGAAATGGCCATACTGTTGTTAACTGATGTATTTGGAACTTATTAAACGTACTTGGCCTCCATTAACGCATGCTTGGCCTTGTGCTGTCGTGTTAGTATATGCTTTAAAGGTTTAAATGCAATGTACTTACAAGGGAAGTATGAATCAATAAAATTGCTACTGAAACCAAACCAAGCTTAAATTAAAGAAGATGATCGAAACATTGGGTACAGTACAAATTTGCCGCAACAACCCCCATGGGAGCGAGATATAACCCCCTTATAGTTTTAGTCATTTCTATAAAAGGCAACAAAACACAGGTCGTAGCAAGAACGAATGGTGCGGTGGTAGTGTGCTTCACTTCTGATGCGAAGGTTCTCGGATCGAATCCCCGTAAGGGAATTTTGTATTTTATTTTTTATTTATTAACTAAAATATTTGTTTTTTACATTTTTAATTAAATTAAATCATTATTTTAAGAAAAAATATTAATTATATTAAAACAAGATTTTTTTTTTTTTTTTTTCAACGCGAGCAATTTAATGTATTTTTTAATTTTTAACCAATTTATTTATTTATTGAATTTAAAGAAATTAATAATTTAACGGGAAATACTTTTATATTTCATTTAGATAAGATTTTGTTATTGATTACATTCCGATAAAATTTTGTTAATGATTATGTTTTCTGTAAATTTTTAATTACTATTTTTTAACGACGACATTAGTATCAAGAGTTAATCGTCTGCTCTCAGTTGTATTATTTATTCATGCAATTTTTTGCATGAAAATCCTGAATGAACAACAACTGTTGCTTAACTATTCGATGTCGCATTTAACTTTTATTTCAAATGTTTCATTAAACAACTGATAAATTTAGTGGTGTCGGAAGAACTGATACTAATATTGAACCCGATAACAAATTTTCTCAAAATGATTTTACTAATTTATAATTAGTTTACATCTCAAAATTTCAAAATCTGGGTAAATATGGATTTTACAAATCTAGTAATCTCGACGAAAAGCCAAATATTTAACAAAATGTTCGTGATGAACAATAATTGACGGTGAACAAAATTGTAATTCAAATAATTGTGATCAATCTTTTTGTATTTCTTATTCTAATTGTGAAAATTACTTATGGTTTCATGATTTTTCTACTTTTAATCATAACTGTTATAAATTAGAAACTATATTCGTAGCTTTAAATGTTATTTTCTTTTTTATAAGTAAAAATAAATAAAAATATATATTTCATAAATCCATTCTTTATTAACTAGAATACTTAATATATATATATATATATTCTTAATATAATTAATATTTTCTCTTAAAATAATGATTTAATTTAATTAAAAAATGTAAAAAATAAATATTTTATTTGAAATAAAAAATTAAAATACAAAACACCTTTGTGGGGACTCGATCCGAGGACTTCCGTATAAGAAGTCAAGCACGCTACCACATCACCATTCGTTCTTGCTACAACTTGTATTTTGTTGGCTTTTATAGAAATAACTAAAACTATTAGGGGGTTATATCTCGCCCCCACGGGGGTTGTTGCAGCAAATTTGTACTGTGCCCAATATTTTCGACCATCCTCCTTAATTTAAGCTTGGTTTGGTTTCAATAGCAATTTTACTGATTCACACTTCCCTTGTTAGCATAGGATTCATAAGATAAAAAAGAACGTTAAGCTCCTGTATCAATAATATTATAGTTTTAAAAAATTAAAGAACACGCTTTTATAGAAATGTGAACTAAAAAACACAAAATATCTATCTTAGTATTAAAATGCAGGGTAAGAGAAAATCGTGTGAGTGACACACCATAATATTTACATACATTTAAATCTTTAATTAAAATAATTTAGAATTAAACAAAAACCATTTTTAAAAAATCTCCCCTGACTGGGATCGAACACTAAACCTTTAGGTTCGTAGCGCGGAGCTATATCTCAACGCCACTGTGTTCACATAGGGAAAGGCTTTTTTTTACAATATAGAGTTTTTGCTTGCTCCCAGAGCGGTTACAAACATGCAAACATACATACAAACATACATACATACATACATACACACAGGTGAAGCTAATAAAAGCGTGTTAAAAAATGTGGGAGTTACGACATCATGCAGCACGATATTTAAATTAGGTAAGTCCACCGGACTGATGCAAATAGTTTTTAGGCAGGTGGAGGCGCTTGAGGTGTGGCTGTTGCCCCCTCCGCACAAGAGACACTTAGTAGTTTAACTGACAATTTTGATTATTATGAGATGTACGAAAGTTTCTGCCATTTTTTGAAAAGTTTTGATTTTTATTTTGAGGAAAACGGCCATTTCGAGTGTGCTGAAAATTAGTATTACGCCTTGATTGTGGCGGCGGACGACTTTGTTGAGGTCGGTTAAAATGTTTATTTTGAGGGGAGTGAAGTTTTCACGCCTTCAAAAGTTATTGTCAGATTTTACATTGTCCCACCTTTGATCAAAGTTACTTTCCGATTTTGAGGGATGCCATTCCTGATATTTTGTCAATATTTGGAATAAGGTATCATGTGAAGTTTCAATCTTCATGTCTAAGTAATCTTGAATCGGAATAGTACAGAGGGGTGTGATTATATCTAACACCTCGGCAAAAGGCAGAGTTAAGTCTAATTGCTTGTTAACATCAAGTTTATGGAGCAGGAAGGTAGTGGGTTTGTCAAAGAAGGACATTTTTTTAGTATATAGCTCCTGGCGTAATTTCGATTTATCAGCGAGCGATGAAAAATAGTCTTTGATTCGCCTCTTTAGAGCATCATATGCGGGGTTCAGGCCAAGTATAAGAGAAGCTACATTTTCAAACCAAAGTTTAGCGTCTCCCTTTAAGAAGTACTTTAGCAGATTAAATTCATCGGCATTATCAATTTCAGACAGCTCAAAGTATTCTTCGAGAATACTGAAGAATTAATTCACACTGCCTGGTCCAGTGAAATACACTTGAGCGGCGGAAGTGGGGTGGGGTGTCGAGTAAACTTGGGCGCCACTGTAAGGTCTGAGAGCTTGCCTCGGCTATCTCAGACCCCATTTTAAACTTGAACTTAATTTAATAAATGAATTTAAAAGACTATTTAGATTAAAATAAAATGAATAATTTACTTCAACTTGAAATATTGGGAGGAAAGGCTCGTGAAAAATCTCAGTACTTAATCAGATAAATAAATTAAAGCAATAGAAAAATACAGCTCACCACCTGTGATTAACTTGTAAAAAGCAGGATCTCTAGCTCTCAGGAGATAATTGATTCTAAGCCCCCGTTAATAAGTAGAAGCTCACATCCGCTAGATTACTTAGTCTGCTTCACAATAATAACACTTCGCTAGACTCGCTCAGTACACTATCTTGTAATCACGACTCCTCTATACGCCGCCAACAACAACACTATCTCGTAATGCCTACGCCGGCAACACCACAACACCAACTCTTACCACACTTCACTTATTTGTCTTGACCCGGCAACCTTTATCGTTTCAATTCACCAACTTCAATAACTAATCATATTCACACACCCTACACACAGAAAAAAAAGTTGTCAGTTGACAATACAGAACTGGCTAATCCAAACAGCTGACTAGAAAACTTGAGTTAAAAAGTGCACTAGCTGAATTAGTCTCCAAAACAAAACCCCAGACTAAGAAAATTAATATTATCAGTTAAGACGGCTATATCTGATAATATTAACCTTCGTTGTCTGGGGTATTGTTTTGGAGACTAGTTCAGCTAGTGCGCTTTTTAACTGAAGTTTCCTAGTCAGCTGTTTGGGTTAGTCAATTCTGTATTGTCAACTGACAACTTTTTTTTTGTGTGTACACAAGCTGCGTGAGTCCTACTTTCTTTTAGTGACTCCATGCCGGCGTAAACTCATCCCAACTCCAACCTGTTGCGTCATCGACTGTGCTAGGTCCAGACATCGTGTTTTCAGTCTCCGATCAACATTCCTTCACAACTGGCTACATCCTTTTAACCTAACTTGACGCCACAATCTTACTTTCCTGCGGCGGCATTCTTTTGACTCAATCTCTTTTACCTCACATGTTATTTATATGACTGCTTTATTTTATTTTATCAAAATGGATTAGCTTATTGGACTACAAATATAATTATTATCCCTTCGACTAACACAAAACTTTTTTGAAATCTAATATAATGAAACCGATGTTTATTCTGATTTGATTGCGCAGAAACTTTTTATCATGTATAATACTGTACATCATTGTCAAAATCGAACTGCTATAAAGTTTCCTTGAAATTGTGCCTAAACGAATCAAAAATTAAGTTACACAAAAGCATTTATTTAGTATTGAATTTTCATTGTTTAACATTTAAAACTCAGAGTAAATTTTTAAATTCATTTTATCATGATTCCTGTCAACTGTTTAATTATTATTACTATCTTAAACATGATAGCCGTTACTTTTGTTACAAAAATGTTATCTTTTTCAATGCATTATCTCTATGATTACAGCTATGATATGTCCCAATATAATAGAACATTTCAATTTTCGGGCACCAGGAGGCTTTCTGCACTGTACAGGACACCAATGTATTTTCTTAATAAACATATTTTTTTAATATTTTTTGTTCTACATATCGTTCTTCGTTGAATTCGTAAAAAAAAAAAGGGGGGGGGGGAGGAGGGCGAATTTAATCCGAAAACATTATTACATTTTTGAAAATATATAGAATTTATAGTAAAGTTTTTACAACAGACTGCCATAATTCGGAGAGTTACTTCAACCATACATATATACGTAAAAGCCGAATTCCTTTTTACTGTAGCGATATATGGGCAGGCCACGTTTCGTGCTAGGTTGCCTGGCAACCCGTATCAACTGAGCTAACACGGTCGATATCCGAACGTCACTATTTGCTCATATAAAAGTGACATTTTTTCATCTATTCTGCCAATAAAGACTCGATCTCACGGGTGAAGTGCTCTTTATTTATTTAAGTACATAAATGTATACAACAACAACAAATAAAAAATAAAATAAATGAAAAAACGTCAATCTAACTGTAAAAACATACTTAGTAAAAATAAAATAAAATGAAATATAGACTTCAACCTGATCCTCTTCTTGTAAAACTGAGTTACTAGATCAGTTAAATTTCATAAGTTAGACGATAATGATAGTTCATATTTGGGAGAAAAAAAAATCATATTTAAATGAGACGATTGATATTTTAAATTATACAGCATTTTGATAATAGTTTTCATCATATGTGATACACTATTTAAAAAAACGGGGAAATAAAACATTTCAAAAGTCATTGATTGAATGATATTTACATGTTGCAAACTACTAGCTTTGTTTTTAATTTTATGTTTCAATAAAAGTGCTGTTAGACAAACATATTAAAAGTATTAAAAAATCGCAACCTTTTTTTTTTTTTTTTTTTTTTTTTTTTTTTTTTTTTACGCGCAAAATAATTGTTAAAAAATCACTTTTTAATGTAACTTATATTTCTTCTTTTAAGAATAGTTTGGAAAATAATGTTTCACTTTTTAACAAAGTTTAAAAGCTTTTATAACTTCAGATTTCTGCCTGCATTTTCTTTTTCATAAATATTTTTAGAATTGCATAAAACAATAATTAACTGTGTTACTTCATAAATACTAAGTATAAATACTTTTTTCGGTATCATTGGAAAGTGTATAAAATACAAAAAATAGCTGAAAATGCATCTTCAGCAATTTCCTCTAATGAATCTCATTATTTTTGTATGGCCTATAACTGAATCATTAATGTTGATCACATCATTTTCTAATTCTTGATTGTATCTGAAAAATGTATGTTGGTTTCGTATTGTTACGTAAAACTTGTCGATTTTCTTGTGCGAGAAAGTAGTTTGTAAAGAAACAGGCAGGTTTTAGTTGATGAATGCACTTTATTCAGCGTAACTTCTCGAATCAGTACAGCAAAGCTGTGATTTCAAGGAATATTCTCGAAACAGTTCAATAGTACTGTCACTTCGACGAATATTCTCGAAGCAGTCCAATAAAGTATCGTTAAAGTCACTATTTGACGAATGTTTTAGAACAAGTCCAAGAGAACAGTCATTTGTACCGCAAGAGCAAAGCAAAGAGTATCAAATACTCCACAGAGCAGTTACACAGCTGATCCACAAAGATCAGTTGCTTGGAACACTGTCTCAAAAGTGCAATCGCTCAGAATAGCTGTCGGAAAAACATTCAAGAAATATTCAAGCAGAAGACAACTTACTTTTATTTATACCTTTTGACGTTGAAGGTTGGCGATAATTCAGTCTAGAATTCCATGGAAAGTTCTAGATCTCGGATCCTTTTCAATGCAGAGCTTCCAAATTTCGGACGCTCTAAACAACTATTTTTCACCAAATTTGTAGCCAGTTCGCCAGATTCGTCTCAAACTCGCCATGTTTGTCGTCAAGGCCGACCTCACAGGGAGGGAATGAACTTCCCCTTTATATTAACTTTGACTGTAAAACTAGGACAACTGATGCAGCAGAAAAGAGTTAATCCTTTGAAACACTATATTTAGCGTAATGTAAAGATGTTAAAATGTTCTTATACGAAATGCCTCTATTGATTATAACTTAACCAACTTATTTTGTGAGTTCTTACATGCCAACCAGTTTTACAGTATCAATAAAATTTTTGATAAGCAGCATTCTACAATAAATCTGAAACAAAATTAAACAGCATATATCAATTTTATGGAATTCTGAAAATATTCATAGAAATATAAATATAGGGAGACAAACAGAAGAATTGATGTCATAAACATTCTCAAACCAGCTTCTGTGTTCATTTCGAATGGACGAAATGACTATTAATTTTTGAATGTACTAAATGTAGTCCGAACGGACCCAATGCTTTTAATTGCAATAGTTAACCGTACTTTCACTTTCTATTCTTGAATTAAATTTATTTATCAATTCCTATTGTTTTTTATGGAAATTATCCTTCATCAGAGACGAATTTTCATGTATGTTGATTTTGAATCGAAATGGACACGAACACAACATCAGGGTTAAACTTTTTTTTAGAAAATGTTAAAAATTTCCTGCAAATTATTCTTGAAAAATGAAAGATAAATTAAACCATCAAGTGAAATTATTTTTCTTGAATCATTGCATACTTTAAAAGAATAAAACAAAAAATATAAATTTACAATTATTCTAATAATTTTCATATGTTTATATGTTACATTATTACTAACACTATTCTTAATTGGATTTAATTGACTTCGAAATAGCTTTTTAATTTGTTCAAAATGCTATTGCATTTTCGATGCACTTGTGTTCATTTCCGAAACGTCCTCTAAATTTGAATCTTTACTTTAATGTAAATTTTCATAAATACCAATTTTCTTCTTTCTTTTATTACTTTAAAGGTATTTACGGAAGACTATATTGAAATGGAGTTGTAAATACGGAAGGGAAGACTGCATTAAAATAGCAACGATGATGTATAATAATTGGAAAACAGACACATATAGCAATGTTACGTGAGTATATTTAATTAATGATATTATTTTTAATACTTTATCAATTGCATGTTTTAGATCTTGAAATAAGTATTACACCCATAAACATTCGTATTACATATTTCTAGTCAGTAAAAATGTTTTTGAAATCAGTGTTCACTGAGAAAAAAAATATATATATACCTCCATCTAGAATGAATAAGTGGTTATTTTCTAAATCCCTAAACTAGAAATATAGATTTCCGAGCTATACGCATAAGGCACGCCAATAAACTGAATAGACGAAATGATCGAGAATTTCTAGTCTACGCATTTCTAGATGGTGAAAGAATATTCTAAATATTTTGAATATTCTGAATCTTTTGTATTGCGAGAAATTCTCGCTTGATTTTCTAGAAGTGGGTAATAAACAAGATTACAGTTGCTGAAACCCGCTTCTTGTATTCGCATTTATTTACAGAGATTTTTAAATAACTTTGCCCTCGATAATATAGGCAAACGCTCTAGAATTCTAATAGGGGCTTCTAGAATTCGCTTCCCAAGGGGACTAGAATTTATACAGATGACATGGAACTATTTTTTATAGAGCCACAATTTAGACTCTAGATGTCAGTTACAGAATTTTTTCTCAGTATACTTGTGTATAATTTGTCCTCCATTATACGGATTTTCAGCTTTAATTATTTTAAATAACTTTGCTCTCTATAATATAGTCAAACGCTCTAGAATTCTAATAGTGGTCTCTAGAACTCGCTTTCAAAGGGGACTAGAATTTATAAGGATGACATGGAACTATTTTTTCTAGAGCCACAATTTAGATTCTAGATGTCAGTTACAGAGTTTTTTCTCAGCGTAAATAATACGTACCGACATTCTGCTCATTCGAACAAAGCGTTTAGGTGTTATCATTTTCACTCACTCACACACATACACACACACACACACATACTTACATATATCATCCTAAAAAGAGTGAAAATAAACTCAAGGAATCTAAAAACGTATAGAAATACCAAAATCTCAAAGTAGGATTGTTGACATTGTTTACAATATTTTCTTTCCATATGTATGTTCGGAAAGTAATAAATACAAATCTACAATAAAGAAATAAAGAACTTTTAAGGAGTTTCGCTCTTTTTTAACCCTTTCAGGGGCGGTGGTTTGCATAGTGCAACCACAAATTTTAATTCAAAATTGCAAAAACTGGTCCCCGAAATTTTTTTATAAAATTTTTCTTTTATAACTTAAACAAGTAACTTCATTTACTTTTTGTCTTTTAATGTTGTTGGTGATTTCTAGTGGCTGTTGATTTTAAATGAAGAAAATTTGTTTGCCCCTGAAAGGGTTAAAAATGAACTTGAACTGGGCGGATTAATTTTTTCAGAGATGAACTTGAGCGTGAACTAACTCGATTTTTGGACGATGAAGTTTAAATTAGTGCATTTTTTTCGTGAATGTGCCCAACACTGCTGTGAAGTGAGCTAAGGGATTCATTATTCTAGAATCACGTTCGTGAGCGAAGAGCATAAAAAATATTAGACTAAAATTTCATTTCAGACTAAAATTTCACATTTGTTATTTATCCTCATCCACAACCAGCTGATCGCTGGTCTCTTGAAAGTGCTCTCATTTTTTAACCGACTTCAAAAAAGGAGGAGGAGGTTCTCAATTCACAGCGTATTTCTTTTTTTTTTTTTTTTTTTTTTTTGTTAGCTCATAACTCCTGAACGGATGCTCCGATTTTGATACTTTTTATTTTGTTGTAAAGGTCTTGGTCTAGAGTAGGTCCCATTGTAATATCTTCACAATCAAAAGAAAATACATAGTGCTCAAAAAAGTGAGTCCCTACTCTTTTAACTGCTGAACGGCTGCAGCTATAGTCATAAAAGTTGTATGTAGATATAGTAAAGTAGTCATGCGCAATGTGATTCAGCCGCCTACAGCGTCATCTGGTGGAAAACAGTGGAGTTAGCGTTCCTATCTCGAAAACGGTTCAAGATAGGGAAAAAGAGTGAATTACAAATTGTTACAGGATATCATCGATTTACAAAAAGACAGTTTGTAGACATTAATGCTAAAAATAGAACGCTTAAAACGATCATTTGTTTGTCCGAAAATTCCTATTTTCGTCACACTTCAACGACATTGCATACGTTGTAGCATAGCGGGTGACATTTATGCTATGTAAAATTCAAAGTATGGTTATTGTAAACGGTCACATCGATTAACGTATAGACGTTTTAATCCGACTTCATAAAGGAGGAGGTTTTCAATTGAAACCATGTTTTTTGTTTTTGTAGTTAAGGTTTGTTAGCTTATAACTACGTAAAAAGTGCTTTAATTTTAATACTTCATTTTGTTGTCGAAAAGATCTTGACCTGAAATAGGTCTCATTATGATTTCACTAGTAGGCTTTGCCTGCTTCGCTGGTCACTATATTTAAAGGAAACTCTTTTCTATATAGCTTTATGAAAAAAAGAAAAGAAAAAAATACTGAAATCGCCCAAAAGCTCACTTTGGGTACCCGCTGTCTTCGGCAGCGACTTGTTCGTCCTCTCAGTGTCCGGCGCCTGTCCCTATTGCCTGCGACAATAGCTTACCCGTGTACATCCATTTGGGTGCTTATCATATATGACAGTTTCGATACGGACAGTATCGAAAAATTTGAAGTAGCCCTTTTATATTTGAATCCCAGTTACATATGAACAACATTATGCGTGATGTACATAATATTTGCTTTCAAGCTATTTCCTATATTTAATTGATTTAATCGATCAACCATAAAATGACAGCAATTTCAAGCTAAATATAACATTACAATATGCTATGATCGCCTATGTCTATCGCATAAAACTATTATTATTATTATGATTAATAATATTATTATTATTTTGTGGTTATATATACCTCATGCTTAGTTAATAGTAGTTGGTATATAGAAAAATAAATTAATTAATTAATATGTAAACCTGATCATGGTACAACCTTAATATAGCTCCCCTTGGCGAATTTTGAGTTTTTGTCGCCGTTTTAGACCAAAATATAATTTATGCGATCATTGTTCCTATTTCTTTTTTATTTCAATATTTTATAAATTAGTTATATTTTTTATGCGCTACTTAGCTTTAAGTGGCTGTCCTTGGCGAAAAATGTCCGATCTACTTCAGCAACGAAATTTAAAAATTTGTCCAGAATTATCAATAAGTAAATACCTTTAATATAATGCTGAATAAGCTTTTATGCCAAGCGTGATTCATCCGTGCTAAAAAAAAATATATATATCTAAAGTTGAGATATATAAAAAAAATGCTATGAAATAAAATTCAGAAGAAACATGCTAGATTTGTGTTATTACTATTTTATTTTAAAGTTAGAAAGACGTCATTTTCTCATTCACCAATTTAACATTTAGTATTTTTTTATTTTTCGCGTGAAAGCATATTTCATTTTATGTTGAAATAAAAATAAATAAAAATACCTCGTAAACTTTTTTGGCAACAATTAAAAATGTAAACAGCTTATATTAAGGCAATTACCGGTTTATTATTTTCATATTTTAATTAATTAAAAAAAATCTGATCAAATTTCCGGTATAAATAATAGCCTATGTCCTATTACAAACTATTATCTATCTCTGTAGCAAATTTCATCCAGAACCGTTCAGCCGTTGTGGCGTGATTGAGTAACAAACACCCATACATCCATCCAAACTTTCGCATTTATAATATTAGTATAGATTAATATCTAAACAAATTACAGGATATTCACAAGAGTCCGTTCTCACTCTAACTGCTGAACGGCTGCCTCTACACACGTAAAAAAATATATATAGGTATTGTAAAGTGGTCATGCACTACAAGATGTGGTTGCTTATAGCGCCACCTGGTGGAAGATAGCGGAGTTAGCGTTTCTATCTCAAAGCATTATAAGGTATAAGAGAAAAGGTAAATTACAAAATTGTACTGCTTCATTGATTTAGTGACGAAAAAACACCTTGTAGACATAAAAGTTTAAAACAGGATGTTTAAATGGGCATTTGTTTGTTCGCAGTTTTCTACACTGTAAACAAATCAAAAAGCCTTTACTTCGATGTTGAAACTTCTGTCCGTCAGCTGCAATGCATATTTTTATCTTTGTTTGAACTTTACGCTGCAAGCATTCCAGTGTAGCGGGTGATACATATTCACTGTAAAGTTCAATACATGCCTATCCGAATTTTTGGCTACGAAAACAGCGTATCCCTTTACATTTCTAGAGCCTTTTTAATTTAATGTGTCAAAAATATTTAAAATATACATCTCACTTCCGCATCTGCAAAACACAGCCGAAAACTGCTTTGATTCAAATAAACAAATAAGAATTCGTAAACTGCATAAGTTGGCGGAGCTGCTGGTATCTGGCGTCCTTGGTGAAAAAAAATATCGCCAAATTATATCGGTAAGCATATTTAATTCCTTAGAGAAATCATGGTTGTTTTAATAAGGTATATTAAGATAACAATCAAGAATATGAAACAATACTTCGGACGATATATATGATAAAAATCGAAGTGTCTATTGCTGCGGCAGCCGGAACAGTATTATTGTTACGGCAGTCACCAATGAATCTTTATCGCTCCCACTAAGAACGAATCTTTTGTGAATCAATCTCGTAGCACACGTTGACATTCACGACGCCATTTTTATATTTATTATTTTAAATGATCGCTTTACTATCTTTGCTTTTTGTTGAATGCGGCAGCATTTTAATTTATTTTTTAAGCTAGTGTGTTCTGAAAAAAATGTTGAAATCAATGTGGGAGATTCATTTCCATAATGATTTCGGAACGCGATTTCGATCAGAAAATAATTGAACCATCGATCTGTGATAATTTAAAATACAATCGATTTATTTTGCAAAACATAATTTTTTTTTTTGTATATTTAGCGTTATACTTCTCTGGAATAAAAATCGTTTGCATAATTTTTCATAGATTATTTGTATTGTGTGAATTCTTATAGGAAAATGAACATAGTTTTGTCATGGTCGCAACATACTAGTTTTTTCTCATATCTTTTATTTGTTTTGTACCATAGTAGAATTTCTATTTATTCAAATATTAATTGTTATAATAAATGCCATTAATCTTTTTTGATATTGCTGTGGAAGATTTAAAATATTTGCTTTCACTTACATCATGGGTGTAAAACCACTTAGAATGCAAAAAAAAAACTGTAAACTACTACTTGCATGCAGAATGAATAGTGAAGGAAGACTTAATAGTAGTATGTTATCTGCAGCATTCGCTTCAGTTGTGTCTCTGAATTTCATGTTATTTTGTTTTTATAGAAATTTTTCATTTTGAATATTTCATTTGCATTGTAATTTTCTTAGAACTTCGCAAATATCATATTATCATTTATGATTAGTGTAAATAAATATTTTTAATAATAGCCATTTTATATATCATTAACAAGTCTTGCCATTCATTCTGCATGCAAGTAACAGTTTTCAGGTTTTTTGCATGCTGCGAGCATATAATGCCTAATTTCACTGTCAGTTATTGTATGGGAAAATTTGTTTTCATAATTATTCATTACTTAATGTATTTTTTAAAATTCTATTTTCACATTCAAAAAATTCACAATCATTAAATTTGTACTTATTCTCCAAAAATTAATTTTTTAAATTTTTAGTACTATCTCATTTTATGGCTAATAATTGAGAAAAATGCACTTAATGAAAAATCGCATTTTTGAACTCAAATTTTAAAATATTAGTCTTTGTAAAATCAGTACTAGTAGTTTTCCGAATGTGAAAATGGAAAAAAAAAAAAAAAACTAGCATGTTGTGGCCACTATATGACTTTCTTCTGTATTTGGAACAACTTCAGCATACACCCAAAAATATTTGGCGATTATGGCTAAATCATAAATCTAAAAATCATAAATCATAAAATCATAAAATCACAAATCTAAAATAAACATATAGGCTGCCATATTATATCGTAAACAGTCCAGAACGACATTGTTATCATTCAAAACAGTGCCAAAGAAAAATTGCCAAATTCAGCTGCGGATGTATACTGAAGTTGTACCCTATATTTTCGTAAACAAATTCTCTCAGTAAAAATAATTTATTAAAATTATTTTCCATGATAAATGCAGATGATTTACATTTCTAGAGAAGTCGTAACATCAAATATCCAAAGAAAATAAATTTTATTCTCCAAATAACATTTTATAAAAATACATTTTTTTTTCTTTCTTTTAATGAAAAAAATCAATAACTTTTATCACAGATCTATAGTTCAATCATTCCTTTTAAAGGTATTGATGAGCTCTTTTGACATAATTAAAGCTCTTTGGGTACGTAATGAAAATATACAGGAGACAGATGCAATGCTCCTACGTTTACAAAAAATTTTCCTCAGTTGACTATCACTGTTATAAACAATTCTTTTTAATTTCATAATTATTAAAAAATAATTCTCTTTATGCACATTTGCATGAAATTTTGAGATACATCACCATGTTAAAACTTTAGAAAAAGCAGGTTGGCAAAGCCACCTTTAAGACTATTTTTACCAAAAGTTGACAGGCACTAATTTATGTCAAGGTGCAACTACATACCAATTTGCATGAAATTCTATGCAGTAGTTCCTGAGATACAATTGCCACAAAAATTTATCACACACAGACACATTTTTTAAAACTGGTCAAATCGTGTTCTACTCCTCTCAGAATGCGTAAATAAAAATCCATTGAAAACCCAAGGTCAAAAATTTTTACGAATACAATACTTTCTTCTACTAAAATGTAGAAAAAAGTAATAAATGAAGTTTTATAAATTTGGCTAATTAAATAGCTTACCAAGTAATTGGATATTTGGACAAACTGAATATTCATCTAGCCAAATAGTTCCAGATTCGGCCAAATGGAATAATCAGTAATATGGCCAAATATTTGGTATATCTCTAGTATGAATATTATGCAGAACATTTCAGTAATCTCCATCTCCAGCAAGATAATAAATAAAAAATACAGATCAATTGTTACAAAATTCCAGTTTAGGAACAGTTTGTGCAGCTGCAGATTCAACCGTAATTAACTAAAACTTCAAAAATTAAGTATGACTACATATTTAAATAAATTTTAATTTAGATACAGTATATACACTGCTCAAAACAATTAAAGGATATTGGAAGTCTTATATAAAATAACGGTATAAGCGAAATTTTTTTTGCAATAAAAGGAAGAAGAAGGACACAAATACAAATTTTTCTCGTTTTCAAACTTCGGAGTACGCAAATGTTGAGTTTGACCTCAAAAATGACGTTTTAGCGGTAGCGAATGAAATTAGGCTTTGCACTAAATGAAAGATAAAGCGGAAAAGAATGGTCAATATTCAGTAAGTGCGTTGTTTCAATGATTGCGATGTCTTAACGAAGTTATCTAATCGATTCAAAAGCTTGGGGAGTTGTTGGTCGGTTAGAGGGGGTCCAAACAAAAACCGAAGTAGCCGAAACCACTGGAGTTTCGCAAAGTGTGATTTCCAGGATTTGAAATCGAATTTTGGAGACTGGAAATGCAAACTGAAGATCAAGGCAAGGTCATAGAATGCAACAATCTCCAATGAACATCGATATTTAGCGTTGACGGCTCGGAGATACCGAAATATGAATGTTTCTCTTCTTCAACAATTGCTTTCTCTCGGTTACTGGCGCCACATTTTTGACCCAAACTGTCCAAAACTGGCTCCACGCTATAGCAATAGCTCTAATGATCTCATCCCTACATCGACGACCAGTCAGAACTCCATTTCTAAAAATGTGGGGATCAGTGCACCCATCAATGGACTTCCCCCCCCCCTCCAACCGCCAAATCTTATACTTCTGTGCACAGAAGCAGGATTGTTTCTAGTGTGACTTTCCCTACAAATGAAAATATGCCTATTATCGTGATGAACAGAAAACCGGGACTTGCCAGAGAAAAATATATTGCGCCATTCATTTCTCCCCACTTTACATGCTCTGTTGCCCACTCTCTACGAGTACAACGATTTCTTACTGTTAACGTAACACACATTATTGTTCTGTGAGAGTACAGACCTACAGCGTGGAGCCGATTTCGGACAGTTTGAGTCGAAACTGTTGTGCCAGTAGCTGAGCGAAGTTGTTTTTGTAGAAGAGTGACATTCATATTTCGAAGTCTCCGAGCCGTTAGCTTTAAATATTGATTTCCATTGAGTGTTGTTGTACGTCTACGATCTTACCCTGGCCTTCAGCTTACATTTTCAATCTCCAAAAACGGGTTTCAGATACTGGAAATCTCACTTTGCGGAACTCCAGTGACTTCGGCTAGTTCGGTTTGTCTTTGGACCCCCCTCTAACCGACCAACAACTCCCCAAGCTTTTGAATCGGTTAAATAACTTCGTTAAGACATCGCAATCATCGAAACAACGCACTTACTGAATATTGACCATTCTTTTCCGCTTTGTCTTTAATTTAGTGTAAAGCCAAATTTCATTCGCTGCCGCTAAAACGTCATTTTTGAGGTCAAACTCAACATTTGCATACTCCGAAGTTTAAAAGCGAGAAAAATTTGTATTTGTGACCCTCTTCTTGCATTTTCTGCAAAAAAACTTTCGTTTATACTGTTATTTTATGTAAGACTTACAATATCCTTTAACTGTTTTGAGCAGTGTATATTTAATTGAAATAATTGTGCTAATTTCTTTTTTCTTTCATGCTAATTAATCACAAATTTCTTTTCATAATTCTGAAAAACTACATAACTTACAGCAGGCTTTGCCTGCTTCACTGGACACTATATTTAAAAGAATTCTCAAAATTCCATATCATTATCATAAAATCTCAAACATAAAAATACTAAAATCTGTTGAAACCTAAGTTAAAGTTTGCGTTGCATTCACTAGAGATTTTCTCGCTTGCAGCATGAAGAGTTCAGGTTCCCACTGCGTTTGGCACTGATTTACTCCTGTGTCCACAGCGGGAAACAGTCGCGGATCTAAGGGGGGTTGCTGAATTCCCCCCCCCCCCCAAAAAAAAAAGAACTGGCATTCATTTCGCATTTGAATATTACAATTGTAAAATTTTCATTGATCTGGAATAACATCTTGACAAATTTTAGCCCCCCCCCCCCAAAGTTAAGTTCTGGATCCGCCACTGGCGGGAAAATCAGAATTTTCAAGAAATTGAATCAGAGAGAATATTGCATATTCTTAATCAATACTCACAGTGATGCAGCTAGTCCTTCAAAATCTTGGGATCCATGAGTTGGGTCCCCACATAAATGAATTTATACATTACAGATATATATATTTTTTTTATTTTTTTTTATTTGTAGATGAAAAACAGATGTTTAGGAATTTTTAACCAGCTCTTTTTGAAACTGTCTTAAACTAATATTATGTAGGAGGAAAGTATCTTTTTTCCTTCTTCAGAGCAGAATGCTTTAAAAATATACAGAAAATATTAGTTTTAAACAAGAAATATATTTTAATTTTTTTTTTCTTTCTTCGTTTATTTATTTATTATTTTTTTCAAGAATGAAAATTATGTGTCCGCTGGTACCCGCCACAATAAATTTTTCATGTTTCTGCCTCCGATTTTTCACGTAATTTACGCACTATAGCACATAAACAGCATCTCTGACTCATATGCCAAAATTCGCCATTCCATGAAAATTTGAAGCATATTCAAAACTTGAAACTGTGTTTTTTGCTGAGCCTACCCCAACGGATGGTGGTGGTATGTGTGTGTGTTGGGGGGGGGGGGGGGGGTAATTTCGCAAAACCCCTTTAGAGTGTGTGTGGCATACACATACCAAATAATTTGGAGCAGAGTTATGCTAAAAACGTGTCTTTGCACACGCCCTGATCCTAAAGTGTGGAAAAAGGGGAGAATTTTGGAAAATCTTTTTATACTACGTATTGAATACATATAACTGACCCACACACAAACAATTATGTTCTACAATATTTTGAAGCAGATTTAACCATGAAACCTTTCTTTTTACTCCCCCCCCCCCTCTTCCTATGGGAGGAGGTAGAAAGTAGTTTCACAAAATCGCTTTGTGCTGTGTGTATTGGATATGCATAACCAATTGACATGAAAAAATCACTTTCCTAAGATAATTTGGAACAGAGTTAGTCTTGAAAATGTATTTCCTTCCAACCTTTAAAAGGGGGAAGGGGGGAAATTTCACAAAATCCTATTATAGTGCATGTTGGGTATGTATAACCAACCCACACTTTAAAATTAATCTGAGATAATTTGGAGCAAAGTTACACTTGGAAAAAAAAATTTCTCCCCCCCCCCCCCCTCACTTGAACCCAAGGAGGGAAATCTCATTACAATACGTATCGGATACATATAAACTATTTATGCATTAAAATACATGACTGCAACTCACCTAGATTTCCCAAGACAAATTTATCGCTGAAAAAGGAGGGGGTCACAAATTTGCCCCCTTGCAACACACCTCTCAAAATCAAAAGTCACAAAAACATGAATGGGTTTTTGGAGATATGTACTGAAAACAGCCATGCGTTTTCTTTAGAATATGTACCACTTTTTTGTAAAACTCTACTCAAAAATTCCCCCTACCCCTCTTAAAAATTGAAAATTTAAAAATCATAGAAAATGCTTTCTTGTACTCAATTCGAGTCCTGCGCGGGTCAGGTTTTACCCGACAGATAAATTTTATATCAACCCGAACCCAACAAAAAAATTTTCATCAACCCGAACCAGACTAAAAATTTTCATCAACCCGAAAACTGACCCGCACCTGACCCGAAACCCGAGAACTAAATGAAAATTACCTTTTCATCTAAAAATCATACAAATTTGTTTAAAATTAAAAAATAAGGTAATTTTTACTTGTCATACAGTTGGTAAATTATTTAAAAAAGAATTTGAAATGTAATTACTAATTGTTTAATTTAAAACTGAAAAAAGGATCAATAATAATTTTTAACCATTTATGTGAGTTGTGAAATTCAAGAGTAAACCAGAATGTTCTGGCCACCACAAGACTTTCTTCTATACTTTCCTATATTTTACTAAGTGCAAATAATTTATTAAAAATATTGTTTTTTAAGATTATCTAACAGGATGAATGCAAACGATTTTCATCTTAGAGACAACTAACACTAAATATCCAAAGTGACAGTTTTAATGCCTATAAATAGCATCTTAAAAAGTACATTTTTATAATGGTTATCGTACATATCAGGTTTCATAGAGTTATATGCCATAGAAGTTGAGATATAGCCTTCCCTTTATCGAGGGATATTGCAGTATAGCAGCTCCATATATTGGCAGATTAGCATCCAGATTGATTCAACATAATGTCTTATGGCTTTCTCACATATCAAGTTTTGTTTGATTATACACAATAGAACCTGAGATATAGCCTCTCATTAAATTGCAAATGTCGCTGTATAACAACGCCACCTGTTGAGCGGTTGACACCAACAGTTGAGACACTGATTTAGGTCAAGGTGCATCTACATATAAATTTATATGCAATTTTATGCAGTAGTTCCTGAGATATATCCTTCCCCTAAACTGTTGAAATCGCTGTACAGCAGCGCCACCTGTTGGCCAAAAAGAATTCAAATTGAATCATCATAATGTCTCATAATAGTCTTTTCACATATCAAGCTTTGTTTGATTATACTCAATAGAACCTGAGATATAGCCTCCTCTTAAATCTCGGAAATTGCTGTATAGCAGCGCTACCTGTTGATCAGCTGACAAAAATTTATAGGCACTAATTTAGGTCAAGGTGCCTCTACATATAAATTCATATATAATTCTGAACAGTAGTTCCGGAGATACAGTCGCCACAAACTTTTTGTCACACACACACACAGACAGACATTTTCTATAAATGGTAAAATCGTGTTCTAGACCACTCAAAGCATGTAAATCCGTCGAAAATTTTTATGAATCCAATACTTTCTTCTATTGAATATAGAAAAAAGTAAAAAATGCACTTCAATTTAAATATTCGTAATTTATTATTTAATACTCATAGTCTGGAAAAAAAGTAAAGATGTATTATTCTTTATTGTTTTGTCCGATGTAGATGTTTACTTTACTATAATAATTTGTGTAGCATGTATGGGATTCGCAGTTAAACGTCTGCTTTTTAAGGATCACTGATCACTTTAAATTCGCATAATCAGCAACTTAGCTTCTCCTCGTTTCAGTTTTACTTGGTGCATTATTTTTTCGTTCTAGAGAAGACGATAAAGAATATAATCTGCCTTGATGGTATTCGTTGTGTTTATTTTACATTACTTTTTTTAATTAAATCACGACAAGTATTCCCTTTATATTTGCTGTATATACAAATGTAAATGGAAGAAAATTCAAAATTTCGTTAACATACAAGCGAGGATTAAAATTCATTGAAAATAAAGATATCTTAAAAAAAAAAAAAAAAAAAAATGTAAAATTGAGAAATAACTTAAATTTCCAAAACGTAAAAGTGAGGTTATGTTGTATTTCTTATATATATATATATTAACAATAGTCAATAAAAATTTATACAGTACTTTAAAATTTTCATACAATTTCTACATATGATCAATTTTAGATTTGTTTAAGAAAAGAAAACATATACGGATATTTTTTTCTCATGCTTATACGGATTTTTATTATTTATTTATTTATTTTTTTTTTTCGGGTGGCTATCTGTGTATAGGAATACGGAGCTCCGACACATGTCTAAAATCAGTTAAAGAGCTATAATTATGTCTACAAATTTATGCTTTCAATTGTAAAATTTTTTTTTGAAAGGTGTTCTCTAGTCGACCCGAATCGTAGAAAGCTAAACCCCACCCGAACCCGACCCGCAAGAGAAAAAAATTTGTCAACCTGACCCGTGGGTCGGGTTCAGGTAAAATCAGGTTACCCAACCCGATGCAGGACTCTATACTCAATACTCTCAACATGTGCAATTACTTCACCTTGAAGAAATTGACTTATGCTTACAATTACAGACGTGTTTTTGCTTCCTGCTCTCCAGGGAGAAAGGGGGAAGGGGCAAATTTCATAAAATTCCATTACTATAGATGTCGGATACATATAAATAATCCACCCACCGAAATTCTTGAGCTCCTACAGTTTTTCCCAGACAAATTCAGCACTAAAGCACTAGCATTGGGCACAAATCAAATCCCTAAAAAATTGCAAAAAACAAAAATGGGTATTTGGAAATTATATGGCTCTTTTCAACATATTTGTTAACCATTTTTGGTAGAGTTCTACTCAAAAATCGGGAAATTGTGAAATTTTCCGCTAAAAATTTATTTTCTCCTCCCCCCCCCCCCTAAAAATCAAAAATTTCAAAATCGTAAAAAGTTTTTTTTTTTTTTTTTTTTTTTGTTCTCAAATCTAGTCTCTCCATGTGCAATTTCCTAATCGTGAAGTAATTTCGAGCTGAGTTATGCTTACAAACATGTTTTTGCCTCCTGCCCCTTTGGAAGGGGAGAAAATGTCTTAAAAGTTGATATATATAATTTTAAGTTACTTTAAGACATAAATTCCTGTAAAGCCTCCTGCAATTCAGTTTAGCCGTTCTCGCGTGATGCTTGGACAAAAGTAAAGTTACAGGCACAACAATGCATAGAAAAATTTCTGAAGTCATTTTCTGCTTTCATGATGTGTGAAAAGTGAAGATATTGCAAATTTTTTTATTCTGAAATTTACAAAGTCTGATTTTATTAATATAAATTAGTAGAAAGACAATATTAAAGTTTGCATGTTAAAATAAAATAAGCTTCATTTAACCACTTGACCAACTAGTCAGAGGCACACTATATCTGACGTCTACACATTACTGCAGCCTGTGAAGTGGTTAATACTTAAGAGTACTACCTAACCTTCGAAATTTTTTTACAGAATTATTGATTATCCAATTTATTATAAATTTTGTTTTGACATTTAGAAATTTTTCAACTGTTAAATTGGTTCTTTTAATATTTTGAGTTTAAATATTAAAAAGTAAACAAGTATATCAGTTGCATTTTTTAACTGCAAGATAAAATGTTAAAAGTTTAAAAAATAAATTTTTGTAAAACAAGTACTAATTTATTGTTTGTGATTTTTTCTGAATGTGAAAACGGAATTTAAAAAAATACATTAAGTAATTCTGTACTGATAAGTATAAAGGATTTAAGTCCATATTCTTGATTTTTCAGGAGACGAAAAATAAAGTTAAACTAATTAAAAACAAAGCAGAAGAATCGATTAGGAAAAAGGGATTTCGTTGACTTATACCTTTTATACCATTCAGTGATTGTCAACCTTCATATAATAACGGGAAAAAATTGAATTAAAAATTTTATACCCTACATGAATGGTAAATTTCTGACTTGAAACTTTTTTTACCAATGGATTTTCTCAAAGACTAAATGACATAGACTTAAATCCTTCACACCAATCGATTGAGAATTTTTTTCTGAGTCTGACAATGTACTTAACTCAAAATCGACATTTTTGGACTTAAATCCTTTATACTTATCAGTACAGAATTAATAATTATAGAAACAAATTTTCCCGTGCTTTATAAATCATTTTTTTTATTTTTCATTAAATATGAGTTACTTAACTTATTGATGTTTAAATTAATAAATAAATTTTCTTTGTTAGTATAAGTATCAATTACTAGTTTGAACATCAGAAAATTAGTTTTTTCTTATACAATTTGAACACTTTATGCATCCGTCATGAGTTTTAATGTACATTGTACCTGTACATTTTAATGTACGCAATGTTTGATACACATAAATGTACATTTTGACGTCAGAATTATAAACTATGTTTACATATTATCATTTTCAATTTTTTTTTTTTTTTTTTTTTTTTTTTTTCCGAGTCCTAAGATTTAAAAAAAAAGAAAAAAATTAAGTTACACCTTTTTTTTTTTTTTTTTTTTTTTTTTTTTGTTTTTTTTGAATGGTTGATTATTAACATGCCATCATTTTTTTTATATATATATATATATTTTAGATGTTTGAGATCAATTTATGTATCAGTTTTTATTTTTTCAAAACTTTCCGCTGAAAGGTTGAAAGGGGGGGGGTGTCAAAATGGACATTTGTAGGGGTGAAACTACCTAACATGCAAAAACCCTGAAATCTGCTATTTGCATGCAGATGGGGGGGGGGGTTAATAATGGTATATCATATATCTACCTGTAATAAGTAGTATTTAACCCCTTCCGGTAAAATGACGAGTCCAGCTCGTCATTGGTTTTTCATGCCATTTCGCACAATGACGAGCTACACTCGTCATGCTTACTGTTGAATATGATAATTAATTTAGTTTAAAATTTCTAGTGTACTGAATTTGGTGACACCTTTTTACTTTCTCTTACCCATAAGGTAGAGAAAGTATTGTTTTTGGGTCAAATTTTCGAACGCGAGATTTTGTTATATTTACATGTTTTGAGGTCCCCTGAATACGAAAATCATGTTTTTAGCTAATGGTCTGTGTGTATGTCTGTGTGTCTGTCTGTGTGTCTGTCTGTTATCAGCATATCTCAAAAACAAATTATGGCAGAAAGTTCAAACTTGTTACTTTGTCTTACCCATAAGGTAGAGAAAGTATTGTTTTTGGGTCAAATTTTCGAACGCGAGATTTTGTTATATTTACACGTTTTGAGGTCCCCTGAATACGAAAATCATGTTTTTAGCAAATGGTCTGTGTGTCTGTCTGTGTGTCTGTCTGTTATCAGCATATCTCAAAAACAAATTATGGCAGAAAGTTCAAACTTGGTATTCTAAATGTGTATCATATAGGGATGCTACAGTAAGCTTTTCGTTAAGATCAAGCAAATGGTTCGTGTACAGGGACAATCAAGAGAATTCTAATACATTACGTCTATGGGGGAAATTGCAGGAAAGTAGAGTTTAACGTCTATAGACTGAACTAAACCAAATGAAACGAATATATATATATTGTAATAGAGAAAGTTAACTAGGAAAAAAATTTTGTGTATGTAGGAGCCTCGCCTCCCCCTCCCTGGGGGGGAAGTCCCCCCTCGAGGGGAAAAAATTTTCATGATGGGTATCTTTCAAAAGAGCTCGCCAATACCTTTAAAACGAATGGTTGAACCATCGATCTGCGATAATTTAAAACAAAGTTATCGATTTTTTTTTTACTTTTAACGAAAAAAAAAATTTTTTTTTTTTTTTCCTTCTTTTTAATGATGAGAATAAAATGGACTTTTTTTTGGATACTTGGTGTTATACCACTTCTCTAATATGGAAATCGTCTGCATCATCATAAGAGATATTTTTTTTTTATAATAATTTTAATAAATTATTTTTTAAAAACAGAATTATTTTTTAATAACCGAATTAAATTCTATGTAAATGTAGGTGCATTAATGAAACGGGGGGTTGAGGGGGCGGTAGCCCCCCTCACACAGAACTAATTATCATATAAAACTCTTCAGAAGCCTAATATGAATTGTTTAACACAGGTTTACATAACAGTACTCGTTATCGTACCTTTTAATCTGCAACCTGTATTTATAGTGTTAAATTTCAGTGTAAGAGAAAGTCGTGTGAGTGACACACCAGATTATTTACTTGTGGAAATATCACAGATCCCTATCACATGTTGTTTACCGTTAGAATTTCTTGGTACAAGTCACGGCCGAATTGTTGTTAGTCTGTAAGATTTCATTCTTGTAAAAATTTAGTGTGACCATCGGTCAATATATATTTCTGTAAAGGAAATAATCTGGTGTGTCACTCAAACGACTTTCTCTTACCCTGAAAATTAATACTATAATTGCAGGTTGGAGTTTAAGAGGTAAGATAACGAGTACTGCAATGCAAACCTATATTAAACAATTCAAATGAGGCTTCGGAAGAGTTTTATATGATAATTAGTTCTGTGTGAGGGGTGCTACCGCCCCCTCAACCCCCCGTTTCATTAATGCACCTACATTTATATAGAATTTAATTCGGTTATTAAAAAATAATTCTGTTTTTAAAAAATAATTTATTTAAATTATTATTTAAAAAAATTATTTTTTATGATAATGCAGACGATTTCCATATTAGAGAAGTAGTATAACAGCAAATATCCAAAAAAAGTCCATTTTATTCTCAATATTTAAAAAAAAAAAACGATTTTTTTCGTTAAAAGTAAAAAAAATCCATAACTTTGCTATAATTTATCGCAGATCGATGGTTCAACCATTCGTTTTAAAGGTATTGGCGAGCTCTTTTGAAAGATACCCATCATGAAAATTTACTCCCTTCGAGGGGGGACTTCCCCCACAGGGGGGGGGAGGCGAGGCTCCTGCATGCATAATTTTTTTTTCCCAGTTAACTATCTCTATTACAAAAAATATATATTCGTTTCATTTGTTTTAGTGCACTCTATAGACGTTAAACTCTACTTACCTGCAATTTCCCCCATAGACGTAATGTATTAGAATTCTCTTGATTGACCCTGTACACGAACCATTTGCTTGATCTTAACGAAAAGCTTACTGTAGCATCCGTATATGATACACATTTAGAATACCAAGTTTGAACTTTCTGCCATAATTTGTTTTTGAGATATGCTGATAACAGACACACACACACACAGACACACACACACACACACACACAAACACACACACAGACATACACACAGACCATTTGCTAAAAACATGATTTTCGTATTCAGGGGACCTCAAAACATGTAAATATAACAAAATCTCGCATTCGAAAATTTGACCCAAAAACTATACTTTCTCTACCTTATGGGTAAGAGAAAGTAAAAAGTGTTGTATAGTAAATACCATAATGGATAAGAGTTTTGCAGACTATGAAGGTCAAGGTGATTGCAGCGATTATGAAGAATCATAAGAATATATTAAAGGATATAAGAAAATATTTTTTTACATGTTTGACATTGCACTCTACAATTCATATGTTTTATATAAGAAAATCAATAATGCCAACAAAATTGGAATTGGGAGCTTTCGACTGGACATAGCAGAACAAATCCTACAAAAAGTTACACTACCGGATTATAAAACCTGTGGACGTCCTTCATGTAGTGACACCCCGGCTAGGTTGCGGGCTAAAAGCTGGGGACATTTTCCAGAATACATTCCTTCAACTCAGAATAAAAGAAAACCTACTAAGAGGTGCTGTGTGCGTTACAAGAATAAAATTAGAAGTGAGACTCCCTGGCAGTGTAAACAATGCAGGATTTCTTTGCACTTACCAGAGTGTTTTGAAAAGTACCACACGCTTGAAGACTATTAACTATATACCTTATTAAAGTTTTGCTCTCATTTTTTCTTAATTTTACCGTTTTTAATGTCATTTAACAATATGTAAAAATGAATATTAATTAAGAATATGTAAGAATTATAAAATGAAACAAGTTTTTTAAAATAAAAATTAAATGGTTATTCCATGCACACCTTTTCATTATTAAATCGTACCGGAAGGGGTTAAAGAGTTCTTAATACATTTTAAGGCAAACAATCAAAATGACAAATTTCTATAAAAACAAAATAACTTAACATGAAATTCAGAAGCAGCAAAAGTTTTAAAAACTCCGAATTCAGGGGTAGCCCCTGAAAAGTTTCACTCCTGCATTTGTTGATATTTATACTAACAATAACAGCTTATTTACATTATGATTGTAGCAATAAATAACAATACAATCAGAGGCGGATTTGAGTTAGATTGTACCCTACACCCATTTCGATATGGCACCCTCCCCCTCCCATGTTTTGAAGTATATTATGCATTTGTAATAGTAATAATAGCAATAAATATGATACAGCTAAAGGAAAAATATTTTTCTTAGATATATCAATCTCTAAGTAATCTTTATATAATAATCATTACATAAGTAAAAAATAAATAATCATATCTGATCATGAAAAAAAATCAAGTACTTTATTTGGTTTTTACTATAAAAAATGTTAATAAGCAGAATTTAATTTTTTATTTAATCACTGAAGAACTGACTAACTTTCCTTTTATATTTTTATTAATCAAAATAGAAATTATTTTGATTCATAAGTAGATAAGTTTATTTGTTTAAAAATAGTTTCTTTAGAGCTTCTTCTTCGATATTTTATATTTAAATCATTGCATACTTAATTATTTTCAGAAAATAATTTCACTCATCAAATCATAACATGTTTGACTCATGACAGAGAGAGCAGATCATGCTTTGAAATTTGTATTATCGACTGAAAATCTATTCGATTGCTCTTAATGTTTGGATTTGTGTTCAAAATTAAATCATTTTTAAGAATTTAATAAGCTTAAAAAAAATTGCCACACTCTACCTGGATCTAAGCATAATCCATTGCTGGACATTTAATCGCCATAAGAAAACAGCAGCATCCCTAGTTACATATTGCCGCTGCTTAGTCCAGAGGATCAACCACTAAAATATAACACTATCTTTTTTTATTAATATCACACAATAAACAGATTGGGAAGAAAATCATATATATAGAAAATTCATTTTTCCAGCTCAGTGAAAATAATGGCAGGACCAGGAGTCGAACTCCAGATCATTGACTTACATGGTCAAAGATCTTAGACCGTGTAAGTCAAAGATCCGGGGTTCAACTCCCGGTCCGGGCATTATTTTCACTCAGTTAGAAAGTTCAATTTCCAATAACACTATCTATTCGTATATTTCAAACTGCTATCTAAAAATCTTTAACGTGTTAAACGGGGATTGATAAAGTGTTTTATAATTGCAGCGATGGAACACGGGCGCAGAATTCATACCACTATCAATGTGAGAAATTTTTCTACTTCTTAAACGAACGATAATATAGGTAGAGAAATTTCTTAAATAGACTCCGGTATGAAATCTGCGCCCGTGTTCCATCCCTGTAATTGGCAAAAAATAAAAACAATTAATTAAAAATGTTTCTCATTCCTATTAAATACTGGTTGTCCTTCAAATTTAACTGCCACTACTGTTCAAATTTTAATTATCTTTAAAACTTAGGCGGGAAAAATGTGCTTTACGGTCCTTATGGCGAGTTTTTGGCGAGTTTTTCCGAACTCGCCGAGTTGGCGCGGTATCGCGGTTTTCTCTCCCGTCCTTTCCAAAATGGCGGACTGGAAGCACGGTTTCGCGGTTTTCGTAACAGTCCTATTCAAAAGGGCCGATTTACGTATTTTAAAGCAATTATCTAAACATAAACCGCAAAAAAATCCTTTTGAGAGGGGACAATACCTAATCCCGTGGACAGCCGTAGCCAATGTTATTCTATAGGAAAATTTGTTGCGACAATTACACATTACCTAATGTATATTTTTTAATTCTGTTTTCGCAGTCAGAAAATCCATAACCGTTAAATGAGAACTCATTTTTGAAAAATTCTTTTTTTTTTTTTTTTTTTTTTAATTTTGAGTTCAAAAATGCGATTTTTCACAAAATGCATTTTTCTCATTTTCTAGTCGCAAAATGAAATACTAAAATTTAAAAAAATCAATTTTTGGAAAACAAGTACTAATTTAACTTTTATGAATTTTCTAAATTTTAAAACAGAATTGAAAAATGTACATTAGGTAATGAGTAATTATGTGAATAAATTTTCCTATAGAATAACATGGGCCAAGATTAGGTATTGTCCGCTCTTAAGAGCGTGAATAAAGGAAAATACAAATCAGATTTTTAAAATTTGTACAATTTGCACACCAATAACTAACAAATACTAAATATTACAAAACAAAAACACCATAATGAACATAATAGATGTAAAAAATAAATATATAAATAAAAAACAAGATTTTTTTTACTTACCCGTTTCAAAATTTTATAACTCTGCAACATTTATAATCCTTGAAAAAACGAAACTTTAATCCTCGCTACAAATTTCGAAAAATGCATATAGAGTTACGAAATTTCAAAATTTATAAGAATACTCCAAACATATTTTTAGTTTATATTCTACATAAAGACACATTTCTATAAAATATATCATAATTTAGCAAACAAAAATTGACCAAGCATGTTTTTCAAATGAAGTTACCCTACTGTTGCCAAAATTGAAAAAGTAAAACAAACGAAACATGTCGGCAGCAAAAGTGTTCGAACACTAGCAAAAAATCCTGTGTTAAAAAGGTACACTTCGTATGGTTTTGTTAAATAAATCCTTATCGAATCATGTTCCTACACTGACTAAGAACAGGATTCGACAAGGATTTAATTCACAAAACCGTATGAAGTGTACTTTTTTTTGCATAGGAATTTTTTCTAGTATTCGGACACTTTTGTTGCTGACTGTAGTATAAGCAGAGTGGATTTAACGTCCCACTACTACAGCGTTATGGGCGACAATCTCAGAGATATACGCAAGTAAGGTTGCAATTAACATCGCACTAGCCCTGCGCTTCGGCGACAATCTCGGAGATACGAAAGTAAGTTTGCAATTAACATCGCACTAGCACTGCGCTTCGGCGACAATCTCGGAGATACGCAAGTAAGGTTGCAATTAACATTGCACTAGCACTGCGCTTCGTCAACTTTATGTAGAAATTAGTAATATGCAGATACGCAAGTAACGTTGCAATTAACATCGCACTAGAACCGCGCTTCGGCGACAATCTCGGAGAGACGCAAGTAAGGTTGCATTTAACATCACACTAGCACTGCGATTGGGCGACATTCTCGGAGATACACAAGTAAGGTTGCATTTAATATCGCACTAGAACTGCGCTTCGGCGACAATCTCGGAGAGACGCAAGTAAGGTTGCATTTAACATCGCATTAGCATTGCGATTGGGCGACAATCTCGGAGAGACGCAAGTGTGGTTACATTTAACATCGCACTAGCACTGCGCTTCGGCATGTGCACGCTCCGCGTACATGAAAACAAAGTAAAAAAACATCACTGGATACAGTCGACAGCAAAAGTATCCGAGCACTAGCAAAAATTCCTACGTAAAAAAAGTACACTTAATAGAGTTTTGTTAAATAAATCCATATCGAATCATGTTGTTAGTCAGTCTAAGAACATGATTCGACAAGGATTAATTTAACAAAACAATATTAAGTGTACATTTTTTACGTAGGAATTTTTGCTAGTGCTCGGATACTTTTGCTGCCGACTGTACTCACCCGCATTCTGCATGAATATTTAAAATGCATAAAATTTCAAAACTTCTTAAAAACACGAAGCATATGCATATCTCATACTTAATTAAAAAATACCTTTGTTTTGCTTTCAAAAACACGAAGCATATCTCATACTTAATTAAATAAATCCCTTTATTTTGCTTCATAACTCATATCATAAAGCTTTTTCGCCGGAGGGCCCTCCGCGTCCTCGGTGCCTCCCGCTTGTAGTGGACTGCGTCCACTACGAAGCAAAATAAAGGGATTTATTTAATTAAGCATGAAATTTCGTTATGCACGTCGGTACGCTCCGCGTACATGAAAACCAAAAAAAAAAAAACATCACTGCCCTAAAAGGACACCTTCTCCAAATGATGTCCTCCGGATGTCCTATGGACGAAAGGACGTCCTGTGGAGGCATTTTCAGGATATCTTGTGAACGAACGGACGTCCTGTGGGGATGTCTTGTGGACGAAAAAATGTCCTATGGACATCTTCAGGATGTATTATGGACAAGTGTGTGTTGTTGGGGTGAATACCTCACCCGCATTCTGCATGAATCTTTAAAGTGCATGAAATTTCGTACGTCTGAAATGCATGAAATATGCACGAAATATGCACGTCTATGCACGAAATGTGAACGAATATGCACGAATATGCACGAATATGCACGAAATATGCACGTGCATGAAATATGCACGTCTGTACGTTCCGCGTACATGAAACCCCCTCCCCCCCCCAAAAAAAAAAATCACTGCCTTAAAAGCACATTTTCTCCAAACGATGTCCTCCGGATGTCTTATGGATGAAAGGACATCCTGTGGACATCTTCAGGATGTATTATGGACAAGTGTGTGCTGTTTGTGGGGATACCTCACCCGCATTCTGCATGAATCTTTAAAGTGCATGAAATTTCGTTTTGCAGCGACCAGTAATATGCACGTCTGTACGCTCCGCGTACATGAAAACCGACAAAACATCACTGGATACCTCACCCGCATTCTGCATAAATCTTTAAAACACGAAATTTCGTTTCGCATCGATCAGTAACGCGTACATAAAAACCAAAGAAATATCACTAAATACGTCTCACACAAACTCCATGAATCTTTAAAATGTACGAAATTTTGTTTCGCAGCGATCAGTAACGCGTACATAAAAACCAAAAAAAAAAAAAAATCACTAAATATGTCTCACTCAAACTCCATGAATCTTTAAAACGGACGAAATTTCGTTTGGCAACAATAACATACGCGAAAATCATAGTTTGAAAACATCATGGTGAGGTTACCACATTTCAAACATCGATCGTTCAGCGGCGCATAAGCATCGTGGTTACCAAGGTTGGCATCTGTATCCGCGATCGGAAACAAGTCGCCAATCAGTACCGTAAAGCACATTCCACCCAACTATTTTTCTTTTATTAAGAATATGACACAACAGATTTAAATTATTAATGTTACTGAAGACTAAACTTCATAAACATTAGCTCATTAAAAAATATATTTTTAATAATGTGTATAACATTAAAATCATCTAAATTATTAATAAATATCAATTTGTAATAATTTAAAACTTTTCAATAACAATGCTTGCACACGTAAGCATATATGATTGTGTTTACAAACTTGAAAAGGAAAAGAATGTGAAAAGCTTGCTAATTTATAGTTATTAATGAAGTGCAAATTTGACAGCAGAATAATTTATTATATTTTTGTAGATTTAATGTTGGTGAAGATTTACGATCCGTTACGGTTGTTTTGGTTTTCAATACGGGTAAAATATAAAGTTTTAATACCTAGTAAACAAGACATGATAAACTATGTAACGAGACAGAAAGACAAAGTGAATATAAACTTAAAACTAATTTTAATTGAACAGAAAGTAATTACGGAAATTGTACCTGAGGGGGAAAAAAACTGACAGTAGATTCTAATTTTAATTACATGTACAAAAAAAGATAATTTAAAATACACATCGGTACATGAGTAAAATATGTACAGCTTTGTAAAAACAATTTATTAAAAAAGGAATGTTAATCTTAAGTGCAATTTTTTTTTCATCGTCTTTAACTGACACTAATTTCATAAAAATGTATTTGATAAAAATTTAAATATTAACAATAACCATTCATTGCTTTTTCATTTGTACAAGGATCAATATTAGTCCAGATTATTAATGCGACAAACACAGATAGCATTATTCTGGGCTATCGAAGAAAAAACATGGCTGAAAAAAGTAAACAGACTGCCGGAGACAAGAATCATTCAAATAAAGAATCATTCTTAAAAATTCTCCGGCAGTCTCACTGCGCAAGCGCAGTCAGACTGCCGTAACAATAATATTGTTACGGATGCCGTAGCAATAGACACAGCCTATAAAAATATACATCTCGCGTGCATGCTTTTGCATGACGTTTTGATCGACAAATCCAAAAGCCGCCAAGGATGATATTTATCAAAGTTATACCAAGTTTACAAAGAAAACTTTAGTAACTTCGTAGAATCATAAATACCGAATTGCAAAAATGTTCACTTTTATATGTAGATGTTACTAATGGACCAATCGTACACAGTGATAAAATAATAAAGGAAACATAAAAATGGATCATTCGAGACAACAGCATTTGTAGCTATCGGTCTAAAAGCAAATCTTTAAAAACGAATTAAATTCTATTTAATTTTGCGCTGACTTCAAAAGTTATGTTTAATTGTAGTATTTAGGTTGTTTGGCGAAGGAAATTATTTTATACTTTTAGGCGCAATTTACAGTTCGATTTTTACCAATTTTCTTTCATTTTTAGTTGTTTGAATAGTAGTTGCTTTTTGGAGTCGGTTCTATTTTTTTTTTTTTTTTTACAAAAATATTTTATCATTTTTCATTTCTATTTTTTAATCTATTTCAAATGTGTAATTTCCTTTCCATGCACCATATTTTTTCTTCTGGTGAATGCATCATCATCATTTTTCCACTGTTCTTCATTAGGATTTCAAAGGTTCCTTTTTTTCTGCTCTTGACATCATCTTTACGTGACAACATCTCCGTACTTTCAGAAATATGAAGCATCACTATTTATGAGTGCTACTTTTTGGGCTTTATTTATTCATAGAAATTTGTCATACGTTGTTACTTAAAAAAAAATAAATAAATAAATAAAAATAAATAAAGGTTTAATATTCTTTTTTACTATTGTCTCCGATAATAGTAAAAAAGAACCTTTCAACTCGAAGATAGACGAATTACCAGCCGCGAAATTGAAGGTTTTAAAACAATGAATTTTATATTTTCAAGATACGTTAAAATTGATTGTATAAATTTATTACTATTTCTTTTACAGGATGGCATCTGATGATCGAGAGGTGGTTTTGTGCACAGGCATTGCCGAAGGAAGTACAGAAGATTGGGAATTTATGTGGCAAAAATATCTCAATGAAAGCTTCAAAGTAGAAAAAAATATTTTTTTGAAATCCCTAGCTTGCACGAAGGACATTAATTTACTAACTAAGTAATAATATTGTCAATCTTTTATCTTTTTTTAATACATACAGTTATGAAAAAAGTATATGTGTGTGTACAAAGCTGATGTCATTTCTTTTATAATATTTCTTTTAAAAATATTTTTTATTTTAACCCTTTAACATTCACTACTTAACTTCTTTTGAAAATTGCTAAACTATTTTCAAAAAATGGTTACTAGTTATATACCTTCTCATAAATATGTAAAAAGAAACAAGAATTAAAAATCATAGATATGCATTGGTTATTAACACTTTCCAATTGTACAGTCGGGGGGAAAAAAGAAACGCAACACTCGATTTTACTTTGTTGCTAATAGATGCATAAAAATGTAATAGGTATCATTCGACTGGGAATTGTGAATACTTTAAAAAATGAAGTGAAATTTTGAATTGGGGGGCATCTACATATTAAAACGCGCACCAACTTGGATTTTTTTTTTTTTTTTTTCAATGGTAATACCCTATTTTTATTTTATATTTGAATTACTGGAGTTGCGACGATGCGAAAAAATATATTGGTTGTATATTTTACTTATTTTTCATAGAGTTATAAGCCTTCAAAGTTTGAAGGTGCTAATGTTGAATTCATATTTCAAACATTCATTAATATCTTCACAAAAATTAATTTGATCGATATATAACTTTTTATTTACAAGATACAGTAAAGAAACCCAAATACAGTCTATTATCACTTTTGGTTCTGAAAAATATATTTAATTTTTTATATTAATAAATTCATATTCAAAAAAATTATGAATTACGAGATTACGACCTATATTAATTTTTACATAAAATGAATCCTAATGCTAAAAAATATGGGTGTGCAAATTTGCAGTTCATTGCAGTTATTAGTTTTCGAGATATAAATAAATCTTTCTTTTGGAGAGGCTTAGGGGGTCATCTCTTATAAAGTTTTGCATGAGATAACGAAGAAAATCTTAAAAAATAACCAATTAAAATTAAACAAAAAAAAAAAAAAAAAAAAAAAAAAATATTTTTAATTTTTATTTGCGGGTCAAACTCTATAGCAACAGCGTCAAACGCGAAGATATGAAACAAAAAAAGATGATTTTTAGACATTAATATTAACAAACGAATTCTTGTTTTCTAAAGAAAACCTTTCATCGTTCTTCTAAAACAAAAGAATATAGAAAAATAAAAGTGACTAATCGTATTCGTATTAAACCCTTTATTTTACGTTGGCAAAAATATACACAGGTAGCAATTGCTTTATCGATTACTGGTGATAAATTTTGAATTCGTTAAACGAACACTAGAAGGAAAAAATCAACTAAATTGGCAAAGCTACTGTTTAAAATAGAGAAATAGGTGGAGCGTAAAAATTGTCAATTAAAAAATAATAATAATAATAATGGTATTGGAATGCAATGCAGACTTGTTAAATCGCTTCTTAACTACTGTCATAGTCAAAAGGTTAATCATTTAGTTCATATAATATGCTTTATTTATTTATTTATTTATTTTATTTATTTATTTATTTTATTTTATTTTTATTTATATATTTATTTTATTTAATTTATTTTATTTTTTTTGTGTGTGTGAGAGGGAGGAATTATTATTTTAAAGATACTTTTAGTCTTTAAAAATTACTTTTACACTCCTGCTCAAAAGTTTAACAAGATTTGAAAACGATCAGTTGTTTTCAGTTTAAAAACTTATCTCTCATTAAATGTTTTAAAACATTGGGCATTTAAAGAATTCTTCTTCATGTTTTTAAGTGAAGATTGGTTTAAGACAACATTTAGGGGGCCGGTAACACAGTGGCGTATACAGACTTACCATTTCGGGGGGGGGGGGGCTGAGATATACTTTTGAAGAATATGTTTACTTTAAAATTTTGACATAAACAACGCTCATGCGCATACATACACAAGTTTTATAAACACATATATTAATAAGATTAAAATTTTAAATTTTTATGAAACAATATAGGCTGAATAGCAAACATAAAGTTTAAAGCTACAAATGATATTAATGATAATTGAATAAAAGTTATTGTGACATATGAAAACTATCTGCTTTTTCAATTCAATATTTTACATTTAAAAATTATGCATAATTATGAATATGTATTTACAATATTAAATCTAGCCTTCTAGATTTTTCTGAAAATTTATCCAAGACCATGTCATCCGATATTTTTATACTTCGGTGAATTGATAAAAGGGCTAAGTCCGTTTAATCTTCCTTCACTCATTGTATTTCTTAAATAGGATTTGATCAATCGTAAAGTGGAAAAGCTTCTTTCTGCAGTTGCGATTGTAACTGGTAAGACACATAAGATCTTCAATAATTGTCGTATATTTGGAAAAGTTTCTGCTGAGCATTCTATAAAAGCATCAACAGCTGTAGATGGTACTTGGGATGGATCCAAAGAGCTCCATTTCACTTTCCACATTTCAAATTCTGCTTTTATTATATTTTGAAAGCCAACTAAGTCATTTTCATAAAATTTCACTAAGTTTTCTACGGAAGAAAAATCTACATTTTGTAAGTTTGATGGAATTAAGTTTCCAAACGATTTTAATGTTTCATGATGTGATAAAAATCTTTCCTCTAACGATGAAAGAATATCATCCAAAAATGGGATGAACACTGCTCGCCTGTAATAGTCCTCAGCTGTTTCATGGGGAATATTTTGTCTATGTTGTTGCTTACTACAGACTCTTGGAATACTCTCATCAACATTTATATCCACAGCTAACATCTTAACTTCGTCATAAATTGACCTAAATTTAATTTCAGCATCGTCTCTTATTTTACGCAAAACTGATTTTATACTGTCTACCATATTAATGGCTTTACACAAGTCCAAATTTTTATCTTGCAAATATTTTGAAAGATTATATGTATAAGATAGTATTTCGCATGCTGTGCACAAAGCTACTAAAAAACTGAAACTGCATATTGTGTTCAAAAATCCGTGTGCCCTACTGAAGTCTTTTCCAGATAAATCATCTTGAATTTCTTCTATAGCAGAAGTAATAGGTCGCAGAAATTCCTTGAAAGTTAGAACTGCTTCATGGCGCAAGACCCATCTTGTTTCACATAAATTCTTTAACTTGGATTTATTGGTGCCAGGATCACACTGTTTTATCCATTTTTTTAAACTTTCTGAGCGTTTAACAGATGAATGAAAAAAATCGCATACTTCTGAAATTGTTCCAAACATGTTTCGCATTTCTCTAATTTTGGATGAGTCTGACAAACAGAGATTTAAAGAATGTGAAGCACAGTGAGTATACAGTGCTTTGGGGGTAATTCTCCTTCATAATGGCCTGAACACCTCGAAAATGTCCTCTCATAGATGCAGCTCCATCATATCCCTGACCTCGAAGATTTTCAAGATTGAAACCGAGACGTCGGAGTGTATCTTGTATCTTTGCGCACAGTCCTTTACCTGTAACATCGTATACAGGAACGAATGTCAAAAAATCTTCGCAATTTTTTAAAATATCCTCATCAATATATCTGAGACATAGAGAAAATTGTTGGACACCAGCTATATCGGTTGTTTCATCTGCTAATACAGAGAAAAAACCAAATTTCGTAATTTTTTCACGGATTTTCTCCTGAATCAGTTGTCCAAATGTATCAATAATTTCATTTTGAATAAGTGGACTTGTATACATGGCATTACCTCCACTCATCAAAAGGTGATTTTTCAATAAATCATCTCCATTATTTGCTCTATAACGTAGAAGAGCGCGGAAATTTCCATCATTTTCTACAGGTTCTTCTAACAAAACACGTCCAGAATCTTGATGTCCCCTTAATGAGAGTTGTTGTTTGCCACAAAAACGTATTGTCTGCACAATTGGAGTAAGCAATTCCCTATTTTTTGCTGCTATAACTTTTCTTTGACTATCTACTTGTGATGCGATGTCATCCATTTTCTTGTCACTAATGGATTGAATGTTCTCAGCAGCCAGGATGCATTTTTTATGATAGGTGGATTTTTCATGATAACGAAATATCTCCAAGGCGTCTTTCAGATTAATGCATGGTTTCGACACCAGTTGAACCGGCATTACATGGCATCCTTTTCCTAAAAAATCATCACAAAGGAAAAGAACACAGAATTTGCAGAAAGCACCTTTTTCTTTAGGAGAATAAGCCAGCCATTTAAAATCGCCTAGCCATTTTCTTTGAAATCGTCGTTTAAATCGGCCATAATCTTCAGCAGGGAACACGTAATTTGTCTTAGGAGTCCACACTTCCTTCAAAGCTGTTAATTTTTCCTCGTTATTTAATTTTTTGGATTTACCAACATATGATGCAACATCATTCTCAATTGGAATAAATTCAGTGGATTGACAAGTTTGTGCTAAACATTCTTTTTCAACTTCTTGTACTTCTTCAGTATTTTGGTTTTCTAATTGAAGAACGGCTGTTGATTCTTCTAATGCTTCTTCATATAGCTGATTATTGTTTAATACAGAATCATCACTTTTTTTCGGTTTTTTGAAAAACTGCATTAATGTTTGCTGATTTCTTTTCATTATTTCTTTTGGAAATCTTTCAAGTTTTGAAGAAAATTTCAATTCATAAAATAGCCAGTCCTATTTAAATGAACGGAAGAATAAAAGTGACGAAATTCGAGAATGAAAATAAATAGTATGAAAATTAAAAAAAAAAAAAAGTTTGTAATAAAATATGAAAGCAAATCGACAACCACAACTTATGTCATTCTATGGAAAAAAAAAAAATTCCACAGTTACTCATTACCCAATTTTTATTTTATTATTTTTTTAATTCCTTTTTCTCATTCAGAAAATTCATAAACATTAAGTTAGTATGCATTTTCAATGAATTGGTTTTTCCCTTTTTTTCCAACTCAAAAATGCACTTAATTTTTCGCGTTCTCTCTCTATTATATATCTCTTTTTTGAACTCAAAAATAAAATATTTAAAAATAGATTTTTTTTTTTTTTTTTTAAGAGTACCTACTTATTTAATGATTCGGAATTTTCTGAAAGTGCGAAAACAGAATTAATAATAATAAACAATGAATAATTGTGAAACAGATTTCCCTGTAGAATAACATGAGCTTTGACTGTCAGTGAGTTTAGGTATGTATGCTTTAAATTATGGAATACCAGTTTCTCGTTCTTATGTATTTATTTAGATTATCATATAGTAATTTATTAGAGATATTAAAGAATATATACCCATATTTAAAAAAAGATGCAAATATATTTTTTTTCTGAAATAATCTGGTGTGTCACTCACACGAATGTTGAAAATTTACCCATCTTGAATTTTACTCCCCCAGGGGGGAAGAGATGCCCCCACATGCACAAATCAACAAAAGAAAGCTTAAGAATTTTCATTTCATGCTCTGTATAAGAATAAAACAAATAGGGCTGGATATTTCTTTGTGCTTATTACATCACACAAATGGCTTGTAATACAGATAAATATATTTATTAATATAATTTAATACAAATATTAAAATTTTCTGGATTGATCGCTAGCCAGGGTAAGAAATTGCTGTCGTGTAGAAATAGATTTTTTGCCCTGCCCGTGCTAAACTTTAACATAATGGTCAGAGCCTGACTAAGGCAGGGGCATATGGGGCAGCTGCAACGGGCCCCCACAACAGAGGGGGCCCCCAAAATAAAATAAAAAGTTTATTTTACGTTTCCTTCTTCAATGAACTTTTTTAAAACAAAACATCAGTTCAGTGTAAAATCTGGCTTAATTGAGCCCCATTGTAATTGCGAAACTTTTGCTGAATTCCGTCCTAATGTCAGCAAGGATATGAATTTTTCACAGCTAGATGACAAAGTTAACAATCTGAAATAAAATGGACAGAACAATATTTCGTCTAACCACTGGAGGGGGGGGGGAGATTTATAGCTATTTTAGGTTCTAGTTAATTTTCTTTTTATATATCTATAATGAGATGAAAAATTTAAATAAATCCATAAAGTTTGGTTCTTCACTACTGAAGTAGTGAAGCAGAGGGGGGCCCCCAAAGAAATTTTTGCCCAAAGCCCCGATTAGGTTAAGTCGGGCCCTGAAAATGGTACCAAATCCTCTTAAACTAATAAAAAATTGCAAGAATTTGCGTAAACAACTAAAATTGTATATTTTTTTCATCATTTACTTTTTTCTTATAACGCTATAGGAATTATATATTTGCCTCAAATTTCGGGGGGGGGGGGGCTGCAGCCCCATCAGCCCCCCCCCTTGGATACGCCACTGCGGTAACAAATTGAGCAAAATCAATTATGTTTGTGATCACACTCAGAGCCTGATTAAGGGGGAAGCACACATTATCTCCGCTCTCACCGGAATATTTTTACAATTATTTTTTACTTCATGTCATAGAAATTCCACGCTTTGACGAGGAAATATTTTTTATAAAAAATGAACGGTGTAAAACAATCCAATTTACTCAACGTTATTAGACACCAGAATTCTTTTAAAATAATTTTAAATGAGAATTTTGTGTTTATTATAGGAGGGAAGTATTTGTTAAAAAATAACGGTGTAAATATAAATAATGTGTGCTTCCCCCTTAATCAGGCTCTGATCACACTGCATCGTTAAGTGAACGAAATGATCTGTAACTTTAGGATACGTTAATATAGAACCAGTTCAATTTGTGGATGAATTTGTGTGATGATAGTATATTGAATAATGGAGATATAAGCTTTTATTTTAAAACTTAAAAAAAAAAAAAAAAAAAAAACATGTTTTTTGTTTGTAATACAGAGTTTTTTAAGAAAATTATTCCCATTTTCAGATAAGTTGGAAAAACACTTTTCAAACAATATACTGCAATCGGAATACAAATCTCTTAAATATCTCATGAAATATGAAATTTTTTATGAAAAAAGTTTTCACCGTGTATGTGTGAAATATAAAAAAAATTATTGAATTAGGTTGAAAGCTAGATACATTGGGCAACTTCTGTCAAAAGTGCATTTGAATAGACTAAAAATTAACCAAATTATACGAATAAGAACGAGCTAAAGTTGAGATAATTCCAAGAGTTGAAATTTTTTAAGGGGTTTTTCAGATGCCGCGTAGTTAATTTAAAGATCTAATTATTTTAACCGCTTAGCAAATGTTCTTTTTTGTGCAAATCCCTTATAAGCTTATGACTCAAGCATATTTTTGTTTATTTACAAAGATTTGTGAGATGATAAGGGGTGATCACAAACATTATTGATTTTGCTCAATTTGTTTCCGGCCCCCTAAATATTGTCTTAACCAATCTTCACTGTAAAACATGAGGACCCTGTTCTTTAAATACCCAATGTTTGAAAACATTTAATCGAGAGATAAGTTTTTAAATTGTAAAAAACTGTTTGTTTGCAAATCTTGTTAAACTTTTGAACAGGAGTGCATAAATATATTTTAATTAAGACACTATATTTTCGTTGAAATTATAAAACAAATCGTACAGTTTCAAAGAGTTAAACTGACCAAAACTGGTAAGTACGAACAAAATTGCTTAATGTTTACTTCATGATACCTTGCAATAATTTATCATAAAAAATTTAGTTTATGCATCGTTATGTGTTGTATATATGCACTATGTATATAAATTATTTCAATTCGTGTATTATGTCTCACCTACAAAATAAAGTGAAGGAAAATTTAAGTTTTATTGGTGATCAGTATAGTCACGACGACATTTTTGAATTGAAAAACATCGCACATTTTTCAAAGAACGTTGTCTAACCCATTTAAAATGTATTCTCTAATGAAATATTTTAGTATATATGTATTTAAAAAACTGAAATCAGGAATAGCCAAGATGCTGCAAAAATGCTGATGTTCTATCATTATTAATTTTTATAATACAGTAGCCGCCGCTTAATAAATTCACTGGTTAATAAAATCAACCGCTTAATCTGATCAAATTACCAGGACCGGAATCAAATCAATACAAGCTACTTTTAAAGCCGCCGCTTAATAAAATCAGCATCACCGGTTTATAAACTCAAAATTATCTACTCAGCAGCAAAAAATATCATTTATACATACTCAAAAAATTTTATTTGCATTGTGATTTTTTTTCTTTTGAAATAGAAAAATAAATTAAAACACAACAAACCCTCCTTAGTGCGGTGCACCTGACCACGCCTCTTCTGAGTCATCAGTCAGGAGGACTTCAATTCTAGTAGAATTTCTTTTGAATCCCGCATGTGCTGCCATCTTTTAGATTATATTGAAATAATTGAAATATATATAAAGTAAACAGAAAGTTTTTTAATCGGAAATTTCGTAGATTATTATATGATTTATGTTTTGATTATTTGAAGCTAATTGCAATGAATGTTATTTGTCAATATTGCAAAAAAAGTTTTTCGCGTAATTTTGTGTTAAAGAGACATTTAAAAAATGTTCATCACCTGTCAGAAGTATCAAAAAAAATTTTTCCTCACGCTTGTCCCGTTAAAGATTGCAATGTTACAAAATGTACAGTTAATGAAATACGAAAGCGTTTGACTGAAATGCATGACTTTAAAATATCTGAAGACAAAAAAGTGTTTGAAAACATGGATGAATTTAAAAAATGGAAAGAGATATTTGAAGTGAAAAATAAAGTATATTATAAAAAAGCTAGAGGTTATGAAAAATACGAGAGTTACACAAAACAATATTATATTTGCAATAGGAGTGGTATTTATACATCAAAAAATACAGGAAATCGTCAACCAGTAGAATCTTGCAAAATTGGCGCTGTGTGCCTTGCATATTTAAATGTAACTATCTGTCACAGTTCTAATAAAGTTCATGTGGCATTGACATTGATGAATACCCATATTGGTCACACAAATAAATTAAAATTTTTACGTTTGCCACAAACACTTAAAATGCAGATTGCATGCCAAATTAAAGATGGTGTAAATTCTGATAAAATCCTTGAATCTGTTCGTAGTGTCGCTGAAGAATCGCTTAATTCGATGGAAATTTCAAATTATCGAAGTACAAGCCAACTTTTAACAACAAAAAAAAAGATATCAATAACATACAGGTAAGTTTTGGTGTAAAAGGAATTGAAAGACACTCAGATGATGCAGCTAGTGTTCATTTAATGTTTAAAGAATATTCTGAACTACCAGAAAATCCATTTCTTATTTGTAAACTACAAGGAGAAGAATCACCATTACATATTAGTAATATCAAAAAGGAAGATATTTTTATTGTTCTCATGAATTCGTTGCAAACAACAATGCTGAAAAAATTTGGAGAACATTTGATTTGTATTGACTCCACCCATGGAACTAATGTATATGATTTCAGTTTGATCACATTATTGGTTGTAGATGAATTTGGTGAGGGATTGTCAGTGGCATGGTTAATAAGTAACCGTGAAACTGAAAATGTGCTGAAGATTTTTTTTCAAGTTGTCAGAAGTAAGACTGGTGAAATCAAAGCTCAATTTTTTTAAGAGTGACGATGCTGAACAGTTTTTCAATGGATGGGTATCTGTCTTTGAACATAAATCCAAAAAATTATTATGTATCTGGCATGTAGATCGTGCTTGGTGTCAGAAGCTTAATATGATTCCAGATACTGCAATACGTGCAGAAGTGTATAGCAAACTATGTTTGCTGAGCAATGAAAGTTGTAAATAAAGTTTGAAGATCTGTTAAATGAAATTAGAAATGACTTAAACGAATTCGATATGCTTCAAAAGTGTAAAGATTACTTTGAAATGTATTATGTGAAGAGATGTGAACAGTGGGCTCTTTGTTACAGAAAAGGCTCTTTTATAAGTACCAATATGTATTTAGAGGCATTCCATAAAAATCTGAAACATGTGTATTTAAAAGGGAAGATTAACAAAAGGCTTGACAGATGTATTTATATGCTCTTTTCTTTGTTAAGAGATAAGTCATTTGAACACTTAATAAAACTAGAAAAAAGAAAGTATACGAAAAGAATTGCAGACTGTTGGAAGAGACACAGAGTAAGTTTGGAAATTCCAGACTCCTCTGTTACATGTTTAAAAGATAGAATATTTAAAGTAACAAATGGAGATATAGATTACACTGTTGAGGTTGATGACAATAATTGTAATAGACTATGTGAGTTGAAGTGCAAGTTTGTAAACTTTGCATACACACATCAAGATGCTCTTGCCCTGATTATACGTTAAAAGGAGTTTTATGCAAACATATACATTTAACAGTAAGAATTTATTCACCACAACTATTTCAGCAAAATAGTGAAAATGATAAAGATATACAAAAAAATAATGATCATACACGAAGTAAAAAAGAGATGCCAGAAAAAGAATTTCTGATACCAGGAATTAAAAAGAATGAAGATGAAGAAAATGTAAAAAAAAGTCAGCACTATTGAAAAGAAGCAAAAAACTAAACAGTATCTTGATACTATTATTAAAAGTTTAGAAAAATGTGAAAATGAAGCCATTATTGATGATGTGAATGCTGAACTGTCAAAAATATGCAAGATATTTGAATTGGATAAGAAGGTGTTTAAAAAACAGTTTAATTTTATAGGGGAAAGGAAGCCCAGTAATACAAACATTCTTCCTATTAGGAAATTTCACGCTACAAAAAAAAGCACAAAGTTAAATCAAATATAATAAAGCAAGATAATACAACTGTAAAAATAACTAAAAAAGAATTACTGGGAGAATATGCTGGGAAACCTCAATGTTCTAATGAACAATCTGAAAATAATTACAGTTCAAAAGACTTGAATAATTAAGTTTTATTGTATATTTTTTTAATAGAAATCAAATTACTAATATGAAGTTTTAAATATGTACTAGTTCTTAATCTTTATTCATTTATTTTATTATTTTTTTCTTAATCAGTTTCACAAATTTAAAAAACTGAGGAAATATGTGGATGCATATGTAAAATGAGTTAATTAAATAAAACCATGTAACTAATATTTTAGATAATTTTGAGTAAATTAATCTATTATGTGTATGTTACAGATCATTTTATTAACAATATCTACAAGTGGTTATTCACAGCGACATCTACACTATATTTATATTTATATTTATTAAAAACTTGTTATGTGTCGTTGTGTATATCTATATAAAGTATCTTTTTTTAACTATCTTTTTACACATAGAGATATGTAAAATTATATAGTCAATCATTACATTTTATCTGCATGTTGTTCACAAATATTTAAATTAAGTGTCTCTGAAAAGAAGTTTTTCAGTCTTTTAATTATCTTCTTTCATCTTTGATATCATAAAAAAAAAAAAAAAAAAAATCAACTATAAAACAGTCGATATACTTTTAAGATTTCAAATTATTACATTCAAAAGTTTAAAAAATATATACATTATTTTTTCTTTAAAAATACAAAGGTAACAATTTGCATTGTGTTTCAAATAAAATAATTGAAAATACAACCATAGAAAAAATACTTTTTGAAATGAAATAATTTAATAAATATATATACAGGGTACATAATCTGCCAAACGAAAGGATGTGATAGAACAGCCCATGGGAAGCATAAAACACCATAGAAACCCTGTCCTGCCGTTTCCGAGTTAATGGTAGATAGAAGAAATTTTTTTTTTTTCATCCCGTCTGAAAAAACCCAAATTTGTGAGCTTTCTGAAAGACTTACACGCAAAATAAGCACATGTTTGGAAAGAGCAGAAAAAATCCTATCGGGTGACACTATTTACATCAGGATACTTTAATTTGACGTCGAGCTACAAGCGCTAAAACATTGGCGAAGTTTAAAATCGAGTTGTCACCAAATTCTTTAACCGCCAATTCTGCAAACACCGTTGAAGCTACAATCGGTCAAATTTACAAAAAACTTCTCCATTCGACAAGTTTTAGAATGAGCCCACAATAAACCATATCGGCGTTCTAGTTCAGGGGAAATTTAGACTTTTGTTTGAAAAACATAACTGAAAACGGCGTTCGTCGAACTTCGGCAAATGAAACGATGGTGAGTAAATGGAGCGTATGCATATTCGTGACTATTTGCATATGGACTCTTAGTGATATGCAGATGTATTCCAACTTTCCTGCGCGCGCATCCCATTTGCGGGTACAAAAGGCGAGTCAATCTGTAGCAGCTCATTAGCTCGTCAGCTTCTTTTACGTTTTATGCTGCTTATTACTTTAGCATTTTTTGGGCTTTGCCTGAGCTCGGTCGATTGTTTTCCCGCTGCTCTCACGTCTACTTGCTCTCTCTTAGTTCATACTTACTATGTTTTCCTACATTGGTACGAATTAACCAAGTTGGTTCTTATTCCGTTGCACCTTTTTTCTTCTGCTTTTGTAAATTAATATTGAAATTTTATCCATTTTTGTTTACCCTTCTGAATTTTATTTTCAATTGAAGTCATCACAGGGATCAAATTGTTATACTTTCCAACCTGTAAACAGATATGCCTAGTTTTACAAATGAAGAGTACATGGATATGCATTTTGTGTATAGGTTTTGCGATGGTAACTCTCAGAGAGCCGAAGAAGAGTACCGTCTACGTTATCCAAATCGTCGTGCGCCCAACCGTGCTGTATTTGCCGCAATTCATCGAAGGCTTAGAGGGTGGGTCGTTTGGTAGGGTGTACGAAAGGGGCCATGATCACCGCTCAGCCACCACTGAGGAGTCCGTACTCGACGGAGTGGAGGAAAATCCAAACATGAGTTCACGCATACTTGCGAGAGAAGGTGCAATCTCCCAAAGTAAAGTGATGAATTTTTTGCGTAAAAACCTGTATCATCCATACCACTTCACACCGGTACAGCGTCTAAAATAAACAGTGTGGCAATCGCCTATAACCGTGATGTTAAAATGATGCTACAAAAATTAAGCTTACCCAGATGTCACTCCCAGTTTCGTCAGTTTAATCACGTGATCTAAGCATATAATTAACCAATAGGGAGTCTCGGTTTTGTTGTCGTGACACTAGCTTCGATTACAATGACATCTGGTGACAGGCCTAATTTTTTTAGTACAATTTTATAAGCCGCTTTCCACACTGTTTATTCTAGACGTTGTAACACCGGTACAAGAATTACGCCGCTCAGATTTACAAAAGCGGGTAACATTCTGCCGTTGGCTTTTAGAGCGAGATATTGAGGAACACCATTTCCTTAGAACGATACTGTGGACAGATGAGTCACTTTTCACTCGGAATGGCATGTTAAATTTACATAACTGGCATAATTACGCTCAACAAAATCCATTTGTAACACGAAACGTACCGTTCCAGACGCGATTCAGCTTAAACGTTTGGCTTGGAGTGGTTGGCGATCGCTTGATAGGTCCAAATGAGTTCCAAATTCATCTGACAAGCAATACATATTTGGAGTTTCTGGAACATCATTTCCAGGATTACTTAATGTCATTCCTGTACCCCAACGAGTAGAAATCATTTTACAACACGATGGGGCCCCTGCACATTCTTCTAATGCCGTTCGGGACATCTTGAATCAGCAGTATCCGCGATGGATTGGTCGTAGTGGACCAATTCCTTGGACACCTAGATCGCCAGATCTCACTCCATTGGACATCTATGTTTGGGTTTCCTAAAACAAGAAGTTTACCACCCGGAAGTTGCCAGTTTGCAAGATTTAAGCAGCCGGCTCGATGATGCAATAATAAAACTGAGGGATGGCCTTTCGCTAAGAGCTACTGTGGTTTCCGTTCGTAAGCGGGCAAGGGCATGTATCACGTGTGGGGGTGACCAATTTCAGCACCGGCATTAAATTTCACACATCTTTTCGAATGCATATGTGCTTTAATCATAAACGTGAGACACGTCTTTTTTTTTTTTTTTTTTTTTTTCATATTCCTTTATGAAAGACATGAGAAATGTCATACTTCTTTTGTTTCCATTGTGTTTGTAAACTTAATACAGCTGCTACTTTTCTTGTTTGTCTTTAAAACTTTCTTTTTTGAAACTGACAAAATAGCGGGATGAAGGCGTACATGAAATCAGGAACGACCATGGCACCCCGTGAGTCTCCTTCTCGACGAACGTCGAGTTCTGTGATGAATGTATTTCAAACAAAAGGCTAAATTTCTCCTGAACTAGAATGCCGATATGGTTTATTGTGGGCTCGTTCTAAAGCTTGTGGAATGGAGAAGTTTTTGGTAAATTTAACCGATTGTAAATTGAACGGTGTTTGCAGAATTGCCGATTAAAAAATTTGGTGACAACTCGATTGTAAACTTCACCAATGTTTTAGTGCTTGTAGCTCGCCGTCAAATTAAGGTATCCTGATGTAAATGGTGTCACCCGATAGGATTTTTTCTGCTCTTTCCAAATACGAGCTTATTTTGCGTGTATGTCTTTCAGAAAGCTCACAAATGTGGGTTTTTTCAGACGGAATGGAAAAAAACAGATTTTTCTTCTATCTATCATAACTCGGAAACGGTAAGAGATAGGACAGGGTATCTATGGTGTTTTATGTTCCCTATGGGCTATTCTATCACCTCCTTTCGTTTGGCAGATTATGTCAAACTCACCCTATATATATATATATATATTAATTCCAATTAATTTTTACCAATTAATTAACTTGATTCTAAGAAATAGCAGGTTAACTTTTGAATCACCATATTAATAAATAAATAAAAGCATTGGATATATGCTATTTATTTATCTATTTTGAATGATCAAATTTATTCAATAATTAAATTCATAATGTTAATTAGAAATATGTAAGTATCCTGAATTTTATTTTTAATTTAATTATAACATTTACATACATAATAATAATTCATTTCTATATAGAACTATTCTTGAGGATTTCAGATATTGTTTCCTCATATAGTTTTTATTTAATCCGTTAGATGGCAGCACTAAACAACTACTGCAACAAGTTTCTGTGACGTAGTAATGGGGCGGTAACAGGTGCTCCGCCAATACCTTCTAATCAAGGCCTTCCAACCGCAAAACCGTAAGTGGTGTGACCATAGACCTATTATAAGAGTGGACGGAGCATTCCATTATTAAAGGAATACAAGAAAAGGTGCAAAGATAAAACCACGTGAATGTTGAAAAAGGTTACCTTTTTCTACATTTATCGCGTTATTGGCGATTTTTTGTTTTGAATATAAATATACATTTTTTTATTATTATGAAAAGATACCGCAAACAAAACTTGTGTAAAACACTATTTTATTTTAACCTTGTTATTAACACTTTTTTACAAAGTTCAAAAGTGTTTACGACTTTGATTTGTCTGTCTGTCCGCCCTCTGACTCCCGGAAATATTTGTGAAAATTCTAGAAACTAATATATGTTATTCAAGTTCACTATAGCATACTCTCTATTTAGAGTACAGTAAGTACTACTACTAGTTTGTGTACAGCTACATCCAAAAATATATTCTAAAGTATTGTTTTCTGTGCGGAATATTTATTCAAATCATTATTTAATATATTTATAATACAGAAAACATAACGAAATTCGCTTTTATTATTTATATGCACAAAAGCATTCTTTCTGTAGAATATGGTGTGAGATTTGCATTCATGTTTACAGAACCATGCACCTCTCTCCCAAAACACAAATACAGTAAACAAAGTAATGTAAAATTAAGATATCTAGTTGTGCACCTCCCTTTTTGGTCTTTCTGTAACTTCTTGTATGGGAGATATTTACGAAAATTATATTCCTAACGACCAAATATACGAAGAATTTCGGCATTTTTTACGACCTACCATCAAGCTATAATGTAGTCCGTTATGATAATGTTATGAATGTTAACTACATTTTTGCGGGCAGAAAGTAATTATTAAAGATATAAGCAGGTTCTGGTAGACGAATGCACTTTATTTAATGCATGTTCAGCCTGTATATAGACCCCATAATGATATTGTTATAAAAGTTGTTGACATTTTTGCGTACAGAATTTACATAAGCAGGCTCTAGTCGACGAATTCCCTTTATTTAATAAACATTCAATTGCCAGACAAAGCCCGTATTGATATTGTTGGAAAACTGTCGATATTTTTGCGTGTAGAAAGTACATAACCAGGTTCTAGTCGACAAATGAATTCTATTTAATGAATGTTCAACTCGTAGATAGAGCCCGTAATGATATTGTCATGAAAATTGTTATTATTTTTGTGTGTAGAAAGTATATAAACAGGTTCTAGTCGACGAATGTATACTTTATTTAATGAATATTCAGCCCGCAGATAGTAATGATACTGTCATGAAAGTAGTCGATATTATTGCATGTAGAAAGTAGTTCTTTAAAACATAAGCAGGTTCTAGTCGACGAATGCACTTTATTCATTGAGCCTCTAATGATAATGTTATGAAAGTTGTCAGCATTTTTGTGGGTAGAAAGTAATTCTTAAAAACATAAGCATGTTCCACTCGACGAATGCTCTTTATTTAATGAATATTCAGCCCGCAGATAGAGCCTGTAATGATACTGTCAAGAAAGTAGTTGACATTTTGTAGAAAGTAATTCTTAAATTCATAAACAAGTTCTAGTTGACAAATGCACTTTATTCAATGAGCTCGTAATGATACAGTCATGAAAGAAGTCGATATTTTTCCGTGTAGAAAGTAATTCTTAAGACATAAGCGAATGCCTGTCGATGAATGCACTTAATGTAATGAATATTCAGGAAACAGTAGAATAAAACTCTTTTTTCTTCCCCCACAAAAGTCAATAATTAATTAATATTCTTGAAATCTCTTGACAGGAGCTTATATTTTAAAGATGTTTATGGTTTTACATGACTTTTCTGAACGGCTATATGTATGTATGTATGTGTCTATGCCTGTATCTCACATTAACTCAAAAACGACTGGTCGTAGGACGTTGAAATTTAGTATATAGGTTCGTTATAACACCTAGTTGTGCACCTCCCTTTTTGCTCTTTCTGTGACTTTCCGTTTAGGAGATATTTATTAAAATTATATTTTTAGTGACCAAATATACGAAGAATTTAAGGCCTACCATCAGGCTATGATGTAGTCCATTATGATAAAGTTATGAAAGTTATCTACATTTTTGCGGGTAGAAAGTAATTATTAAAGACATAAGCAGGTTCTGGTAGACGAATGCACTTTATTTAATGCAGGTTCAGCCTGTATATAGAGCCCATAATGATATTGTTATAAAAATTGTTGAAATTTTTGCGTGTAGAAAATAATTATTAAATACATAAATAGGTTCTAAGTTGACAAATGCTCTTTATTGAATGAGTCCATATTGTTACTGTCATGAAAGTGATTGATATTTCTGCATGTAGAAAGTAATTCTTAAAGACGTAAGCAGGTTCTAGTAGACTTTAATGAACGTTCAGCCTGTATATAGAACCCATAATGATATTGTTATAAAAGTTGGTGACATTTTTGAGTGTAGAATTTACATAAGCAGGTTCTAGTCGACGAATTCTCTTTATTTAATAAACATTCAACTAGTAGACAAAGCCTGTAATGATATTGTTTGAAAACTGTCGACATTTTTGCGTGCAGAAAGTACATAAGCAGGTTCTAGTCGACGAATGAACTCTATTTAATGAATGTTTAACTCTTAGATAGAGTATGTAATGATATTGTCATGAAAATTGTTAATATTTTTGTGTGTAGAAAGTACATAAACAGGTTCTAGTCGCCGAATACATACGTTATTGAGTGAATATTCAACCCACAGATAGAGCTGGTAATGATATTGCCATGAAAGTAGTTGACATTGTTGCATGTAGAAAGTAGTTTTTAAAGACATAAGCAGGTTCTAGTCGACGAATGCACTTTATTCAATGAACCCGTAATGATACTGTCATGAAAGAAGTCGATATTTTCCCGTGTAGAAAGTAATTCTTAAAAGATATAAGCAAAGTCTAGTCGATGAATGCACTTTATCTAATGAATATTCAGGAAACAATAGAATGAAACTCTTTTTTTTTTCTCCACAAAAGTCAATAATTAATAAATATTCTTGAAGCCTTTGGACTAGAGCTTGCATTTTAGAGATATTTACGGTTTTACATGACTTTTCTGAACGGCTATATGTATGTATGTATATGGCTATGCCTGTATCTCACATAACTCACAAAAGACAGGTCGTAGGACGTTGAAATTCAGTATATAGGTTCGTTATAACATCTATTTGGGCACCTCTCTTTTTGCTCTATCTGCGACTTTCCGTTTAGGAGATATTTACGAAAATTATATTTTTAATGACCAAAGATACTAAGAATTTCGGCATTATTTACGACCTAAAATCAAGCTAATAATGTTTGTCCGTTATGATAAAGTTATTAAAATTATCTACATTTTTGCGAGTAGAAAGTAATTATTAAAGACATAAGCATGTCCTAGTAGACGTATGCACTTTATTTAATGCATGTGTCAGCCTGCAAATAGAGCCCATAATGATATTGTTATAGAAGTTGTTGACATTTTTGCATGTAGAATTTACATAAGCAGGTTCTAGTCGACGAATTTACTTATTTAATAAACATTCAACTGCAAAGCCCGTAATGACAAAGCCGCAAGATCGCAAGACAAAGCCCGTAATGATACTATTTGACAACTGCCGATATTTTTGCGTGTAGAAAGTACATAAGCAGGTTCTAGTCGACGAATGCACTTTATTTAATGAATATTCAACTCGTAGATAGAGCCCGTAATGATATTGTCATGAAAATTGTTAACATTTTTGTGTGTAGAAAGTACATAAACTGGTTCTAGTCGACGAATGTATAGTTTATTTAATGAATATCCAGCCCGCAGACAGTAATGATACTGTCATGAAAGTAGTCGATATTATTGCATGTAGAATATAGTTCTAAAAGACATTTGCAGGTTCTAGTCGACGTTGCACTTTATTCAATGAGCCTCTAATAATAATGTTATGAAAGTTTTTGGCATTTTTGTGAGTAGAAAATAATTCTTAAAGACATAAGCAGGTTCCACTCGATGAATGCACTTTATTTAAGGAATATTCAGTCCGCAGATAGAGCCTGTAATGATACTGTCATGAAAGTAGTCGACATTTTTGCGTGTAGAAAATAATTTTTAAATACATAAATAGGTTCTAAGTTGACAAATGCACTTTATTCAATGAGCCCGTATTGTTGCTGTCATGAAAATAGTCGATGTTTCTGCGTGTAGAAAGTAATTCTTAAATACATAAGCACTTTCTAGTAGACGAATGCACTTTATGTAATGAATATTCGGTAAACAGTGGAATAAAACTCTTTTTCCTACAAAAGTATAGTTAATGAATATTCTTGAACCTAGTGAACAAAATCACGTTTGAATTCTCCGAACCGCTGAAAAAGTTATTGTTACTACAGAAAAAAATAGAAGTTAGATACACTACAAATCTGAAATTTCGTTAATTTTTGAACAATGAAAATTTTGAAATTTGAATGAAATTTGAATTCCTCGAGAGTATTGTCACTGATATCCAGAATTTTTGATGAATTTCTGTGTTAGAAACCAATGAATCATTTCAAAAAACTCCAGAAATCGACTTCTATTGATATTAAAGTTTCCAAATATTGAGAATCCTGAACTACTACTTTTCGCCTCATTTAAATGTTTAATCTGATGCTATGTCAACGCTCATGTTCATGGAAATGAAAAAAGTACCCTCTATTTCCACTTTTACTGTACAACCTTATCTGATAACCTTAGCTCATTAAATTTTGCAGCAGCCGAATTTTTAAATCTAACATAAGGAAGCCAAAGTGTTAAGTCTTCTACGGTGACTTTATAGACCTTATTTAGCTCGTCTGTGTACACCATATTTTCACTGTGATTTCTCTGAAACTCGAATTTGACCTGGAGTCCCGTAATAACTTTTCTATATTCGCGGAAGAAATCAAATACGTATTTTAATGGGATCCATATAGTTGCGATGCTGCTATTTTGGGTAAATTTACGCCTTTCCGCAAATCCGTGATTATGCTTCTCGTTAATTCCTAATTTTTCGAAAAAATCAGTTATTTTAGTTGTATCTGCCAACGTTCCGTCATATTTGAAGGGCTTTCCATCCGCAGTGTCCGACGTATCAATATAGAAGAGCATATTGGTAGCTTCCGAAGTAGAATAATCCGGTGTGAAATTAATTAAGCCTAATACTTGCCGCATGAGAGCAGAATAATTAATGGTGGATTCGATTTCAGTATTTCCTAATGTAAACCTGTTAGCATTGATGAAACCACCTCCATTCACGAGAGCTACATTGTCATTCCCTATTACATTTCCATCACTGTTAACAATTTTCAGTTTTTGCTGTAAATATCCATTTGAGTATAAAATGTTAGCATTGGTATCTTGTATGAAGAAATTATAAGTGGCATTTTCCATTGAGTTATCACTATTTTCACGTCTTACTTCTGTATACTCAAAACTTTCAATGTCATCATCGTAATGATAATCGGTGTTGTCTAATTCAAATATTTTATTCATTTTGTTTATTTATTATAACAAAAATATTTTTCTTAATTTAATAGCAATGTTGCTATTAAATCAAATTTAGAGAAACTTTAGTCCGGTCCCATGTTTTACCTTCTTTGAAAATATTTCGTTTAATTTATCCTGCACAAACGCTTTAGCTTGACCTTCTAATGCAGAGCCTTGGTCCCGCAGGTAGAGATGTGAGCCGGGAAAAAACCCGGATTTAAACCCGGGAATAAACCCGGTTTTTTGGGGAGGGAATTTTGAAAGTTTCCAAAACAAGGGAATTTTGGAAGTTTTCAAAAGTTTCAAATTCAGCAATTATATATATTTTTTTTCGATATTTCGATTGCCGCCACCGAATGTCTTTGACCGTAACTGCAATGCATATTTACCGCCAATCCATGTTTACCGCATTCGGAAGATCGCGCGAGGTAAACAGGTTTTGATTTTGATGATATTATTTACTTAAATTAAATATCGGTATGGTTCGTCCTACATCTGCAATTTGGAATCATTTCTCCAAAGAAATTACGTGTGGTAAAACTACTGCAATTTGTAGATATTGTGGACTGAAATATTTTTCTCCCAATGCAACGAAAATGAGTAAGCATTACGAAAAATGCATAAAGCGACCGATTGAATTATATCCGACTTTCTCTTCGCTTGAAGAAAATTCAGATGGTGACAGTGTCGCTGTTTATGATCTTTCTTCATCTACGATGATTAGTTCTTTTCAATCAGATTTAAATGTTGAAAGAATGGACTGTTTATCCTCATCATCAAGTGTTATTTCTGAAGAGAGTGCACGTGCACCCAAAAAAACTAAAGTATCTGTGCAGTCAACTATGAGCAATTTTTTAGATACCATGTTGTCGTCTGAAGCAGAAAAATTAGATTCATTATTTGCGAAAGCAATATATTCTTCAAATTGCCCGTTATCAATTACAGAAAATTCTTATTGGAAACAGTTCTTTCATGCTATTAGACCTTCATATAAAATACCTTCTAGATATGAACTTTCAAATCGTCTTTTGGATAAAGAATATGAACTCGCACGAGAATCTAATATGGATAAAATAAACAGGTCAAAGTGCTTAACAGTTGTTACAGATGGGTGGTCTAATATTAGAAATGAATCTATCATAAGTTTTATCATTGCAACACCTACACCTATATTTTTCAAATCTATTGAAGCAAGCAGCAATAAACACACAGGTCAGTACATAGCTGATGAGATTAACAAAGTTATCGATGAAGTGGGTGCAGAAAAAGTTGTGGCATTAGTCACAGATAATGCGAGTAACATGAAAGGTGCTTGGAAAATTTCACAATCAAAATATCCCAACTTATGGACTGTTGGTTGCAGTGCCCATGGTCTCAACCTTTTGCTTGGAGACATTGCCAAAATTGGTACTTTTCAGTTACTGATATCTAAAGCGAAAGATATAGTTAAATACTTTAAAAATAAACATTTGCTACTCTCTGTATTTACTGAAAAACAAAAACAAAAAAAAAGGTACTGCTGCAAGTACTTTAAAGCTTCCTGCTGAAACAATATGGTCAGGACTATTAATTATGTTCGAAAGCTTGATTGAAGGGAAAGAATCTCTTCAAGAAACAGTGTTAAATGATGGCGTTGATAAAAATATTCGCCAAATGGTATTAGATAATCACCTTTTTTGGGCAAGCATCGAAAGCTTGGTATCTGTGTTAAAACCAATTTGTGATGGGATTCTAACAATCGAAGGTGATAGTGCTGTGTTGTCTGATGTTCCAAGAGTGTTTCGTACAATTAAAAATTCCCTTTTCGCTCTGAAATCAACCCCACTTCAGACTGATGAAGAAGAAAAGTTTGTTTCTTATTTGAATGATCGGCAAAAAATGTTTTGCCAACCAATACATCTTCTCACATATATGCTAGACCCGAGATATATAGATGATAGTTTAAATCCTTCAGGGGAAGAATACCAACTTGCCGTTGATTGTTTGATAAAATTCTCAAGTGGTATGTCTTCTGCGGAAGTCATAGCAGATTTTGCCAATTTACAAGCCAAAGAAAGCATATATTCCAGTGATGTTATTTGGAGTAGCTCCAAACATGTAGGTCCACTAGTTTGGTGGAAAGGATTGTTAAAAAATCAACCTTTAAGCCAGATAGCTATAAAATTATTCAGCATACCCCCATCATCTGCTGCATGTGAGAGAATATTTTCTGTTTTTGGAAATACGCATACACTTTTAAGAAATCGTCTAAGCAACGAAAGAGTGTCAAAACTGATTGCAATTAAATCAAACTTAATCTTGATGAATAAAACTAAACTTGATTTTGAAGATACGGATAATGAGTTAAATGAGTAAGTTGATAAACTTTTGTTTCATAAAATACTGTTTAAAGTAATTTATGTTTACTCTTGAACAACGTTAATCAAGTTGTTAAAACATGTAAAATTGTACTTTATTAAAAATTGAAATTTAAAGAAATTGTGTCTTAGTATTTCATGAGTAATTTTTTTTTTTTCTTTTTGTATGTTTTTATCTTGAAAATAAATAATCTTTTTCAAATGGAATTGTTGTATTACATGAAATATCTTTATATTGAAATTAAATTTTCGAAATCTTAACTTATATTAAGAATTATATCAGGTATTGGCTGCTATCGCAATAAAAGAGAAAATTAGAAATTTTTTTTTTTTTTTTTTTAATCGTGCAGATTTTCTTGTGTTTTGTTATAAACTGTAACAAGGTGCTACTGTAATAAGACATTAGTTATCAAAAAACTAGGGGGAAAAAAAAACCTTTCATTATGTAAATGCTCATTTTAGTATAATAATAATAAAAAGTTTACTAAATTAAAATAATATCTTTATTTATTATCGTGCTGTTTATCTTTTAAGGCGAGTGTTTTCATTCCAGAAATTTTCAGTTTTAGAAGCTTTACTTATTAAAATTTATAAATCTATGTAATCAATGATAATCTCTAATTTAAACTCATCATTATCACTGTATTTTCTCATTTGGTTTCAAAATTGTTTTTGAAATTAAACACATGAAATTTATAGCTATACAGTAGTCCCTTGTTATATTATGCTTGTTATGAAACAACAGAAAATATAAATATAATGAAAGTCCTGAAAAACAGCAAAGATAAGTTTCCAAGTTATAGAAGATATTGAAAATTTCTGATTAGATTAATGAGCGAAATAATGCTGAATGATATAACAAGGGATTATTCTACTCAAAAATCAAACATTATTTCTCTTCGAAAATTTCTGTGATTTTTTTCTGAAAATGTAATTTAATATTATAAGCAAATTTATAGGAGATTAAATTAAGGAAAAAGCCGCCATTTAACCGTATTTATTGAAAAGTAAAAGTGATGTTTGATTTATTGTGCATTTGGATAGTAAAAGCTATACATTTCATGCATTTGCACATAAAAATTACCATAAATATGAAACATCTTTTAGTAATGGAAAGAAAAAAAAAAATATGTAATATGACAATAGATTATCTAAAATATTTATATGCATTTAAAGTGTTTCCACTTTTCAAAGTGTGTTTCAATGTATGGAGCATTATCGACTCTTTACATAGTTGAATTGGTGCAATGTAAGTTTAATTATAAAGAAATTAAATGAACTTTTCATAGGTTGATAAAATAACATTTAAAAGCATTTAACTGCATAAAACCATAACAAGACATGCATCTGTCCAGATTTTCTGACAGAAGCCTACTTTCCATTTATGACTACAAGAAATTTAAGTCTCTGAAACAAAATATTCATGAAATTCAGGTTCATCGCCATGCATTTTAGGACAGGGATTAGTGTATAGAATTATTATAAGTAGAATTTTATAAATATGGGATGCTGAGATGTAAGTATTTTGTGAAAGATTCAATTTTTAAGACACTATTTTTTGTGAAGAGTCTTTTAATGATTTAATTTTTTCATAAATATGTATTTGTATGCATATAAAGAAAATCGGGATAAACTTGCTTTTAATAAAAGTAGTTGCTTAGAAATATGTAAGTAGAAATTTTTCCTACTTAAAATTTTGATGAAGTTGCAAATTTTAGTACTTTTGTATATAACCGCATACCAGCAATTAATATTTTACTATTAATCTCACAGTGTCATATGAAATGAAGTATTATGTGTACAAGTTTATTAAAATGTTTATAGTAAGTGTAATAGTGTTTATGTAATTAAACTTTTATAATGTTTATGAATATAAGTTTATCATACAAGCGATTAATTGCCAGCATGCAGTTAATACAAGACTAAAAATGTTTCTTTTCTGAATTTTTTTTGTTACTATTCAGCTATAAACAAAAAAGTAAAACTCAACTTAAAAAATAGAATCTTTTAAAAAATGTAGCTTATCAACCCTGAACATTTATTAGAAATTTTGGAGTGTAAGGTCGATTCTTTATACAAACTGAGCAAAAAATGCCAGAACTGGGAATCGAACCTTGTTACTTCATTTACTGTGCGGATAAACTTTCACTCCAACATCTCTACTAACGAATAGTCTTTGTTTACAATTGAAATAGGAGAAGAAACAATACTTGGGTGTCATTGATTTTTATGCAGTTCATGTTAGAGATTTTTTTCAAATTGTAGACAAGGCATTCCAAAATGTTATCTTAGATTTAGTTGGTTTTTATTATCTTTCAATTTTTATGTAGTGCTTTTAATGTCTACAAAATTATAAAAGTCCCAGTTTCATTTATACAAAAAATAAAAATAAATAAATAAATAAAATATTCATACAAAAAAAAAAAAAAAAAACTAATAGCTATTTAAGTAACCAGACAAAACTTTATAATTTATTGCTCTGAATGATGTAATTTTTTTTTTTTTTTCTGTAAAATAGTCACCTAATTTTTAATCTCACTTTGAATTAAGTAAGTTGAATAAAAATATTGAAATAAGTTAATTTGTACATTTAAAAGAAATTAAATCAAATGTAAACATTGAATACTAGTTTCTTCCCATCAAAGTTTCCAAAGTTCCCAAAATTCCCGGTTTAAACCCCAAAATTCCCACGTTTATTCCCCTGAACCAAAATTCCCGGGTTTTTTACATCTCTACCCGCAGATACATAAGGACAGGACCTACAGCATCGGAAAAGAACCCTCTCCCATGCATCTTCTTACTCTTTCTTTGAAGTCTATGTTTATTCATTTCTTTATTTAAAGCGCAATAAAATTATATTGTACTTCTTGCTTATTTAGTGGAATTAAATCGCCTCTGTGATTCGTAATTCTCATTCTGATTCTGTAAACACTATCCATTCGAACAGGGAAAAACAGAGGTTTGTCAAATGACTTTATGATTTGACTGCCTGGACGATTAATATTTGTGAAGGAATAGATGACGTTTGAAGAGTGAGAACTGTTGATATAGGCTCCCTCAGCGATATCGCAATGTATATAAATGTTATCATTTCCACCAGATACGTCAGCAACGAACTTCCCTATTTGCTCACCCTCTTCATATATTTTAGGCTCGAAACCTAAAAGTTTATGCAGATTGTTAGTTTTTGTTAAATCGATCTTATACTCCTCTTGTAACTTAATGGCTATTCTTTGTTGTTCCTCGACTATACCAAATAGAATTGGTGGATTCTCCCCGAAATATTTTATCATGTAACGATTCATCCCTTTGATAGTATAATTTCCATCCGGTATCCACAAATCTGTCCACTGCTTACCATCGTAAAATGAAAACTTCTCATCTTTGATATTATCCCAGGACACAAACATCGAAAAGGATTGAAGGGCAATCTGCTTAAAGCTAAAAGGCCTGCTACATTCAATCGTAAAGTCTTCTGATTTCTCTGCGTTTTTCGAATCTAATATTAATAACACCATTTATTTATAGAGAATATATTTTTCATTATAGTCACTGGGTTCCTGGGTAAAAGAATATAATACATCCACAACTGATTTACCTTTATTTCTCTCACTAATGTATTTCATGCAAAAATAACCGCATTTGACAGAAGCAGGGTGCTGTAAAAGGCTTGAGTTAAATTCGATTTCTTTTCCTGAACTCTGCAAGTACTTCTTAATATTAGGAAGAATTTTATAAACATGTTCTCCAAAAGGGTCAAAATATTCTACAAAATTATTGTTAGGATCGTTATAGTAACATACCCAGTGAGTACCAGGTCCTGTAGCTATGTCTAAATTAATGATACCATTTTCGAACTGTCTCATTTTCTTAGGTAATAGATCTGAAGTGAAGACGCCCCTAAGCCCCTTCTCGTGTTTCATATTTTGTTCAATTACTTCGTTGGATATTCCCAATTTTGATAAACCCCCTTTCCAAAAGGCTTTTTTTTAACACAACCAGATCCGGAAATTTTATCCAAAGCCTTCTTCGCTCCCCATCCAGCCGCACCGCTTGCAGCACCTAATGCTAAGGCCTTGGCCCCCGCAATTAATGCAGGTATAAGGGGGGCTAGAAAGGGTAGAAAACCACCCGTTTTCTTGAGTTGTGTTTTACTGATAGAGATTCGCTTCCCCTTCCCGATTTGATTTATTTGAGTTGGAGTTAAATAGATGTCATAGTTAGGGGCTTTTGTCTTATCTATTTGCAGAGATACTTCTTCCCCTTTCTGGTATGCAGATTTTAACTTAGCGATCTGATGATCACTTAAATGTATTTTGGTTTTTAAGTAATTACTCATTTATTTAATAAAAAATATTTTATAATATTGTTTTACTTGCTCTTGGGTCATAGATCCCTCTTTCAGCAATGCATCTAATAAATCAGCGACTTGAGCATGTAATTTTTTACTTTTGCTTCCATTACATATTTTATCTGTAATTCGAGCCAGAATTTCCAGTTTATCTTCTACTCCTTTACCGAGATATATCTCTTTTCGCTGTAAGTCTCTTAGTCGCTCTCGATAATCTTCTAACGTAATCATGTGATCTCTTAGATAATCAGCCTGAGATATTAAGCGATCTTCTCTTTCCTCATCTTTTTTAACCATTCGAGCAATCTGACTCATAATGTTTCCTTTTTGACTAGCCATTTTCCTGTGCATTTTGTTTACTCTGTCAACTATTTCTTTCAATGTTTCCTTGGACTCATTTTACAATTTTGAGGGTCTTGGAAAGTTATTTTTCTCTAAAAACTCTACATCTAATTCATTATCGAAATAATAGATATCCGTCGGCGGTGCTTGTAAAGGCGGTGGCTGTTCAATCGCTAGATTAATGTTGTGAGCGACATCCTTTATAGCCTTAAGATTTTCTTTTCTAGTGACTTCTTGTTGCTCAAGTTTTTCAGTTACGGGCTTGTGGAAGTCAGCCAGTGATTTCTGAACACCTAACTTTTCTTCAAATCGTTGTTCGTTGTTGGTTCTAATTTGAGCCTGAAGCTTAAAAACTTTGAGATCATTTTTAACTTCCTCCCTTAACTTCTTTTGCCGCTCTTTTTGTATAGCATTCATCTTTATTATTATGTAAAAAATAGTTTTACTTAAGCAAATTACATTTTTGCTGGAAGCAAATTACGTTTTTACTGGAAGCAAATTATATTTTTACTGAAGTAAATTTTTAACATTAAATAAAGATGATTCCAATTGCAGATTACACAGAAGCAGAAGAACTTGTCGATGCAAATCAACATTATTTATTACCAAAACACCCTTTCAGACTTCTAATTGCCGGTGCTTCGGGCACAGGGAAAACGAATTTATTGTTGAATTTCATATACGATTATCTCGAGTTTGATAATTTATTCGTTTGTGCAAAAGATATGTATGAACCCAAGTATACTAAACTGAAAGACAATTACACTATGTTTGATGGTGTGGATATTGACTCGATAAAGTATCCTAAAAAGAAAATGAAAATTATGCTAGAGTTATATGAAAGATCCGGCAAGAAAGGAACTTTATTCTCCTCTGATACAAAAGAATTTATAACAGTGGATGACTTAGATCCGTCTTATAAAAATGTTGTTGTCTTTGATGACTGCATGACAGACAAGGACCAGAAGAGCATAGAAGATTTTTTCATCAGAGGTCGGAAGAAAAACGCCTCAATCCTCTACCTTTCACAATCTTATTACAGAACACCTATTGCCATCAGGAGAAACTGCAATTACTTTATATTTTTTAATCTTCAACAGAGAGAGATTCAGCAGATCATAAGAGAGATAGATGGTAGCTTGACAAAAGAAGAATTTAGCAGATTATATAAAAAGTGCATGCAACAGCCGTATGATTTCTTTATGCTTGATTTAGTCAATCCGGCTCTAAGATACCGGAAGAAATATTTCGTCCCTATAAATAAAGATGGAAAAGTACTTACAGAAGAAAATTTACGTGTACAGAAAAAGTTACCACCACTATCATAACATCAGTATCACTATGACCGTTAGCAAGTTCGTCTTGAGTTCATTGGGCTTATCCGCTTTTGTAATGGTTCCCTTAGCTGCTCTGAGCTTAAGCGTCGGTGTAGTTGAAGTTATTGAAAAAGCTTTGAATATTGTGGAAAGGAAAGAAGAGTACAAACAGTCCTACAAGTTTTATAAACAGTTGCTTAATGCATACAAATCGAATGCAATAACAGAAGAAGAGGTGTACAAACGGGAGGAAGATTTCATCAATAATTTAGTCTACTTACCGAGGGAAAAATACATGAAACAAACCTTACTGAATGGGTATGCATACGTTAGTAAATAATTTTTCCTATATAAATAGTTGTGTGGAAAAAAGAAAGGAAAAGGAGCTGTGAACGCAGCAATCAACTTACCATTTGAAATGCATCTGCCAGGTCATCAGTTCACAGGCCCAGGAACTCAACTGCTTAAAGGGAAAACTAGGCTGAACCCCGATTTAACATATAAAGATTGGAGTAAACCCATCAATAGAGTAGACGAAAGTGCTTATAAGCATGATGTGTGCTACCTTAAGAATAAAGATACTGAAACAAGAAACAAAGTGTGTGACTCAAACATGATAAAAGAATTGGATGATATTCCCAATCCAACCATTCGTGAAAGATTAGATAGAGCTGTTGTGAAGCCTATTATCAAAGCAAAAAAGGCATTTGGAATGGGATCAAAAATGTATTGTCTAAAATGTAAAACGCACACCGGCACCAAAGATACATCTCATGCCACCTCTAAAAACGGTAGACCTATGATGAAAGGAATCTGTATGAGTTGTGGTTCTAAGAAGTGTCGTTTTTTACCGGTGAAGGGGTAACCGAGAAAGGTTGCCCCGAAAAGGTTTATTACAACCCTGAAACAGGATTTTGCGGCATAAATGAATTGAGCAGAAAAACTGGTTTAAGTCGAAAAGTAGTCTCGGACTTTTTACATAAGCAGGATGTTTACACAAAGCATAAACCACTTATCCGTAAGTTCAAAAGAAGGAGAACGTATGTCTCACATATAGACGACCAATGGCAAGCTGATTTACTGTTTGTCTATAAATTTGCGAGAAGTAAGTACAATGATGGCACCAAATATTTATTAACAGCAATTGATTGCTTCAGCAAATACGCATGGGCTATTCCTCTAAAAGATAAGTCATCTAATGAAGTAACTCAAGCATTTAAAAAGATCTTCAAAGAAAGAATCCCTGAAAGGATCCAGACAGATAAAGGATTAGAGTTCGTTGGGAAAACAACTCAAAAATTATTTAAGGATAATAATATCCAATGGTTCACAACGGAAAATGTTGAAATAAAAGCGGCTATGGTTGAAAGATTTAATCTCACTCTTGGTAATAAAATAAAGCTCTACTTATCTGAAAATAACACTGAAAGATACATAGATGCATTGGACCAATTAGTGAAGAATTATAACCACTCATACCATAGAAGTATAAAAATGACACCCGTTGAAGCCAGTCAAGATGAAAACAGTGGTAAAGTGTATCGCAATTTGTTTAATGAAAAGACCATACGTAAACCTAAGTTTCAAGTAGGTGATAAAGTTCGAATATCCATACATAAGTCAACTTTCAGAAGAGGATATCAAGCAACCTTTACAGAAGAAATATTTGTCATTTCTGAAGTTTTAGAGACCGATCCAATCACTTATAGAGTTCGAGATTTAAGTAATGAAGAGGTTAAAGGCACGTTTTATGAAAATGAATTGGTAAAATACGACAAGAAGGACACTACTTTGTACAGTAGTGTGTAAATGAGAGAGCTGGCGCAGTGACTGTTAATGCCTCTCAGCCCCTCCATTAAATTTCCACCCACTTTTAAAAACAATGGTGTAAAAACCACCCATTAAAATCACGGCAACTTTTAAAACAATGGTGTAAAAACTAACCATTAAATTTCCACCCACTTTTAAAAACAATGGTGTAAAAACTAACCATTAAATTTCCACCCACTTTTAAAACAATGGTGTAAAAACTAACCATTAAATTTCCATGAAGGACTATAACGAGAACAAAGTCTAACTACCTGATGTACCTTGACGCCAACAACCTTTACGGGTGGGCTATGAGCCAATACCTACCGCATGGTGGCTTCAAGTGGAGCACTGAGTTGGATGTGACCCAAGTAGCGGATGACTCAGACACGGGATACATCGTAGAGTGCGACCTACAGTACCCGACCCATCTGCACAACCTCCATTCAGACCTACCTCTAGCACCTGAGAGCAGGATGCCCGATGGCTCAAAACAGCCAAAACTACTGACGACCCTGTATGACAAAGAGCATTATGTGGTTCATTATAGGGTTTTGAAGCAACTGTTGCATTTGGGGATAAAGCTCAAAAAGGTGCACAAAGTTTTGGAGTTTCAGCAGTCTTCCTGGTTGAAGAGGTACATAGACCTGAACACTGAAATGAGGACCAAGGCAACCAATGATTTTGAGAAAGACTTCTTCAAACTGATGAACAACTCCGTTTTTGGCAAGACTATGGAAAATATCAGGAAGCGACTCGATATTAGGCTAGTATGCGATCCCCAAAAAGCGGAGAAGCTAATTGCTAAGCCCAACTTCAACGGAAGAACCATTTTTGACGAAAGATTAGCCGCCGTGCATATGAACAAGACGAAAGTGATTTTTAACAAGCCAATATACGTCGGCATGAGTATATTAGATCTATCGAAGCATCTGATGTACGACTTCCATTATAATCTTATGAAGCCTAAATACGGGGACGATATCAAGCTATTGTACATGGACACTGACAGTTACATCTATGACATACAGACCGAGGACTTTTATGAGGATATGAAAGGAATGATTGACTACTTTGATACATCAGATTATCCAGAAAACAATAGGTATGCAATGCCTCGAGTAAATAAAAAGGTCTTGGGGAAGATGAAAGATGAAAATGCTGGAAAGATCTTGGAAGAGTTCGTCGGCTTAAGATCTAAGATGTATGCCTGTAAAACTGAAACAGACTTGGTGAAAAAATCAAAAGGTGTTAAGAAATGCATTGTGAAAAATAGGATATCATTCGAGGATTACAAGAACTGCCTATTCAAGCAAAAAGTACAGCACAGAACCATGAATCTCATTAGAAGCACTAAACATCAGCTTTACTCCATACAAGTAAATAAGATTGCCCTCTCCGGGGAGGATGACAAGCGACACATATTGGAAGATGGTGTTCATACTTTGGCCCTGGGTCACCATGCAATTAAAAAGTAGATGTTTTAATAGTTTTCGAACTATTAAAATGTATTTTAGAATTCACGATTAAGTATCAAGCTGCTCTCGACCAGATACTTTTCAACTTGAATGTCGATATGAAAACAAGAGCAATTCAATATATTGCATGCAGAATAGTGCTTGTATAAACTTCCGTTTTCGTGAATACAACTTTTTCTGTTTGAGTGTAACTTTAAGCATTCCTTTAGTTCAAGCAGAATTTTAGCTAGTGAAGGCTCAAAATTCTCTATATTTTCCTCTATTTCTTGTATTCTCTTTCTTATAACAATTGCATTAATAACAGCTCCCCTTAACATTGTGTTTCTTTATTCAATACCACTTTTCTTTAACTCCCTTTAATTCAATGCTGCAGAGAGGGTGCGTTGGTTGAGGGAGTTAAAAGGGGGTGCTCGCCGAAGGGGGGACCCTGCCCTCGCAGCGACTTTTCGTGAAAAAAATTTTATGGACAAAAATAGAGCCATCGCTTTTTCTAAAATGGGGTGCGGTTTTAATGGGGAGGTTAGCACCCATTGTTTTTAAAAGGGGGTGGGAATTTAATGGATAAAAATAGAACCATTACTCTTAAAAGTGGGTGGAAATTTAATGGTTAGTTTTTACACCATTGTTTTAAAAGTGGGTGGAAATTTAATGGTTAGTTTTTACACCATTGTTTTTAAAAGTGGGTGGAAATTTAATGGTTAGTTTTTACACCATTGTTTTAAAAGTTGCCGTGATTTTAATGGGTGGTTTTTACACCATTGTTTTTAAAAGTGGGTGGAAATTTAATGGAGGGGCTGAGAGGCATTAACAGTCACTGCGCCAGCTCTCTCATTTACACACTATTCCTCTAAAAGATAAGTCATCTAATGAAGTAACTCAAGCATTTAAAAAGATCTTCAAAGAAAGAATCCCTGAAAGGATCCAGACAGATAAAGGATTAGAGTTCGTTGGGAAAACAACTCAAAAATTATTTAAGGATAATAATATCCAATGGTTCACAACGGAAAATGTTGAAATAAAAGCGGCTATGGTTGAAAGATTTAATCTCACTCTTGGTAATAAAATAAAGCTCTACTTATCTGAAAATAACACTGAAAGATACATAGATGCATTGGACCAATTAGTGAAGAATTATAACCACTCATACCATAGAAGTATAAAAATGACACCCGTTGAAGCCAGTCAAGATGAAAACAGTGGTAAAGTGTATCGCAATTTGTTTAATGAAAAGACCATACGTAAACCTAAGTTTCAAGTAGGTGATAAAGTTCGAATATCCATACATAAGTCAACTTTCAGAAGAGGATATCAAGCAACCTTTACAGAAGAAATATTTGTCATTTCTGAAGTTTTAGAGACCGATCCAATCACTTATAGAGTTCGAGATTTAAGTAATGAAGAGGTTAAAGGCACGTTTTATGAAAATGAATTGGTAAAATACGACAAGAAGGACACTACTTTGTACAGTAGTGTGTAAATGAGAGAGCTGGCGCAGTGACTGTTAATGCCTCTCAGCCCCTCCATTAAATTTCCACCCACTTTTAAAAACAATGGTGTAAAAACCACCCATTAAAATCACGGCAACTTTTAAAACAATGGTGTAAAAACTAACCATTAAATTTCCACCCACTTTTAAAAACAATGGTGTAAAAACTAACCATTAAATTTCCACCCACTTTTAAAACAATGGTGTAAAAACTAACCATTAAATTTCCATGAAGGACTATGACGAGAACAAAGTCTAACTACCTGATGTACCTTGACGCCAACAACCTTTACGGGTGGGCTATGAGCCAATACCTACCGCATGGTGGCTTCAAGTGGAGCACTGAGTTGGATGTGACCCAAGTAGCGGATGACTCAGACACGGGATACATCGTAGAGTGCGACCTACAGTACCCGACCCATCTGCACAACCTCCATTCAGACCTACCTCTAGCACCTGAGAGCAGGATGCCCGATGGCTCAAAACAGCCAAAACTACTGACGACCCTGTATGACAAAGAGCATTATGTGGTTCATTATAGGGTTTTGAAGCAACTGTTGCATTTGGGGATAAAGCTCAAAAAGGTGCACAAAGTTTTGGAGTTTCAGCAGTCTTCCTGGTTGAAGAGGTACATAGACCTGAACACTGAAATGAGGACCAAGGCAACCAATGATTTTGAGAAAGACTTCTTCAAACTGATGAACAACTCCGTTTTTGGCAAGACTATGGAAAATATCAGGAAGCGACTCGATATTAGGCTAGTATGCGATCCCCAAAAAGCGGAGAAGCTAATTGCTAAGCCCAACTTCAACGGAAGAACCATTTTTGACGAAAGATTAGCCGCCGTGCATATGAACAAGACGAAAGTGATTTTTAACAAGCCAATATACGTCGGCATGAGTATATTAGATCTAACGAAGCATCTGATGTACGACTTCCATTATAATCTTATGAAGCCTAAATACGGGGACGATATCAAGCTATTGTACATGGACACTGACAGTTACATCTATGACATACAGACCGAGGACTTTTATGAGGATATGAAAGGAATGATTGACTACTTTGATACATCAGATTATCCAGAAAACAATAGGTATGCAATGCCTCGAGTAAATAAAAAGGTCTTGGGGAAGATGAAAGATGAAAATGCTGGAAAGATCTTGGAAGAGTTCGTCGGCTTAAGATCTAAGATGTATGCCTGTAAAACTGAAACAGACTTGGTGAAAAAATCAAAAGGTGTTAAGAAATGCATTGTGAAAAATAGGATATCATTCGAGGATTACAAGAACTGCCTATTCAAGCAAAAAGTACAGCACAGAACCATGAATCTCATTAGAAGCACTAAACATCAGCTTTACTCCATACAAGTAAATAAGATTGCCCTCTCCGGGGAGGATGACAAGCGACACATATTGGAAGATGGTGTTCATACTTTGGCCCTGGGTCACCATGCAATTAAAAAGTAGATGTTTTAATAGTTTTCGAACTATTAAAATGTATTTTAGAATTCACGATTAAGTATCAAGCTGCTCTCGACCAGATACTTTTCAACTTGAATGTCGATATGAAAACAAGAGCAATTCAATATATTGCATGCAGAATAGTGCTTGTATAAACTTCCGTTTTCGTGAATACAACTTTTTCTGTTTGAGTGTAACTTTAAGCATTCCTTTAGTTCAAGCAGAATTTTAGCTAGTGAAGGCTCAAAATTCTCTATATTTTCCTCTATTTCTTGTATTCTCTTTCTTATAACAATTGCATTAATAACAGCTCCCCTTAACATTGTGTTTCTTTATTCAATACCACTTTTCTTTAACTCCCTTTAATTCAATGCTGCAGAGAGGGTGCGTTGGTTGAGGGAGTTAAAAGGGGGTGCTCGCCGAAGGGGGGACCCTGCCCTCGCAGCGACTTTTCGTGAAAAAAATTTTATGGACAAAAATAGAGCCATCGCTTTTTCTAAAATGGGGTGCGGTTTTAATGGGGAGGTTAGCACCCATTGTTTTTAAAAGGGGGTGGGAATTTAATGGATAAAAATAGAACCATTACTCTTAAAAGTGGGTGGAAATTTAATGGTTAGTTTTTACACCATTGTTTTAAAAGTGGGTGGAAATTTAATGGTTAGTTTTTACACCATTGTTTTTAAAAGTGGGTGGAAATTTAATGGTTAGTTTTTACACCATTGTTTTAAAAGTTGCCGTGATTTTAATGGGTGGTTTTTACACCATTGTTTTTAAAAGTGGGTGGAAATTTAATGGAGGGGCTGAGAGGCATTAACAGTCACTGCGCCAGCTCTCTCATTTACACACTACTACTGTATCGCAATTTGTTTAATGAAAAGACCATACGTAAACCTAAGTTTCAAGTAGGTGATAAAGTTCGAATATCCATACATAAGTCAACTTTCAGAAGAGGATATCAAGCAACCTTTACAGAAGAAATATTTGTCATTTCTGAAGTTTTAGAGACCGATCCAATCACTTATAGAGTTCGAGATTTAAGTAATGAAGAGGTTAAAGGCACGTTTTATGAAAATGAATTGGTAAAATACGACAAGAAGGACACTACTTTGTACAGTAGTGTGTAAATGAGAGAGCTGGCGCAGTGACTGTTAATGCCTCTCAGCCCCTCCATTAAATTTCCACCCACTTTTAAAAACAATGGTGTAAAAACCACCCATTAAAATCACGGCAACTTTTAAAACAATGGTGTAAAAACTAACCATTAAATTTCCACCCACTTTTAAAAACAATGGTGTAAAAACTAACCATTAAATTTCCACCCACTTTTAAAACAATGGTGTAAAAACTAACCATTAAATTTCCATGAAGGACTATGACGAGAACAAGAAGTCTAACTACCTGATGTACCTTGACGCCAACAACCTTTACGGGTGGGCTATGAGCCAATACCTACCGCATGGTGGCTTCAAGTGGAGCACTGAGTTGGATGTGACCCAAGTAGCGGATGACTCAGACACGGGATACATCGTAGAGTGCGACCTACAGTACCCGACCCATCTGCACAACCTCCATTCAGACCTACCTCTAGCACCTGAGAGCAGGATGCCCGATGGCTCAAAACAGCCAAAACTACTGACGACCCTGTATGACAAAGAGCATTATGTGGTTCATTATAGGGTTTTGAAGCAACTGTTGCATTTGGGGATAAAGCTCAAAAAGGTGCACAAAGTTTTGGAGTTTCAGCAGTCTCCCTGGTTGAAGAGGTACATAGACCTGAACACTGAAATGAGGACCAAGGCAACCAATGATTTTGAGAAAGACTTCTTCAAACTGATGAACAACTCCGTTTTTGGCAAGACTATGGAAAATATCAGGAAGCGACTCGATATTAGGCTAGTATGCGATCCCCAAAAAGCGGAGAAGCTAATTGCTAAGCCCAACTTCAACGGAAGAACCATTTTTGACGAAAGATTAGCCGCCGTGCATATGAACAAGACGAAAGTGATTTTTAACAAGCCAATATACGTCGGCATGAGTATATTAGATCTATCGAAGCATCTGATGTACGACTTCCATTATAATCTTATGAAGCCTAAATACGGGGACGATATCAAGCTATTGTACATGGACGCTGACAGTTACATCTATGACATACAGACCGAGGACTTTTATGAGGATATGAAAGGAATGATTGACTACTTTGATACATCAGATTATCCAGAAAACAATAGGTATGCAATGCCTCGAGTAAATAAAAAGGTCTTGGGGAAGATGAAAGATGAAAATGCTGGAAAGATCTTGGAAGAGTTCGTCTGTAGCTTGTAAAAATGAATGCAAATCATACCATATTCTATAGAAAACATGCTTATGTGCATATAAATAATAAAAATCTGATGTGGACAAGTAGTGTGTAAATGAGAGAGCTGGCGCAGTGACTGTTAATGCCTCTCAGCCCCTCCATTAAATTTCCACCCACTTTTAAAAACAATGGTGTAAAAACCACCCATTAAAATCACGGCAACTTTTAAAACAATGGTGTAAAAACTAACCATTAAATTTCCACCCACTTTTAAAAACAATGGTGTAAAAACTAACCATTAAATTTCCACCCACTTTTAAAACAATGGTGTAAAAACTAACCATTAAATTTCCACCCACTTTTAAGAGTAATGGTTCTATTTTTATCCATTAAATTCCCACCCCCTTTTAAAAACAATGGGTGCTAACCTCCCCATTAAAACCGCACCCCATTTTAGAAAAAGCGATGGCTCTATTTTTGTCCATAAAATTTTTTTCACGAAAAGTCGCTGCGAGGGCAGGGTCCCCCCTTCGGCGAGCACCCCCTTTTAACTCCCTCAACCAATGCACCCTCTCTGCAGCATTGAATTAAAGGGAGTTAAAGAAAAGTGGTATTGAATAAAGAAACACAATGTTAAGGGGAGCTGTTATTAATGCAATTGTTATAAGAAAGAGAATACAAGAAATAGAGGAAAATATAGAGAATTTTGAGCCTTCACTAGCTAAAATTCTGCTTGAACTAAAGGAATGCTTAAAGTTACACTCAAACAGAAAAAGTTGTATTCACGAAAACGGAAGTTTATACAAGCACTATTCTGCATGCAATATATTGAATTGCTCTTGTTTTCATATCGACATTCAAGTTGAAAAGTATCTGGTCGAGAGCAGCTTGATACTTAATCGTGAATTCTAAAATACATTTTAATAGTTCGAAAACTATTAAAACATCTACTTTTTAATTGCATGGTGACCCAGGGCCAAAGTATGAACACCATCTTCCAATATGTGTCGCTTGTCATCCTCCCCGGAGAGGGCAATCTTATTTACTTGTATGGAGTAAAGCTGATGTTTAGTGCTTCTAATGAGATTCATGGTTCTGTGCTGTACTTTTTGCTTGAATAGGCAGTTCTTGTAACCACATAATGCTTTTTGTCATACAGGGTCGTCAGTAGTTTTGGCTGTTTTTAGCCATCGGACATCCTGCTCTCAGGTGCTAGAGGTAGGTCTGAATGGAGGTTGTGCAGATGGGTCGGGTACTGTAGGTCGCACTCTACGATGTATCCCGTGTCTGAGTCATCCGCTACTTGGGTCACATCCAACTCAGTGCTCCACTTGAAGCCACCATGCGGTAGGTATTGGCTCATAGCCCACCCGTAAAGGTTGTTGGCGTCAAGGTACATCAGGTAGTTAGACTTCTTGTTCTCGTCATAGTCCTTCATGGAAATTTAATGGTTAGTTTTTACACCATTGTTTTAAAAGTGGGTGGAAATTTAATGGTTAGTTTTTACACCATTGTTTTTAAAAGTGGGTGGAAATTTAATGGTTAGTTTTTACACCATTGTTTTAAAAGTTGCCGTGATTTTAATGGGTGGTTTTTACACCATTGTTTTTAAAAGTGGGTGGAAATTTAATGGAGGGGCTGAGAGGCATTAACAGTCACTGCGCCAGCTCTCTCATTTACACACTACTGTACAAAGTAGTGTCCTTCTTGTCGTATTTTACCAATTCATTTTCATAAAACGTGCCTTTAACCTCTTCATTACTTAAATCTCGAACTCTATAGTAGTGTGTAAATGAGAGAGCTGGCGCAGTGACTGTTAATGCCTCTCAGCCCCTCCATTAAATTTCCACCCACTTTTAAAAACAATGGTGTAAAAACCACCCATTAAAATCACGGCAACTTTTAAAACAATGGTGTAAAAACTAACCATTAAATTTCCACCCACTTTTAAAAACAATGGTGTAAAAACTAACCATTAAATTTCCACCCACTTTTAAAACAATGGTGTAAAAACTAACCATTAAATTTCCATGAAGGACTATGACGAGAACTAGAAGTCTAACTACCTGATGTACCTTGACGCCAACAACCTTTACGGGTGGGCTATGAGCCAATACCTACCGCATGGTGGCTTCAAGTGGAGCACTGAGTTGGATGTGACCCAAGTAGCGGATGACTCAGACACGGGATACATCGTAGAGTGCGACCTACAGTACCCGACCCATCTGCACAACCTCCATTCAGACCTACCTCTAGCACCTGAGAGCAGGATGCCCGATGGCTCAAAACAGCCAAAACTACTGACGACCCTGTATGACAAAGAGCATTATGTGGTTCATTATAGGGTTTTGAAGCAACTGTTGCATTTGGGGATAAAGCTCAAAAAGGTGCACAAAGTTTTGGAGTTTCAGCAGTCTCCCTGGTTGAAGAGGTACATAGACCTGAACACTGAAATGAGGACCAAGGCAACCAATGATTTTGAGAAAGACTTCTTCAAACTGATGAACAACTCCGTTTTTGGCAAGACTATGGAAAATATCAAGAGCGACTCGATATTAGGCTAGTATGCGATCCCCAAAAAGCGGAGAAGCTAATTGCTAAGCCCAACTTCAACGGAAGAACCATTTTTGACGAAAGATTAGCCGCCGTGCATATGAACAAGACGAAAGTGATTTTTAACAAGCCAATATACGTCGGCATGAGTATATTAGATCTATCGAAGCATCTGATGTACGACTTCCATTATAATCTTATGAAGCCTAAATACGGGGACGATATCAAGCTATTGTACATGGACACTGACAGTTACATCTATGACATACAGACCGAGGACTTTTATGAGGATATGAAAGGAATGATTGACTACTTTGATACATCAGATTATCCAGAAAACAATAGGTATGCAATGCCTCGAGTAAATAAAAAGGTCTTGGGGAAGATGAAAGATGAAAATGCTGGAAAGATCTTGGAAGAGTTCGTCGGCTTAAGATCTAAGATGTATGCCTGTAAAACTGAAACAGACTTGGTGAAAAAATCAAAAGGTGTTAAGAAATGCATTGTGAAAAATAGGATATCATTCGAGGATTACAAGAACTGCCTATTCAAGCAAAAAGTACAGCACAGAACCATGAATCTCATTAGAAGCACTAAACATCAGCTTTACTCCATACAAGTAAATAAGATTGCCCTCTCCGGGGAGGATGACAAGCGACACATATTGGAAGATGGTGTTCATACTTTGGCCCTGGGTCACCATGCAATTAAAAAGTAGATGTTTTAATAGTTTTCGAACTATTAAAATGTATTTTAGAATTCACGATTAAGTATCAAGCTGCTCTCGACCAGATACTTTTCAACTTGAATGTCGATATGAAAACAAGAGCAATTCAATATATTGCATGCAGAATAGTGCTTGTATAAACTTCCGTTTTCGTGAATACAACTTTTTCTGTTTGAGTGTAACTTTAAGCATTCCTTTAGTTCAAGCAGAATTTTAGCTAGTGAAGGCTCAAAATTCTCTATATTTTCCTCTATTTCTTGTATTCTCTTTCTTATAACAATTGCATTAATAACAGCTCCCCTTAACATTGTGTTTCTTTATTCAATACCACTTTTCTTTAACTCCCTTTAATTCAATGCTGCAGAGAGGGTGCGTTGGTTGAGGGAGTTAAAAGGGGGTGCTCGCCGAAGGGGGGACCCTGCCCTCGCAGCGACTTTTCGTGAAAAAAATTTTATGGACAAAAATAGAGCCATCGCTTTTTCTAAAATGGGGTGCGGTTTTAATGGGGAGGTTAGCACCCATTGTTTTTAAAAGGGGGTGGGAATTTAATGGATAAAAATAGAACCATTACTCTTAAAAGTGGGTGGAAATTTAATGGTTAGTTTTTACACCATTGTTTTAAAAGTGGGTGGAAATTTAATGGTTAGTTTTTACACCATTGTTTTTAAAAGTGGGTGGAAATTTAATGGTTAGTTTTTACACCATTGTTTTAAAAGTTGCCGTGATTTTAATGGGTGGTTTTTACACCATTGTTTTTAAAAGTGGGTGGAAATTTAATGGAGGGGCTGAGAGGCATTAACAGTCACTGCGCCAGCTCTCTCATTTACACACTACTGAATGACACCCGTTTTTACACCATTGTTTTTAAAAGTGGGTGGAAATTTAATGGAGGGGCTGAGAGGCATTAACAGTCACTGCGCCAGCTCTCTCATTTACACACTAAAAATGACACCCGTTGAAGCCAGTCAAGATGAAAACAGTGGTAAAGTGTATCGCAATTTGTTTAATGAAAAGACCATACGTAAACCTAAGTTTCAAGTAGGTGATAAAGTTCGAATATCCATACATAAGTCAACTTTCAGAAGAGGATATCAAGCAACCTTTACAGAAGAAATATTTGTCATTTCTGAAGTTTTAGAGACCGATCGTAGTGTGTAAATGAGAGAGCTGGCGCAGTGACTGTTAATGCCTCTCAGCCCCTCCATTAAATTTCCACCCACTTTTAAAAACAATGGTGTAAAAACCACCCATTAAAATCACGGCAACTTTTAAAACAATGGTGTAAAAACTAACCATTAAATTTCCACCCACTTTTAAAAACAATGGTGTAAAAACTAACCATTAAATTTCCACCCACTTTTAAAACAATGGTGTAAAAACTAACCATTAAATTTCCATGAAGGACTATGACGAGAACAAGAAGTCTAACTACCTGATGTACCTTGACGCCAACAACCTTTACGGGTGGGCTATGAGCCAATACCTACCGCATGGTGGCTTCAAGTGGAGCACTGAGTTGGATGTGACCCAAGTAGCGGATGACTCAGACACGGGATACATCGTAGAGTGCGACCTACAGTACCCGACCCATCTGCACAACCTCCATTCAGACCTACCTCTAGCACCTGAGAGCAGGATGTCCGATGGCTAAAAACAGCCAAAACTACTGACGACCCTGTATGACAAAAAGCATTATGTGGTTACAAGAACTGCCTATTCAAGCAAAAAGTACAGCACAGAACCATGAATCTCATTAGAAGCACTAAACATCAGCTTTACTCCATACAAGTAAATAAGATTGCCCTCTCCGGGGAGGATGACAAGCGACACATATTGGAAGATGGTGTTCATACTTTGGCCCTGGGTCACCATGCAATTAAAAAGTAGATGTTTTAATAGTTTTCGAACTATTAAAATGTATTTTAGAATTCACGATTAAGTATCAAGCTGCTCTCGACCAGATACTTTTCAACTTGAATGTCGATATGAAAACAAGAGCAATTCAATATATTGCATGCAGAATAGTGCTTGTATAAACTTCCGTTTTCGTGAATACAACTTTTTCTGTTTGAGTGTAACTTTAAGCATTCCTTTAGTTCAAGCAGAATTTTAGCTAGTGAAGGCTCAAAATTCTCTATATTTTCCTCTATTTCTTGTATTCTCTTTCTTATAACAATTGCATTAATAACAGCTCCCCTTAACATTGTGTTTCTTTATTCAATACCACTTTTCTTTAACTCCCTTTAATTCAATGCTGCAGAGAGGGTGCGTTGGTTGAGGGAGTTAAAAGGGGGTGCTCGCCGAAGGGGGGACCCTGCCCTCGCAGCGACTTTTCGTGAAAAAAATTTTATGGACAAAAATAGAGCCATCGCTTTTTCTAAAATGGGGTGCGGTTTTAATGGGGAGGTTAGCACCCATTGTTTTTAAAAGGGGGTGGGAATTTAATGGATAAAAATAGAACCATTACTCTTAAAAGTGGGTGGAAATTTAATGGTTAGTTTTTACACCATTGTTTTAAAAGTGGGTGGAAATTTAATGGTTAGTTTTTACACCATTGTTTTTAAAAGTGGGTGGAAATTTAATGGTTAGTTTTTACACCATTGTTTTAAAAGTTGCCGTGATTTTAATGGGTGGTTTTTACACCATTGTTTTTAAAAGTGGGTGGAAATTTAATGGAGGGGCTGAGAGGCATTAACAGTCACTGCGCCAGCTCTCTCATTTACACACTACTTGTATTCTCTTTCTTATAACAATTGCATTAATAACAGCTCCCCTTAACATTGTGTTTCTTTATTCAATACCACTTTTCTTTAACTCCCTTTAATTCAATGCTGCAGAGAGGGTGCGTTGGTTGAGGGAGTTAAAAGGGGGTGCTCGCCGAAGGGGGGACCCTGCCCTCGCAGCGACTTTTCGTGAAAAAAATTTTATGGACAAAAATAGAGCCATCGCTTTTTCTAAAATGGGGTGCGGTTTTAATGGGGAGGTTAGCACCCATTGTTTTTAAAAGGGGGTGGGAATTTAATGGATAAAAATAGAACCATTACTCTTAAAAGTGGGTGGAAATTTAATGGTTAGTTTTTACACCATTGTTTTAAAAGTGGGTGGAAATTTAATGGTTAGTTTTTACACCATTGTTTTTAAAAGTGGGTGGAAATTTAATGGTTAGTTTTTACACCATTGTTTTAAAAGTTGCCGTGATTTTAATGGGTGGTTTTTACACCATTGTTTTTAAAAGTGGGTGGAAATTTAATGGAGGGGCTGAGAGGCATTAACAGTCACTGCGCCAGCTCTCTCATTTACACACTACTGAATGACACCCGTTTTTACACCATTGTTTTTAAAAGTGGGTGGAAATTTAATGGAGGGGCTGAGAGGCATTAACAGTCACTGCGCCAGCTCTCTCATTTACACACTAAAAATGACACCCGTTGAAGCCAGTCAAGATGAAAACAGTGGTAAAGTGTATCGCAATTTGTTTAATGAAAAGACCATACGTAAACCTAAGTTTCAAGTAGGTGATAAAGTTCGAATATCCATACATAAGTCAACTTTCAGAAGAGGATATCAAGCAACCTTTACAGAAGAAATATTTGTCATTTCTGAAGTTTTAGAGACCGATCGTAGTGTGTAAATGAGAGAGCTGGCGCAGTGACTGTTAATGCCTCTCAGCCCCTCCATTAAATTTCCACCCACTTTTAAAAACAATGGTGTAAAAACCACCCATTAAAATCACGGCAACTTTTAAAACAATGGTGTAAAAACTAACCATTAAATTTCCACCCACTTTTAAAAACAATGGTGTAAAAACTAACCATTAAATTTCCACCCACTTTTAAAACAATGGTGTAAAAACTAACCATTAAATTTCCATGAAGGACTATGACGAGAACAAGAAGTCTAACTACCTGATGTACCTTGACGCCAACAACCTTTACGGGTGGGCTATGAGCCAATACCTACCGCATGGTGGCTTCAAGTGGAGCACTGAGTTGGATGTGACCCAAGTAGCGGATGACTCAGACACGGGATACATCGTAGAGTGCGACCTACAGTACCCGACCCATCTGCACAACCTCCATTCAGACCTACCTCTAGCACCTGAGAGCAGGATGTCCGATGGCTAAAAACAGCCAAAACTACTGACGACCCTGTATGACAAAAAGCATTATGTGGTTACAAGAACTGCCTATTCAAGCAAAAAGTACAGCACAGAACCATGAATCTCATTAGAAGCACTAAACATCAGCTTTACTCCATACAAGTAAATAAGATTGCCCTCTCCGGGGAGGATGACAAGCGACACATATTGGAAGATGGTGTTCATACTTTGGCCCTGGGTCACCATGCAATTAAAAAGTAGATGTTTTAATAGTTTTCGAACTATTAAAATGTATTTTAGAATTCACGATTAAGTATCAAGCTGCTCTCGACCAGATACTTTTCAACTTGAATGTCGATATGAAAACAAGAGCAATTCAATATATTGCATGCAGAATAGTGCTTGTATAAACTTCCGTTTTCGTGAATACAACTTTTTCTGTTTGAGTGTAACTTTAAGCATTCCTTTAGTTCAAGCAGAATTTTAGCTAGTGAAGGCTCAAAATTCTCTATATTTTCCTCTATTTCTTGTATTCTCTTTCTTATAACAATTGCATTAATAACAGCTCCCCTTAACATTGTGTTTCTTTATTCAATACCACTTTTCTTTAACTCCCTTTAATTCAATGCTGCAGAGAGGGTGCGTTGGTTGAGGGAGTTAAAAGGGGGTGCTCGCCGAAGGGGGGACCCTGCCCTCGCAGCGACTTTTCGTGAAAAAAATTTTATGGACAAAAATAGAGCCATCGATTTTTCTAAAATGGGGTGCGGTTTTAATGGGGAGGTTAGCACCCATTGTTTTTAAAAGGGGGTGGGAATTTAATGGATAAAAATAGAACCATTACTCTTAAAAGTGGGTGGAAATTTAATGGTTAGTTTTTACACCATTGTTTTAAAAGTGGGTGGAAATTTAATGGTTAGTTTTTACACCATTGTTTTTAAAAGTGGGTGGAAATTTAATGGTTAGTTTTTACACCATTGTTTTAAAAGTTGCCGTGATTTTAATGGGTGGTTTTTACACCATTGTTTTTAAAAGTGGGTGGAAATTTAATGGAGGGGCTGAGAGGCATTAACAGTCACTACGCCAGCTCTCTCATTTACACACTACTGATTGGAGTAAACCCATCAATAGAGTAGACGAAAGTGCTTATAAGCATGATGTGTGCTACCTTAAGAATAAAGATACTGAAACAAGAAACAAAGTGTGTGACTCAAACATGATAAAAGAATTGGATGATATTCCCAATCCAACCATTCGTGAAAGATTAGATAGAGCTGTTGTGAAGCCTATTATCAAAGCAAAAAAGGCATTTGGAATGGGATCAAAAATGTATTGTCTAAAATGTAAAACGCACACCGGCACCAAAGATACATCTCATGCCACCTCTAAAAACGGTAGACCTATGATGAAAGGAATCTGTATGAGTTGTGGTTCTAAGAAGTGTCGTTTTTTACCGGTGAAGGGGTAACCGAGAAAGGTTGCCCCGAAAAGGTTTATTACAACCCTGAAACAGGATTTTGCGGCATAAATGAATTGAGCAGAAAAACTGGTTTAAGTCGAAAAGTAGTCTCGGACTTTTTACATAAGCAGGATGTTTACACAAAGCATAAACCACTTATCCGTAAGTTCAAAAGAAGGAGAACGTATGTCTCACATATAGACGACCAATGGCAAGCTGATTTACTGTTTGTCTATAAATTTGCGAGAAGTAAGTACAATGATGGCACCAAATATTTATTAACAGCAATTGATTGCTTCAGCAAATACGCATGGGCTATTCCTCTAAAAGATAAGTCATCTAATGAAGTAACTCAAGCATTTAAAAAGATCTTCAAAGAAAGAATCCCTGAAAGGATCCAGACAGATAAAGGATTAGAGTTCGTTGGGAAAACAACTCAAAAATTATTTAAGGATAATAATATCCAATGGTTCACAACGGAAAATGTTGAAATAAAAGCGGCTATGGTTGAAAGATTTAATCTCACTCTTGGTAATAAAATAAAGCTCTACTTATCTGAAAATAACACTGAAAGATACATAGATGCATTGGACCAATTAGTGAAGAATTATAACCACTCATACCATAGAAGTATAAAAATGACACCCGTTGAAGCCAGTCAAGATGAAAACAGTGGTAAAGTGTATCGCAATTTGTTTAATGAAAAGACCATACGTAAACCTAAGTTTCAAGTAGGTGATAAAGTTCGAATATCCATACATAAGTCAACTTTCAGAAGAGGATATCAAGCAACCTTTACAGAAGAAATATTTGTCATTTCTGAAGTTTTAGAGACCGATCCAATCACTTATAGAGTTCGAGATTTAAGTAATGAAGAGGTTAAAGGCACGTTTTATGAAAATGAATTGGTAAAATACGACAAGAAGGACACTACTTTGTACAGTAGTGTGTAAATGAGAGAGCTGGCGCAGTGACTGTTAATGCCTCTCAGCCCCTCCATTAAATTTCCACCCACTTTTAAAAACAATGGTGTAAAAACCACCCATTAAAATCACGGCAACTTTTAAAACAATGGTGTAAAAACTAACCATTAAATTTCCACCCACTTTTAAAAACAATGGTGTAAAAACTAACCATTAAATTTCCACCCACTTTTAAAACAATGGTGTAAAAACTAACCATTAAATTTCCATGAAGGACTATGACGAGAACAAAGTCTAACTACCTGATGTACCTTGACGCCAACAACCTTTACGGGTGGGCTATGAGCCAATACCTACCGCATGGTGGCTTCAAGTGGAGCACTGAGTTGGATGTGACCCAAGTAGCGGATGACTCAGACACGGGATACATCGTAGAGTGCGACCTACAGTACCCGACCCATCTGCACAACCTCCATTCAGACCTACCTCTAGCACCTGAGAGCAGGATGCCCGATGGCTCAAAACAGCCAAAACTACTGACGACCCTGTATGACAAAGAGCATTATGTGGTTCATTATAGGGTTTTGAAGCAACTGTTGCATTTGGGGATAAAGCTCAAAAAGGTGCACAAAGTTTTGGAGTTTCAGCAGTCTTCCTGGTTGAAGAGGTACATAGACCTGAACACTGAAATGAGGACCAAGGCAACCAATGATTTTGAGAAAGACTTCTTCAAACTGATGAACAACTCCGTTTTTGGCAAGACTATGGAAAATATCAGGAAGCGACTCGATATTAGGCTAGTATGCGATCCCCAAAAAGCGGAGAAGCTAATTGCTAAGCCCAACTTCAACGGAAGAACCATTTTTGACGAAAGATTAGCCGCCGTGCATATGAACAAGACGAAAGTGATTTTTAACAAGCCAATATACGTCGGCATGAGTATATTAGATCTATCGAAGCATCTGATGTACGACTTCCATTATAATCTTATGAAGCCTAAATACGGGGACGATATCAAGCTATTGTACATGGACACTGACAGTTACATCTATGACATACAGACCGAGGACTTTTATGAGGATATGAAAGGAATGATTGACTACTTTGATACATCAGATTATCCAGAAAACAATAGGTATGCAATGCCTCGAGTAAATAAAAAGGTCTTGGGGAAGATGAAAGATGAAAATGCTGGAAAGATCTTGGAAGAGTTCGTCGGCTTAAGATCTAAGATGTATGCCTGTAAAACTGAAACAGACTTGGTGAAAAAATCAAAAGGTGTTAAGAAATGCATTGTGAAAAATAGGATATCATTCGAGGATTACAAGAACTGCCTATTCAAGCAAAAAGTACAGCACAGAACCATGAATCTCATTAGAAGCACTAAACATCAGCTTTACTCCATACAAGTAAATAAGATTGCCCTCTCCGGGGAGGATGACAAGCGACACATATTGGAAGATGGTGTTCATACTTTGGCCCTGGGTCACCATGCAATTAAAAAGTAGATGTTTTAATAGTTTTCGAACTATTAAAATGTATTTTAGAATTCACGATTAAGTATCAAGCTGCTCTCGACCAGATACTTTTCAACTTGAATGTCGATATGAAAACAAGAGCAATTCAATATATTGCATGCAGAATAGTGCTTGTATAAACTTCCGTTTTCGTGAATACAACTTTTTCTGTTTGAGTGTAACTTTAAGCATTCCTTTAGTTCAAGCAGAATTTTAGCTAGTGAAGGCTCAAAATTCTCTATATTTTCCTCTATTTCTTGTATTCTCTTTCTTATAACAATTGCATTAATAACAGCTCCCCTTAACATTGTGTTTCTTTATTCAATACCACTTTTCTTTAACTCCCTTTAATTCAATGCTGCAGAGAGGGTGCGTTGGTTGAGGGAGTTAAAAGGGGGTGCTCGCCGAAGGGGGGACCCTGCCCTCGCAGCGACTTTTCGTGAAAAAAATTTTATGGACAAAAATAGAGCCATCGCTTTTTCTAAAATGGGGTGCGGTTTTAATGGGGAGGTTAGCACCCATTGTTTTTAAAAGGGGGTGGGAATTTAATGGATAAAAATAGAACCATTACTCTTAAAAGTGGGTGGAAATTTAATGGTTAGTTTTTACACCATTGTTTTAAAAGTGGGTGGAAATTTAATGGTTAGTTTTTACACCATTGTTTTTAAAAGTGGGTGGAAATTTAATGGTTAGTTTTTACACCATTGTTTTAAAAGTTGCCGTGATTTTAATGGGTGGTTTTTACACCATTGTTTTTAAAAGTGGGTGGAAATTTAATGGAGGGGCTGAGAGGCATTAACAGTCACTGCGCCAGCTCTCTCATTTACACAATATTCCTCTAAAAGATAAGTCATCTAATGAAGTAACTCAAGCATTTAAAAAGATCTTCAAAGAAAGAATCCCTGAAAGGATCCAGACAGATAAAGGATTAGAGTTCGTTGGGAAAACAACTCAAAAATTATTTAAGGATAATAATATCCAATGGTTCACAACGGAAAATGTTGAAATAAAAGCGGCTATGGTTGAAAGATTTAATCTCACTCTTGGTAATAAAATAAAGCTCTACTTATCTGAAAATAACACTGAAAGATACATAGATGCATTGGACCAATTAGTGAAGAATTATAACCACTCATACCATAGAAGTATAAAAATGACACCCGTTGAAGCCAGTCAAGATGAAAACAGTGGTAAAGTGTATCGCAATTTGTTTAATGAAAAGACCATACGTAAACCTAAGTTTCAAGTAGGTGATAAAGTTCGAATATCCATACATAAGTCAACTTTCAGAAGAGGATATCAAGCAACCTTTACAGAAGAAATATTTGTCATTTCTGAAGTTTTAGAGACCGATCCAATCACTTATAGAGTTCGAGATTTAAGTAATGAAGAGGTTAAAGGCACGTTTTATGAAAATGAATTGGTAAAATACGACAAGAAGGACACTACTTTGTACAGTAGTGTGTAAATGAGAGAGCTGGCGCAGTGACTGTTAATGCCTCTCAGCCCCTCCATTAAATTTCCACCCACTTTTAAAAACAATGGTGTAAAAACCACCCATTAAAATCACGGCAACTTTTAAAACAATGGTGTAAAAACTAACCATTAAATTTCCACCCACTTTTAAAAACAATGGTGTAAAAACTAACCATTAAATTTCCACCCACTTTTAAAACAATGGTGTAAAAACTAACCATTAAATTTCCATGAAGGACTATGACGAGAACAAAGTCTAACTACCTGATGTACCTTGACGCCAACAACCTTTACGGGTGGGCTATGAGCCAATACCTACCGCATGGTGGCTTCAAGTGGAGCACTGAGTTGGATGTGACCCAAGTAGCGGATGACTCAGACACGGGATACATCGTAGAGTGCGACCTACAGTACCCGACCCATCTGCACAACCTCCATTCAGACCTACCTCTAGCACCTGAGAGCAGGATGCCCGATGGCTCAAAACAGCCAAAACTACTGACGACCCTGTATGACAAAGAGCATTATGTGGTTCATTATAGGGTTTTGAAGCAACTGTTGCATTTGGGGATAAAGCTCAAAAAGGTGCACAAAGTTTTGGAGTTTCAGCAGTCTTCCTGGTTGAAGAGGTACATAGACCTGAACACTGAAATGAGGACCAAGGCAACCAATGATTTTGAGAAAGACTTCTTCAAACTGATGAACAACTCCGTTTTTGGCAAGACTATGGAAAATATCAGGAAGCGACTCGATATTAGGCTAGTATGCGATCCCCAAAAAGCGGAGAAGCTAATTGCTAAGCCCAACTTCAACGGAAGAACCATTTTTGACGAAAGATTAGCCGCCGTGCATATGAACAAGACGAAAGTGATTTTTAACAAGCCAATATACGTCGGCATGAGTATATTAGATCTATCGAAGCATCTGATGTACGACTTCCATTATAATCTTATGAAGCCTAAATACGGGGACGATATCAAGCTATTGTACATGGACACTGACAGTTACATCTATGACATACAGACCGAGGACTTTTATGAGGATATGAAAGGAATGATTGACTACTTTGATACATCAGATTATCCAGAAAACAATAGGTATGCAATGCCTCGAGTAAATAAAAAGGTCTTGGGGAAGATGAAAGATGAAAATGCTGGAAAGATCTTGGAAGAGTTCGTCGGCTTAAGATCTAAGATGTATGCCTGTAAAACTGAAACAGACTTGGTGAAAAAATCAAAAGGTGTTAAGAAATGCATTGTGAAAAATAGGATATCATTCGAGGATTACAAGAACTGCCTATTCAAGCAAAAAGTACAGCACAGAACCATGAATCTCATTAGAAGCACTAAACATCAGCTTTACTCCATACAAGTAAATAAGATTGCCCTCTCCGGGGAGGATGACAAGCGACACATATTGGAAGATGGTGTTCATACTTTGGCCCTGGGTCACCATGCAATTAAAAAGTAGATGTTTTAATAGTTTTCGAACTATTAAAATGTATTTTAGAATTCACGATTAAGTATCAAGCTGCTCTCGACCAGATACTTTTCAACTTGAATGTCGATATGAAAACAAGAGCAATTCAATATATTGCATGCAGAATAGTGCTTGTATAAACTTCCGTTTTCGTGAATACAACTTTTTCTGTTTGAGTGTAACTTTAAGCATTCCTTTAGTTCAAGCAGAATTTTAGCTAGTGAAGGCTCAAAATTCTCTATATTTTCCTCTATTTCTTGTATTCTCTTTCTTATAACAATTGCATTAATAACAGCTCCCCTTAACATTGTGTTTCTTTATTCAATACCACTTTTCTTTAACTCCCTTTAATTCAATGCTGCAGAGAGGGTGCGTTGGTTGAGGGAGTTAAAAGGGGGTGCTCGCCGAAGGGGGGACCCTGCCCTCGCAGCGACTTTTCGTGAAAAAAATTTTATGGACAAAAATAGAGCCATCGCTTTTTCTAAAATGGGGTGCGGTTTTAATGGGGAGGTTAGCACCCATTGTTTTTAAAAGGGGGTGGGAATTTAATGGATAAAAATAGAACCATTACTCTTAAAAGTGGGTGGAAATTTAATGGTTAGTTTTTACACCATTGTTTTAAAAGTGGGTGGAAATTTAATGGTTAGTTTTTACACCATTGTTTTTAAAAGTGGGTGGAAATTTAATGGTTAGTTTTTACACCATTGTTTTAAAAGTTGCCGTGATTTTAATGGGTGGTTTTTACACCATTGTTTTTAAAAGTGGGTGGAAATTTAATGGAGGGGCTGAGAGGCATTAACAGTCACTGCGCCAGCTCTCTCATTTACACACTACTACTGTATCGCAATTTGTTTAATGAAAAGACCATACGTAAACCTAAGTTTCAAGTAGGTGATAAAGTTCGAATATCCATACATAAGTCAACTTTCAGAAGAGGATATCAAGCAACCTTTACAGAAGAAATATTTGTCATTTCTGAAGTTTTAGAGACCGATCCAATCACTTATAGAGTTCGAGATTTAAGTAATGAAGAGGTTAAAGGCACGTTTTATGAAAATGAATTGGTAAAATACGACAAGAAGGACACTACTTTGTACAGTAGTGTGTAAATGAGAGAGCTGGCGCAGTGACTGTTAATGCCTCTCAGCCCCTCCATTAAATTTCCACCCACTTTTAAAAACAATGGTGTAAAAACCACCCATTAAAATCACGGCAACTTTTAAAACAATGGTGTAAAAACTAACCATTAAATTTCCACCCACTTTTAAAAACAATGGTGTAAAAACTAACCATTAAATTTCCACCCACTTTTAAAACAATGGTGTAAAAACTAACCATTAAATTTCCATGAAGGACTATGACGAGAACAAAGTCTAACTACCTGATGTACCTTGACGCCAACAACCTTTACGGGTGGGCTATGAGCCAATACCTACCGCATGGTGGCTTCAAGTGGAGCACTGAGTTGGATGTGACCCAAGTAGCGGATGACTCAGACACGGGATACATCGTAGAGTGCGACCTACAGTACCCGACCCATCTGCACAACCTCCATTCAGACCTACCTCTAGCACCTGAGAGCAGGATGCCCGATGGCTCAAAACAGCCAAAACTACTGACGACCCTGTATGACAAAGAGCATTATGTGGTTCATTATAGGGTTTTGAAGCAACTGTTGCATTTGGGGATAAAGCTCAAAAAGGTGCACAAAGTTTTGGAGTTTCAGCAGTCTCCCTGGTTGAAGAGGTACATAGACCTGAACACTGAAATGAGGACCAAGGCAACCAATGATTTTGAGAAAGACTTCTTCAAACTGATGAACAACTCCGTTTTTGGCAAGACTATGGAAAATATCAAGAGCGACTCGATATTAGGCTAGTATGCGATCCCCAAAAAGCGGAGAAGCTAATTGCTAAGCCCAACTTCAACGGAAGAACCATTTTTGACGAAAGATTAGCCGCCGTGCATATGAACAAGACGAAAGTGATTTTTAACAAGCCAATATACGTCGGCATGAGTATATTAGATCTATCGAAGCATCTGATGTACGACTTCCATTATAATCTTATGAAGCCTAAATACGGGGACGATATCAAGCTATTGTACATGGACACTGACAGTTACATCTATGACATACAGACCGAGGACTTTTATGAGGATATGAAAGGAATGATTGACTACTTTGATACATCAGATTATCCAGAAAACAATAGGTATGCAATGCCTCGAGTAAATAAAAAGGTCTTGGGGAAGATGAAAGATGAAAATGCTGGAAAGATCTTGGAAGAGTTCGTCGGCTTAAGATCTAAGATGTATGCCTGTAAAACTGAAACAGACTTGGTGAAAAAATCAAAAGGTGTTAAGAAATGCATTGTGAAAAATAGGATATCATTCGAGGATTACAAGAACTGCCTATTCAAGCAAAAAGTACAGCACAGAACCATGAATCTCATTAGAAGCACTAAACATCAGCTTTACTCCATACAAGTAAATAAGATTGCCCTCTCCGGGGAGGATGACAAGCGACACATATTGGAAGATGGTGTTCATACTTTGGCCCTGGGTCACCATGCAATTAAAAAGTAGATGTTTTAATAGTTTTCGAACTATTAAAATGTATTTTAGAATTCACGATTAAGTATCAAGCTGCTCTCGACCAGATACTTTTCAACTTGAATGTCGATATGAAAACAAGAGCAATTCAATATATTGCATGCAGAATAGTGCTTGTATAAACTTCCGTTTTCGTGAATACAACTTTTTCTGTTTGAGTGTAACTTTAAGCATTCCTTTAGTTCAAGCAGAATTTTAGCTAGTGAAGGCTCAAAATTCTCTATATTTTCCTCTATTTCTTGTATTCTCTTTCTTATAACAATTGCATTAATAACAGCTCCCCTTAACATTGTGTTTCTTTATTCAATACCACTTTTCTTTAACTCCCTTTAATTCAATGCTGCAGAGAGGGTGCGTTGGTTGAGGGAGTTAAAAGGGGGTGCTCGCCGAAGGGGGGACCCTGCCCTCGCAGCGACTTTTCGTGAAAAAAATTTTATGGACAAAAATAGAGCCATCGCTTTTTCTAAAATGGGGTGCGGTTTTAATGGGGAGGTTAGCACCCATTGTTTTTAAAAGGGGGTGGGAATTTAATGGATAAAAATAGAACCATTACTCTTAAAAGTGGGTGGAAATTTAATGGTTAGTTTTTACACCATTGTTTTAAAAGTGGGTGGAAATTTAATGGTTAGTTTTTACACCATTGTTTTTAAAAGTGGGTGGAAATTTAATGGTTAGTTTTTACACCATTGTTTTAAAAGTTGCCGTGATTTTAATGGGTGGTTTTTACACCATTGTTTTTAAAAGTGGGTGGAAATTTAATGGAGGGGCTGAGAGGCATTAACAGTCACTGCGCCAGCTCTCTCATTTACACACTACTGAATGACACCCGTTTTTACACCATTGTTTTTAAAAGTGGGTGGAAATTTAATGGAGGGGCTGAGAGGCATTAACAGTCACTGCGCCAGCTCTCTCATTTACACACTAAAAATGACACCCGTTGAAGCCAGTCAAGATGAAAACAGTGGTAAAGTGTATCGCAATTTGTTTAATGAAAAGACCATACGTAAACCTAAGTTTCAAGTAGGTGATAAAGTTCGAATATCCATACATAAGTCAACTTTCAGAAGAGGATATCAAGCAACCTTTACAGAAGAAATATTTGTCATTTCTGAAGTTTTAGAGACCGATCGTAGTGTGTAAATGAGAGAGCTGGCGCAGTGACTGTTAATGCCTCTCAGCCCCTCCATTAAATTTCCACCCACTTTTAAAAACAATGGTGTAAAAACCACCCATTAAAATCACGGCAACTTTTAAAACAATGGTGTAAAAACTAACCATTAAATTTCCACCCACTTTTAAAAACAATGGTGTAAAAACTAACCATTAAATTTCCACCCACTTTTAAAACAATGGTGTAAAAACTAACCATTAAATTTCCATGAAGGACTATGACGAGAACAAAGTCTAACTACCTGATGTACCTTGACGCCAACAACCTTTACGGGTGGGCTATGAGCCAATACCTACCGCATGGTGGCTTCAAGTGGAGCACTGAGTTGGATGTGACCCAAGTAGCGGATGACTCAGACACGGGATACATCGTAGAGTGCGACCTACAGTACCCGACCCATCTGCACAACCTCCATTCAGACCTACCTCTAGCACCTGAGAGCAGGATGCCCGATGGCTCAAAACAGCCAAAACTACTGACGACCCTGTATGACAAAGAGCATTATGTGGTTCATTATAGGGTTTTGAAGCAACTGTTGCATTTGGGGATAAAGCTCAAAAAGGTGCACAAAGTTTTGGAGTTTCAGCAGTCTTCCTGGTTGAAGAGGTACATAGACCTGAACACTGAAATGAGGACCAAGGCAACCAATGATTTTGAGAAAGACTTCTTCAAACTGATGAACAACTCCGTTTTTGGCAAGACTATGGAAAATATCAGGAAGCGACTCGATATTAGGCTAGTATGCGATCCCCAAAAAGCGGAGAAGCTAATTGCTAAGCCCAACTTCAACGGAAGAACCATTTTTGACGAAAGATTAGCCGCCGTGCATATGAACAAGACGAAAGTGATTTTTAACAAGCCAATATACGTCGGCATGAGTATATTAGATCTATCGAAGCATCTGATGTACGACTTCCATTATAATCTTATGAAGCCTAAATACGGGGACGATATCAAGCTATTGTACATGGACACTGACAGTTACATCTATGACATACAGACCGAGGACTTTTATGAGGATATGAAAGGAATGATTGACTACTTTGATACATCAGATTATCCAGAAAACAATAGGTATGCAATGCCTCGAGTAAATAAAAAGGTCTTGGGGAAGATGAAAGATGAAAATGCTGGAAAGATCTTGGAAGAGTTCGTCGGCTTAAGATCTAAGATGTATGCCTGTAAAACTGAAACAGACTTGGTGAAAAAATCAAAAGGTGTTAAGAAATGCATTGTGAAAAATAGGATATCATTCGAGGATTACAAGAACTGCCTATTCAAGCAAAAAGTACAGCACAGAACCATGAATCTCATTAGAAGCACTAAACATCAGCTTTACTCCATACAAGTAAATAAGATTGCCCTCTCCGGGGAGGATGACAAGCGACACATATTGGAAGATGGTGTTCATACTTTGGCCCTGGGTCACCATGCAATTAAAAAGTAGATGTTTTAATAGTTTTCGAACTATTAAAATGTATTTTAGAATTCACGATTAAGTATCAAGCTGCTCTCGACCAGATACTTTTCAACTTGAATGTCGATATGAAAACAAGAGCAATTCAATATATTGCATGCAGAATAGTGCTTGTATAAACTTCCGTTTTCGTGAATACAACTTTTTCTGTTTGAGTGTAACTTTAAGCATTCCTTTAGTTCAAGCAGAATTTTAGCTAGTGAAGGCTCAAAATTCTCTATATTTTCCTCTATTTCTTGTATTCTCTTTCTTATAACAATTGCATTAATAACAGCTCCCCTTAACATTGTGTTTCTTTATTCAATACCACTTTTCTTTAACTCCCTTTAATTCAATGCTGCAGAGAGGGTGCGTTGGTTGAGGGAGTTAAAAGGGGGTGCTCGCCGAAGGGGGGACCCTGCCCTCGCAGCGACTTTTCGTGAAAAAAATTTTATGGACAAAAATAGAGCCATCGCTTTTTCTAAAATGGGGTGCGGTTTTAATGGGGAGGTTAGCACCCATTGTTTTTAAAAGGGGGTGGGAATTTAATGGATAAAAATAGAACCATTACTCTTAAAAGTGGGTGGAAATTTAATGGTTAGTTTTTACACCATTGTTTTAAAAGTGGGTGGAAATTTAATGGTTAGTTTTTACACCATTGTTTTTAAAAGTGGGTGGAAATTTAATGGTTAGTTTTTACACCATTGTTTTAAAAGTTGCCGTGATTTTAATGGGTGGTTTTTACACCATTGTTTTTAAAAGTGGGTGGAAATTTAATGGAGGGGCTGAGAGGCATTAACAGTCACTGCGCCAGCTCTCTCATTTACACACTACTTGTCCACATCAGATTTTTATTATTTATATGCACATAAGCATGTTTTCTATAGAATATGGTATGATTTGCATTCATTTTTACAAGCTACAGAAAACCAAATAAATAAAATTAAAAAGTTCAGATACATTAAGGACTTTTATTGGAAATGATTGAAATTGCTTTTTTAGTTATGCTTAGTATTTTGAATAATTTCCGACATTGTTTAGGACTGATAATGTTTGGTTAGTATAACTGTCTGTCTATTTGCTCGCTGTACAGGCACTTTAATAAATAATTATTGTAATTTTTTCACTTAAAGAAACTACTATTAAGGTTCTGTAGTTGTTATAGTTAAGCTATTTTTAACACTTTGCAACAAAGTTAAAATGTATTTTGGATTTCTTTTCGTTTGTCTGTTATTTCGCCCATATGTTTATCAGCCTTCCCGCGTTTTGTTTGCCAAAGATATTTTTTAAATGTTCTGAAATTGATTTACTTGATTTGAGTTTTAAAAAAGGCGTTTTCTTTTTTTTAAATATAGCATTTATAGCATATGCCTGTTGGTTTGTGTACCGGAATGAATAAAATAATTGCAAAACATTAAAGTCTACGAGAGGTATTACTTACTTCAAAGCTTATTCTAATGTTTTTGTACGACATAATGCATTACGAAATTAACATAAAATACTTATATGAACAAAAGTATATTTTAATTAGAAAATGGTAGATTTAGTATTAAGGTTTACAATTCGATACAAAATATTCACATATAATCATGTGGATGTAATAATGTAACAGATATAATAAGAAAAATTTTCAAAGTACATTTTTATTTTTGCCAGGCGTTTTTAACGTTCTCCAAAAAATAAAAAAGTGTTTAGGACTTTTTCTATTTGTCTGTCTGTTTCTTCGCTCTCCGACTTTCGCGAACATTTTAAAAATGCTTTGAAGTTGATAGATGCAATACGGGCTCACAACGAGATATTCTCTATTGAAAGTTATGTAAATAACACTATTGGTTTGTGTACAGAACATATAAGAAAATTTCAATAGACTATGTTCTAAGAGAGCTCTTTCTGTGAAGTGTATTTTAATACCTTTGTGCTGCCAAAAATATACTGAAATAATCATTTATTATTCGTAAACACGAAATTAAGTCTTCTGTAGATTGTGATGTGATTAGCATTAATGATGTACAGAACTACACAAATTTAATCGATACATTCGTAAACGTAATTGCAAATTGCTGGAAGCACATTTACAATTATGTTATGCGCTCTAATACTTTTCGAAACAGTTTACTGTGATTATAACTTAAATTCATATATCTTTCTATCGGCTCATAAATTTATATGCATATGTTTCCGGTATCTTGAAGTGGATTAAGTTGAATATGTGTTTTTCAAGTTCAATGTGGCATATTCTTTAGGAAAAAGGGTATAATTAGCGCAAGTGTTTTGATGCAAGGATTTAGAAAAGATTTATCTTGCTCATGAAATGGTGTCTATAAAAGCCATATTTGAAATGCTATTTTAATATATATATTTTTTGCATACAACATAATAAAATTCATATACGTTATTTAAGCAAAGAAAACACTATTATTTTGATATATACAGACATATATGGTTGAATCACTAATTAATTAACAAAGATCGATCCCTAAAAGTTGTTTAGACACATTATGGAACAGTACCAGAAATTGCTTAATGTTAATTTTGTGTGTTATGTGAATTTGTTCAGTGCTCTGTATGGTGTGTGCTTACATGTGAAACGATATACAAATTTACTCAAAAGAAATCCTACTAATGTTTTTTCCCTTCCAAATAAAGCTATAAAAATATTTTTGTGAGATTTCTGGTACCGTAGTTAAGGGCAACATAAAGCAATGCATATGGTTTTTATTTAAAAGTAAAATAAATGTTAAATTGCAAAGGAGTAAAAGCAACTAGAAAGTGTTTATAATCTTGCAAATTGCATAAATCTACTTTCTCGATATTTTAAAACAAATATCGATAAATAATGTCCATAAAACGTTCATACTCTTTAAATATTTTCAAATTCTCTTTTATTGTTTCATGTAAAAATGTGTTAGTTTTTAAAATATATATTTATTTATTTATTTATTTATTTTTTTTTTTTTTTTTGGCTTATTACAGTGTAAAATTGTTAGCACACACCTAAAAGACAGTATAATTAAAAGGTACCATAAGTGTGTATCATTTTTACGAAATTAGTGAAACAAATGCCATGAATAAAAATTTATTTAAATAGTGATTTTCATTACTAGTAGTATAATTACATACAAATAATAGCTATACTCACGTTAACATGTATAAATGTTTATTATAATTAGTACAAACATACAAAATGATGATAATTAGAAAACATAAGTTCAAATATTATTACAATACACTTTTGCTACATATAAGTTAACTTTACAGATACTTTGACTCATCATCCAGAACTTTATACTTGAAAAAAAAAAAAAAAAAAAAAAAAAAAAAAAACATTAACTGCATTCATTAAAATCTGAAATATTTATTTATTTATTAATTTCCTTTTATATTCAGTGAAAGAATTATATAAACTATATTGGATTAGATTTATAATTTCTTATTAATTTATGAAACTGAATATCTATTGAACTGATATTTATTTGCTTTCGAAATTTCAATTAAATTAAAAATCATTTTTTTAACTCATTACATAATTAAAAAATTAAATTTACACGCAAAAAAAATACACTTTTAATACACATATTGTTCAGAAGATTGTGCTAGTAAGTCAGCAAGTCAACATAAAAACTTTTCTGCAATCGAAATTAATACAGAAAATAAACGGCGCTATCGAATCTGCATCTAACATACAACAAGCAGAAAAAATATTGAATAGTACAGTGACGATATATAGTGTTTGAATAAATTTATATGATGAATAACATTAAAAGAGCATTTACACTCGTTTATATTTACTTACAAGGGAGGGTCACCAACTGTTCAAAAGGTATTTATACATATTATATATCATCTGAAAGGTCTTACTGAGCTGACAACGAAAATATCCCTCTTATCGGCAAATGCGCCCCCTGGCGCGAGTTATTTTCAATTAAAATTTTTAAATTACAGTACTTTAACAATGTACTTTGTATAGTTTCTATCATTATAATGAGTTTTGTAAAAGATTCTCATTCTAAAAACCATTGTATATATTATTAGTAAAGGTCGCCCGTATATTGTAGTGGTTAGCGCCCCTAACTCCCTCACAGTAGGGCCGGGTTCGAATCCTGGACAAAGCATGGATTTGCTATCCCTGCAAGTGATGATGATGACCACCCATTGGGTACTCCTTCACAAATGGTTATCAGTTCAGCGAACGCACAATAAATGCTCATTTGCAAGTACCGTGCTATTGAAAAATAAATAAATAAATATATGAATATATAGAATATATAAATATATGAATATATAAATAAATATATGAATATATATGAATATATAGATGTTATTATCTATATATTCATATATATATTATTACATGTAAAGTATTTAACTGTTTAATAATTACTTCGTGTCAACAATAAATTTATACATGCTAAACTGTATGAAAAGTATTAAAAAGATAAAAAAAAAAAAAAAAAAAGGCAATTAAAGTAAAATAGAAGCTATTGTAATTTTTATAGTAACGAAGAAATCTATTACTTTATATATTCATTGTAATTAAAATATTATATTGTAGGTTATAATATAATTATTAATATTTTAAAAGTAGAAATTTATCCCCCCCCCCTCCATTACTATGTTAGTGCATTAAATTTCTTCTTTTGTTCCCCATCCAATGTCAATATCCAAAATATTGATTATGTCGATGTACAGGAAAATCTTTCTTATTGCAAATATTTTACACATGGCTACATATATAAAGTATTGAATTTATAAATTTAATGCGATCACAAAATAATTATTAAACACCTAATAAAATACTTTACTAACAATATAGATAGTCATATTAGCACTAGAATCTGTTAAAAAATTGATTCTAATGGTAGAAATTCTTCAAAGTACATTACAGAAAAGCCTTCAGTTTACAAACTTTAATTAAGAATAACTCACGCTAGGGGACGCATTTGCCGATAAGATGGATATTTTTATTATCAGCTCAGTTAGAGCTTTAAGAGGATATATAACATGTATAAATATCTTTTGAACAGTTGGTGACCCTCCCTTGTTAGTTAAAGGTAAAAGGAATATAAAAACTGGTTATTTCTTAATTAATGGATTGGTGCAGAATGGAGTTTTTTACGTACAAGGCATTTATTTTGTCAAACGTCAAGTCTTTATTTAGAAAGAACTTCAATCCCTTATTCTTTTTTTAATCTTAAAACAGGACATCTCACAAAAATTCACAGAATAAGATACTTTACAGAATAATGATCAAAAAAGTAAAATACGGTACTGTTTTTTCGTAAAAAAAAAATTACACTTTTTTGTAATCATTACAAAAACACACAGAGAGAGAGAATGAAAGAAAAGAAGATGAGATTATTGGACTCAAGTCAGATCCTCATCATATGACAACTAACCTGCAAATTAACCTTCTATGGATTTTATGATTCTCGGATTCCTCACACCTCAAAACGTTTAGAAAGGTTAAAAAAAAGAATAATAACAATACCTATGTTTACCATAGCTGTTGAACAATGAGGATTTAAAAAACAATCTGGAGAAGCATATGTGTATAAGTGCAGAACAAATATTGCTACAGAAAAATTTACGAACACAAACTTAGATTTTGACAGCTTAATTTAGATTTTAATAATTTATTTCACGAATTTCAGCAAGTATCCAACAACCCCAATCCCCCCCCCTTTTTTTTTCTTTTTTTTTTTTACATATAACTAAGAAATAAAAGCTCTAGCCCTTAGTTGTCAAGATACTATGTTTGAATTTGAATCCGGCATAGATGTTAGTAGTAGTTCGGTATTAATTTCAAGCCGTAGATCCCGATCTAATGAGCTTTAATGTGCCAAAAATGAACGTAAAGCGACAGCCAAAAGCCATCGCTCTACTATGTTGCTCTAACATCAAGATTTTGAAGCAATTCAGTTAATTATTCAAGTTGGTAAACTGAATATTGCATGACTGAAATTAAAGAGCAAAACTTTTTTTAATTCGAACTAAAATAGGTACTTCTGCTATCCAGTGAAAATGCAGTATATGCCGGTGAAGGTTTAAAATTACAAATATTGACTACAATATAATCAAAATTATTTTTTTTTAATTAAAATTAAAAATAGAAGATTTCTTGCCATATATATATATATATGTACTTATAAGATAAATTTTAAAAGTTAGATGACATGAAACTTAATTTTTTATATACAAAAGTGGAACAGAGTATTTAAAAACCCACGTCAAATACAGGAAAAGGAAATATTAAACTATAATAAATAAGCAAACTAATTCAGAATAAATGAAAATTAATCCCAAAACATATGAGGGCCTTCTTTAGGGGAGACCCCTCATGTTGGGAATGGAATATGAGAAGTTTCTGACGAAATGTTGACTATTTAGCCAAAAAACACGTTTCTAGCCGCCGACTTCTCACAGATGAAAACAAGACCACACAGCAAACGAACAGAATTAATACAAAGCGTTAAAAAGCAATTAAATTCCTAAATAAAGTACAAATTAAGTGCATGAATATAAAAATACAAGAATATAAATAAATACAAGGACAAACTTAAGTAGGCAGTAGATTGAGAAATATTGAACTATCCCCTTCGGCTGGTAGGGTCTTACCAGTTCTTATTACATACGTTTGTTAATGAAAATGCTAACAAATTGAAAAATAATAATAATAATAATAATAATAATAATAATGTTCATAAAAAGCAGAAAAAATATTCAGTCTATTGTTAAAATATTAATGTCTGTATTTACTTAAAGATCTTTAAAAAAAAAAAACTTTTCGAATCAAACTTTTGGAATCTTCTAAAATATAGGAACAGTGTCATCACTGTTGTAAATCACCTCCGCGCTCCTACTGTATATCTTTTGTTTGATAACGCTGATTTTTATAGAAACGATTTAACTTTTTCGGCCGCCTTCAAAAGAGACAAAATTCACCGCATGTTTTTTGCAATGTATTAAAATGAGGATTTTTTCGCACCTGCATTCAAAATATAAGTATGTATTTCATGATAGATTTGATGAATATTTCATATTATTCTTAACCTTCAAACATAAAGTGAAAATGCGTCATCATGCAAATTTTAATTGTAATGTATTGTTAGAAAAACAACACAGCTTGGTGAACAGATAAAACGGCTGTCGAAATGCTAGAAAATGAATAAAAAAGGAACTTTCTTTTGCACAGAATTGGAAAAAGTAATAATAGGTTATATAAAGTGTATGGAAAACAATGATTATGAGCTTAGGAATTTTGAGAATCATTGACCAATAATAAAATCAACAATAATAAATCATGTGACAAAATAAAAGTTACAATAACCCTTCGTAATTAAAAAATTTGGCAGCACGCTATCATTAAAACAATTATTCGAAATGAAAAGAAGAATCTTAATGACGATTATTCTTAGTGTGATATCCAGACTTATATTGGATCAAATTACATTCTATATCTGTAGGTATTGGCAGAGATTAAAATGCCACTGAGCAGTGGTTGAGAATCATTAATCTAAAGTTCTAGGTCTACATTATGTCATTTGTGATTGTCAAAACAACAACAGTATCATAAAATTCTACTGATATATATATTTTTTCATGCCATGTTCTTCAGTGCTATTATTATTGTTATTATTTTGAGTGGCGTGTTGAATACAATATTAGTTTAAAGCTGCATGTTGATTTTTAGGGAATCACAAAATTATGGCTTCCGACAGCACCAACTACTTCGAAAAGAAAAAAAAAAAAAAAGAAATAAAAAGAAACATTTGAGAACTTTAATTGTATCTTCAGCGAAAATATTTTCACTTTATTTTTAAAAAAGCTTCATAAGTATTGATCAGATTGAATAAGATCAGAAAGAACAATGGTTAATTTTCTTTTTAAAATTTGCAGTTGAAATATGCATATTATAAGAAACTAAGTTGTTATGTAATTGAGATTGTTAAACATCTTTCAAGAACTTAAAAATAACGTTATTATAGGCTTTTGAGGAATAAAAGTTTAGTGTCATTGCAAAAGTTTTAAGTTCTGCAGGGAAGGTGGAACCTTTACCCTGATAAACTGTTTTCAAAAATGCCTCAAGAGTTCTTGTTGCTGAGAGCTAGAAAGAAACACACAAAAACTGAATAAATAAATAAATAATATAATATAACATAATAACCAAAAAAGAATATAGAAATTTTTAACACTATAATACATTCAAAAATATTTTTATATAATTAGCAAAGGAATCAGATTTGTATTTAAAGTTCCAATTTAAGTTCTAATAAACCAGTTCCCTTCCTTCGTAGTCAATGATTATTACAGAAAAGGTGAAAACTAAGGCTCTGAAGATTCAGAAAACTCATGTTCAATTTAGCCCAGTAAAGCTAAAACATAGAGATTGACACTCAGCGTATAGCAATTTAATTATTAAGACTGTTCATTAAAAATTATTTTTGGCGGCAACTATTCTATCACTTACATTCTATCACTTATATTATAAAAAATCTAAATTCATTAGCTTTCTACTATTTTCCAGAAAAGGAATCAACTCTAAACATAACAACTTTTAAAAATATTGATAAATATTCTATTTCTGGTAAATATTACAATAAAAAGTTAGTATCAATAAGTAAACATTTCTTATTAGTAAATATTGTTTTCTTCATTTTAAAACAGTTAAATGTTTATTGAAATACAAGATTTAGCATTAAATATATATATATACTTTGATAATTAAAAAGAAAAAAAAAAAAAAAAAAAAAAAGGTTATTTGCCTTAATTAAATTAAGTTTTAAGTATATAATAGGTTAAAATAGTCACAGAAAATTTTTTAAAATGTCGCGGTATTTAAAAAATATTAATGACATTTTATTCTAATAACTGGATGGATAAAATTCACAATTCAATGTTATTAATTTAAATAATCAAAGCAATTTTATTAGTTTGACTTGGATTCAATATTTAAAGAATGGATAATACAAACAAGAATAAGTAAATAAATAAATAAAAAGGCTATCACTATGTTTTAAATAGAAATTATCTGATTGCATTGTTATAAACAGTACACATACATTTCGAATTCATATATTACTTCCATTACCCGACTACCATAAATAATGGAAGTATTGCATTTGGCCAATATTTGATGTAGGAGGGTTTTCACTTGATTTATGAGTCTCAAGATCTCCTGAATCCTAAAAGTACTTAGTATGTAAGCACGATCAGTGTGTATGTGTGTGTGTACGTATGTATGATAAGAATCTTCTGATGATGATTTCTCTGAAATGAATAAAGATAGAATGACGAAACTTCAGAATTAAGACATGTCTTGTATATATATGATTTTGCCTACCTTTGATGAAAGTTGTACAACATGAGTTGTGACAATCAAAACTGGGAGTGTGATTGTAAGCCCGTATTTTAAAATATATCAAACGATTTTATTTTCGAAGTTGCTGTATAGAAACCATTTTAAAAATCCTTTCATATATCCTAGTCGATTAATTCAGGAAAATTGATCAGAATCCTGCAAAAATAGGTTGATTTAAGGTTTTGCGAGTGTATTCCTCTAAAAATGGTTCGCGAATTGTCGGCAACCTCACCATACTAACTCCATTTTAAATGTTCTTGTTGTAATTGTTTGTTTTCAATAAACAGATGAAATTGTAAAGCTTTGCGGAAAATCGGTATCTCAAAAATGGCTCTAACGATTCTCATTGTTTCTCCTTTATAAACCCCCGTTAAAATGTCTTTTCGAATGGTTACTTGTTTACTATAGGAAAATTAACAATCGTTCCAATTAGATAGGTTATTTTTAAATCTCCAAAATTGGGTGTTTCCAAAAACAGCTCTACCTTTTTTTTTTTTTTTTTTTTTTTTTGTTATTATTATTATTTTAACTTGCTTTGTAACTCTTTTATATGTCTTATATGTGTCTATGTCGTACATGTGAACGTATATGACGCTTTTATAGGAAACTTTTATACGCTCTTATAGGGAAATTTTTAGTTGTCTGATTTGTTAAGTCAATTTTATGTCTTCTTAATTCTAACTGCCAGAAAGATTTTCTGATATGAGTAATTAATAGGTAATAAAAGTCGCGTGGTTATTATTATTTCTTTCTTTTTCTTATTCTTATTTTTTACTTAGAATAAATGTTTTAAATCTTTTGGCCTTCTTAATTTTTAAAATTAATACTTTTTAATGTTTTTATTTCTTAATTAGAATTAAAAATTATTTTAAACAATTAATTAATTCTTTTGTAAACATTTCTTGATAATAAGAGCACGAAATTAATATATAACATTTAAAACCGAAGATGCAGATTCAGTAATAAGTTTTTCACGTCGTAGTTCTGAAGTAATATCTTTAAAGCTCGTTACTTTTTTTTAAGCTTTCTGTTACGTTCTTTTAAACATTTTACCGTCCTCCGGTAGTCTTTCACCTGGCATGTTACAACTGACACATGTTTCTCAATTTTTGTAGGGGATCGCACATATTCACCACAAAAATCTCCTACATAGGCTATTCTTTTCCGTTTCCTGCAAGTACCTAATGAACTTATGAAAAATAAGAACAGAAACTAATGTTTATAGTGTAAAATGCAAAGCATACAAATTCTTACCAGCTTTGCTATTTCAAGATAAATTTAGATATCTATCTATCTATATATATATATATATATACTCACCACCGTTGCTTCTTAAAGTACCCAAATTTTCACCATCATCAGATGTTATTAACAGGGATGGAACATGGGCGCAGTATTCATACCACTATCAATGTAAGAAAATTTTCTACTTCTTAAATCAACGATATTATAGGTAGTAAAATTTCTTAAACAGATTCCGGTATGAATTCTGCGCCCGTGTTCCATCCCTGTTTTAATTGTCCTGCACATAAATACAGATGTATAATTAGACATAATGCAATTCTAATAAAAATAATTTTCAATTATTGATAGATAATGCATTCATTCAAACATGCTTGAAAACATGCTTTATAAAAGAGTTTTACATTTTGAATATTGTGAAAAAATTGTAGCATTTATTGTATGTGATCAATAATATCAATAAAAACAAATATATCGACACTCTCTACCAATAACTAATTGGACACTTTCAAATTTAGACGTTTTGTCAAATATCTAGAAACATTCCTCACAAATAATCTTCAAACTTTGGAAGTATAAAAAACATGTTACGACTCCTATATATCAGCAAAAGTTTCGTCACGAAAATGAAAAAGAAACCAGTAAAAAATTAAACAATAATCAAACTGTTTTGGATCACCGTGTAAAATGTATTGCTTGGTATTTTGTCTGTAGTAAGTGATTAAGAGAATTTTTCTAATTATATGTATAAATGTTTATGGGTCTACCCCATATATAATAATGGAGACATAACGGTTTCCTTAAAAAATTGAAAATAATAATAATAATACTTTTAACAGTTATTGTATTAGACCAAGAAAAAATCTATTGTTAGAAACATTGCATTAGACACAACATACTGCAATCAGAATGAAAAAATTTTAAATATCTAACGAAATTTGTACTAGATAATTTTTAACTATTTACACACAAGATTTATAAAAATTCCAAAAGCATAATTTAATAATGGAGCTACCTATATGAAAACCTCAAACAAATATCGTGTAAGATAAAATGGACAGAATTTCAGTTAATATCAAAATTAAAACTGAACTATAAGGTATTTTATTCACAATTTTTATTTTGATTCAATTAGTTCCCGACGGTAATACAGTATTTGTTGATTGTAAATAAATATTTATAAAGTCTCCTACCATCTTTCTTTTTTTCTTTCTTTTTTTTTTTTTTTTTTTTTTTTTTAAGGAATGAAATTTTGTTAATTTTATCTCACACAACTTTTTAAATTTACATGACATTTGATTGAGGTTTTCATATAAGTTGCCCAATATTTTAGGCTATTAATTTATGCAAATAATTTCTTTTTATAAATCTTGTGATATATATAAATTATTCACAAGAATTGATAAAACTATGTTAAGCGACGTAAGTGATATAGGGTAGGTGCTCCAGTGATTGGCATGCTCCAGTAATTGACATCTATCCAGAAATAATTAATAAATAAAAAAAGATAATATTATCATATATTTTACATTTAAGAATTTTAGCATTTTATGTCAAACACTGGAGCATAAGGTGCTAATAAATGGTAACATGAATAACTAGCAGTGTCAAACACTGGAAAATAGGGTGCCAATTACTGATAAACTGAAAAACTGGCAGTGTCAATTACTGGAACATTGAGTGGGTGTCAAATAAAAATTCATAAAAATAATAATAATAATTGTTATCAAATGTATATATTTTAACATATATGTGGTTCTGGATGTTTTTCATACCCTATGTACTAACTTAAGATTTCTAAAAATATTTTATGATGACTAGAACATTAAAAACATCAGAGATTGTTCTAAAGGTGTCAATCACTGGTGTACTTACCCTATATGAATTATTTGCAAGATCTGATAAAACTATATTCGGCGACATAAATGCTGATTTTTATCAGTAATTACTCGCAACAATAAACACTTATAAATAAACTCATGGACTCAAGAAGGCCATCGTGAGAGCTGCTATCTAAGATCCGCTAATTTTAGTGCCAGACTTTAATATTTCTTCTTTTATTTACGACTAGTTAATACCCGTCAAAATTTGACGGATGATGTGCAACTAAAATCTCTTCACGCCATAAAGTTTAAAACACCCTTTCTTTAATATTTCACCTTGCTCTTAACCGGTTTAAAACCCCCTGCCCAATTTCCCATATTTGTAAAACCACTTGGATATAATCCAAAATATTAAATTATTGTATTCTAAAAATAAACTACAAATCGGAATAAAGTTTTTTTTTTTTTTTTTTTTTTTTTTTTACTGGAATAGTATTATAACACTTTATTCTATCAAAAGAGTATATTTCAACAAAAGTAAGTGTACTGTTAAAAATAAATAAATAAATAAATTTTTACTCGTATAAAATATCAATATTTTAATGTTATTCTTTTCAAATTATTTTTACTCTAATATAGTATCGAAATGAAATATCAGAAATTATAATAATTAGATAAATAATAAATAAATAAATAAATAAAATAAAATAAAACCCCCTTTGATTTTAAATATTTATCTCCATCTTTTCTATACAAAGTTTTTAACTGATGAAAGTTAACTTTTAAAGAACAATAAACTTTGATAATTTGTTAATTTTAAAGATTTTTTCTTTTTATTTATTTATTTTTAAGAAATGGAAAAAAATAATTTTAAGAATACGGTATAATATATTGGCATGGCAACAGATGGCGCCACATTCAGGGTACAGAAATTTTCGGCAAGCGAAAATGCATACGCAGATAACCGATTCCAATACGCCATACATATTCGCGAATTGCTTTGTTTTTAATAGGTATACTTCCTTGGAAAATATGAATTAATCGTCTGAATTATTTTTATGATTGAGCCGCGGAGTAATATTAACTTTAATTAGGCGTTAATGAGCTTTAATTAGGCGTTTGCCATACACATATCAATATTAGTCGTCTGCTTGATCTATCACATCGGCATTCTGCATAAAAAAAGGAATATTCCCGTTCCTAATTGGTTCAAAATTTTCTCGCGCATGCCCAGATCGTACGATTTTGGTCTTACAGAATATGCTTTGTGTTTTAATATTATAGATAATATAAGAGAGGACGTTCTACCGAAATGTTTATGAAATAAGTGCATTAAGGGATTGACTGATGCCTGAGCCTGCCTACCTTCTACCATCAATGTGGGTGTACGTGATAGGTCATATAATAATAATAATATTGTTGTTATTATTATTATTTATATATATATATATATATATATATATATATATATATATATATATATATATAGTAAGAGCTTAGTCAGAATTTTCTTCTATCTTCTTCATAAATACAAACGGGAAAGTGACATAAGTGTTAAAATGTAAAACAGGGTGTAAAATATCCAGGGTACAAAATTTGATATCTAATTTTCTCAAGATGTAGATTGTTTTAGTAACTAAATAGACAAAAGAAAATCATGAAAATAATAAAATCAATGTTCAATAATTAATTGAGATATTGTGTAAGATTATTTGGAGTAATTGTGTGTGTCCAAAATATTTTTGAAGAATAGACACAAGCGTCATTGTAGATTCATTTATTTATTTATTTATCTATCTCTCTCTCTCTCTCTCTCTGTATATATATATATATATATTTATATATATATACATATATAATAAAAAGACTCGTGACTACTCTTCATAAGATAATTTTATTTCAGACTCCCAAGAAGAATCGAGCTGCCGTGACAATAAATAAATAAATAAAGATAATAATAAAATAATAATAAATGAAAAAATATGATGGGAAGATTAAACTTATTCAGGCAAAATCATGATTTTTCTTATTAGACCTGAATCTTGTATAATATAATATATATATAATTAATTTATATATATATATATATATATATATACTAATCTAACTCTGAGAGATGTATCAGAACTGTAGATCATTTGGCCGATTTTGGGTAATTTTAACCTGCAGAAAAATAAGTTCAAATTAGTGTGCTTATTAATGAAACATTTCTCTCAAAGAGAGTGCAGTTAAAAGAGATAAACCCTACACCCTGTAGACAAATTATGGATGATATCCATATCACAATCTACACAAAACATGCTTTTACACATACAAAAAAAGAAAAAGAAAAAAGAATGAAAATGTTCATTTTATTTTTGTAGGGCAGCTTATAGATTTTACACAGTACGTATCAGAAATTCTCATTACCCACCCCCATCCCAAAAGACGTAATATATTTAAGGTCCTATTTTGAATATTTCCTAAGTTTAATATTTTGTATAGTTTCTTATTTATACCTTCTTATATATAACATAGGATTATGATAATTTTAATACTTACCACATGATGACACGGATTCTGATGATGGGAATTTAACTTCAATTTTTGTACCATTAAGAAGTGTTTTAACATTTTCAATAAATGATGTTTTCATTTTAGCTAAATAATTTAACCATTCCTGTTCTTTATTACTTATCAGAGAATTGATGGAAGTGAGTATATTATATTTTACTTTTGAGGATTCAGCCAAAACATTCTTATTGGTACTTGTTTCTGCAGTTGAAAATGAGTCAGTAATCTTTCTATCAAGAAAACTTAAACTATCTGTTATATTCTTGTCGAATTTTTGTTTAAATTCTATTGCATCTTTCTTCAAGTCTAGACATGGTCTTGCATCCTAATTCTTAGTCATTACTAACGCTGGTTCTAAATAAATAAAATAAAAAATAACAATATATGAGTAATGAAAATTGATGACAAACAAGGTGTCATTTCTAAAATGCAATATGAGAGCAGAAATGTGTTTTTTTCCTTAAACTGAACTCCAGCCTACATCTCCTTCACCGGAAGAAGATTCGTGCTAAATTTATTTGACCCGATAAAACTATTATGAATTGTTTTGTAATTTTTTTTATTATTATTATTAAATGCTATTGCTATTTTTTTATAACTTAAAAAAAAAAAAAAAAAAAAAAAGTGCGGTTTTTAGTCTAAATAAATCTATTTTAATTCTATTTCGAACAAAAGGTGTAAACATTTGTTACTGAAATTTGTTTGTTATGTATGTGGCTTGAAAATTTTAGGTAATTATTATTATTTATTTATTTTTAATACCATCATGTTATCTAAACTGTAGTTGACTTTTTTTCCCTTCTTTTAATTATCTTAACAATTTTCCTTAACAGTTCTAAAAGATATTTGTGAAAATAATCTGAAATTTAAAGTAATACTGACAGTATAGGAGTCAAATGAAATCAACATAGACCAATTCATAACTCATGTAAAAAATTTCTAGAACATGTAAATTTTATTTTAGCTTATATTTTTGGTACTTTTCCGGAAAAAAAAAAAAAAAAAAAATTCCGTACATCCGTTTATTTTTGGTCAATTCTATATGTTTATCTACGAGTATTTATTTATATATTTATCATATGTACCTATAATGTATGTAATTAAAAATGAATATATAATTAAAATATTAATATATATTTAAAATATATATAATTAAAAATGTTAAACTAAGCAATATATATCAATATTTTTCTAATCATTTCGAAGATCTGAAATATTACGGATATTTATTGCAATGATTTTAAAATATTTTAATTCTAGATATGCTTATTTATATACCATATGGCATTTAACTTCTTTGAAACTTGACAGAAATGATTTATTAGACAAAGTATACAAATTCCATAAAATGGGTAAATTTGTTGTGGCTCAAAAATAAATAGTTAAATGATATCTATATATACAGTAAAACTCTTTATCAAGCAGACAAAAAGGTATGTGTGTAACATACAGCAACAGCCCACCCAATTTCATATCCTTTTTTTTTTTTTTTTTTTTTTTTTACTATTAAAGTAGCAGATAGATATATGAAAATCAAATAGGAATATTATGCGTAAAAAATATAAAAAATAAATAAATAATACCTTAAATCTGGATCATATAAAATTCTTACCTGTTTCATTTTTCTCAACTGTTCTGACAAATTCATTATCATTAGCGTCTGTAGGATGAAATGGTCCTACAGAAAAAGAAAAGAAAGAAAGAAAAGAAGAAGAAAAATGACTATATATTCTTTTAACCTGCATATAAAATAGAGAAGAAAGTATTGTGCAGACTAAAATCTAAATTATGCTAATTTCTTACCACTAGAACAAATTGCAGTCTCCTTCAGTCTTATATTTAAATCCTCTTCTGAAAGCAATACTGTAGGGTAGGGATGGCATCATCTTTTAACCAAGTTCCACCGAGTATATTTTTGTTGAAACATTCTTCTCTAAAATGCTTTGAGCAAATTCGGGCAGTTTTGGGTAACTTCCCGCGGCCAACTGCAATCTCCCACAATTTCTTTCGATTTTCATCTTTTGAAACACTGAAAATAAAATCTCAATTTCAATATCGCAATTTGAAACGACAAGGTTCCGAGAATTGTATGGATAAAACATAGGAAACACCGTTTTCCTAATTTTTTTTTTTTTTTTTTTTTTTTTTTTCACAATTTCTCATTCAAAATTATTTGTACTTGATAACATCTGTAGAATTTGAAATTTAATATAATAAATAAGTTCTTTAAAAAATAAATAAATAAATTGGTGACAATTTTAATAATAGAAAACCACCCGAAATAATTTAATTTGTTATTATAATATTATAATGAAAAAGAACTACGCAATTGCACGGTTTAATGATTTTAACAGAAATTTCGTTATTTGTTCCAATATTAAAATTTCAAAGTTAATGCTTCTCTCTTACGCGGACGAATTTAAATATTTTATATAGATAAATCTAGAAAGAAATTTGAAACTTCATTATGAATATGTAAGCATTTTAAAATAACTGCTGCAATAGATAATTTATCATTAAATATACTATGTAATTTATTATAGAATAACTTATTTTTAAATATTGTTTTTGTATAAAAATAAATATAGGTAAATAAATAAATAATAATAATAAATAAATAAATAAAAATAGTTAAAAGAAAAGAGAGAGAAGAAAAGAAAAGGAAAAAATATAGCGTAATTCATGAATATTATAATTTATTTAACATTCTGGATTTTATTGAATATATTGTTGCATACTTGGGGGTTCGTGAGTTGTCTGAGAATGAAAGGCCAAACGTACAAAAATTCAGTAATTTATTCACAGAAAGTTCCAGAAAAATACAGGTCAATAAACCAATTATCAGCTTCAATTCAAGCAGTAACCACAGCTTAAACAACAGCTGTCAATAGCAAATCCACAGTACCAACTGTATACCAATAACATTTGAAGCAAGTCTCTCTCAAAGAGGCTTAAGAGCAGTGCAAGCACTAGCGAAGCTGGCTGAGATCTGAACTGAACTGACTGCATTGGCGAAGAAGCGCTCCTTATATGCTGTTCCATGGAACAAAGATTTTTCGAGAAAACTCTAGAAAGTGGTCAACCAATCAACTTACAGCTTCCATATTTGGTATATCCCATATGAGGATTTTCTCGCCAAGGTCGCGAAAAAAATCGCCAAGGTGGGAAAAAGTCGCCAAATTTGGCGCCAAATGCATTACCTGTATTACTGGGGCTTTTTAATGCGTTTTTAAGGGAAAATAAGGCTATTTCAACGCTAAAACGACTAGAAATGCACAAAATTAGCACTTTATCAACTTACTAAGCCTCTTTGAAAGAATTTATACAAAAATAAACACAGTTATTTACAATTTCGTAACACTGCCCCCCTCCCAAGGACTGCACGTCCCGGGCAGTGCAACCCTTGGTCGAGAGGCGATACTAAACAAATTTACACAATCTAAAACACAAAAACTAAGTTGCATATAACGATAAAATAGAAATACAAATCAAGTGAGAAATATTTACAAAATTCACAAATATGTTCAAATATTTATATACAAATATTTACAAAATTCACAAATATGTACAAATATTTATATACAAATATTTACATTACGCATGCGCAAATTTTACCAGTATTTACATTTTAAATTTTAATATTACCGTTAATTGTGGTACTTGGCTAGCCTGTTATAGTGCACCACCTTCGGTTTTGATGAAGGTGTTTTAGTGATCCGCACCACTACATCATTCAGCCTTTTTAAGACTGTGTACGGTCCGTCCCAGTTCCACTGTAACTTGGGAGAGAGTCCTTTGCGTCGAACAGGATTCCACAACCAGACCTTCTCTCCTTCCTGAAACTCATGTTGCGTAGCCTTTAGATCGTACCTTGTCTTCATTTTCTCCGATGCAATGTGAATTCGCTCCCGAGCAAAGTTGTGAACGCCCTCAAATCGTGCCTGGAGATCTTGGATGTACTCCTCGGGCGATGAAGGCGCATCGGGTGGACAACCAAACAGGAGATCACAAGGGAGACGAAGTTCACGTCCAAAAAGCGTCTGGGCTGGAGTATAGCCGGTGGTTTCATGGACAGCACTTCGATAAGCCAGCAGGAACAATGGCAACTTCAAGTCCCAATCTTGCTGGTTCCTTGATACTAGAAGAGAGAGGTTATTCAGGAAGATACGATTGAACCTCTCGACCATGCCGTCCGAATGGGGATGTAAGGGTGTTGTCCGGGTTTTGTCTATGCCGAGTAGTTGACACAGTCCTTTGAAAACATCAGAGGTAAAGTTCCTACCTTGGTCGGTATGAAGTTGTAGGGGCATGCCGTACCTTGACACCCATTGCTGCACTAGGACCTCTGCGACTGTGCATGCTTCTTGATTGGGAATGGGATATGCCTCAGGCCACTTGGTGAAATAGTCCATCACGACGAGGATGTATTTATTTCCACTGGAGGTCCGTGGCAAAGGACCCAAGATGTCGAGTGCAATCCGTTCAAATGGTGCTCCCACGTTATACCGTTGCAGTGTTCCTCGACTTCGTTTCTGCGGGCCTTTACGTGCCGCACAAGCATCACAGGATTTACACCATTTCTCCACATCCTCCTTTGCCTTGCACCAGTAGAAGCGTTCCCGAACTTTCTGCAGAGTCTTCATTACCCCAAAATGGCCTCCGGTAGAGCTACTATGCAGTTGTTCTAAAACATCTGGAATTCTTGATCTTGGCAATGCTATCTGCCATCGGAAGCTTTTCCCATCATCAGATTCCCACTTTCTGTATAATACGCCGTTTCGGATATGAAGAGAGTCCCAAAGTGCCCAATAACTTTTCGTAATGGGACTAAATCTGGAAATGTTCACCAGATAGGTCTGTTGCTGGTCGTCTCCTTCAGCTGCAATATTGGCTTTATGTCAGGATCTTCCAACTGGGCTTTTCTAAGTTCTTCGTCACTCCATGGATCGGGATCTTGATCTGATGGTGTTGAGAAAGTAACTTGGCAGGCAACCGGATTTATCGGCAGGTATTTCTGCTCGGCTCTAGAGCAGTACTTGCAGCTTTCCAAACAGGGCTTCCGTAACAAGGGATCTGCATTACCATGTAAAGTCCCTTTACGATGACGTATTTCGAAGTCATATTCCTGGAGGCGTTGTATCCACCTGGCAATCTGTCCTTCCGGGTTCTTGAACTGGAGCAACCACGTTAGAGATGCATGGTCAGTCCGTAGCAGGAATCTTCTGCCATAGAGGTAATGATGGAAATGTTCTATGGCTTTTACGATAGCGAGTAGCTCTTTCCTAGTGGTACAGTAATTTCGCTCTGGTTTAGACAAGCATTTACTCCAATAGGCAATGACATGTTCTTGGCCATCAATTTCCTGCGACAGAACAGCACCGACACTCTCATGGCTGGCACCTGTATCAAGTATGAACTGTCTGTCGGGCTGTGGATACGTCAAGATAGGCGATGATGTTAAGGCCTCTTTAAGTCGCTTGAACGCATTTTCACATTCCTCTGTCCACAGGAACTTCTGTTTGGCTTCCGTCAGCTTGTGGAGTGGTCTGGAAATATTTGAGAAACCCTTGACAAACTTCCTGTAGTAAGTGCATAACCCCAGGAAACTTCGTAGTTGGTGTACATTTTCAGGGCGACTCCAGTTCTCGACTGCAGAGATCTTCTCAGGATCAGTTCTCACACCTTCGGCAGAGATGATATGGCCGAGGTAGCTCACTTCACGACGGAACAAGTTACACTTGCCTGGATTCAATTTGAGGTTAGCCATTCTGAGTTTCTCCAGCACCTTTCGGATGTTTCGTAGATGGTCTTCAAAGGTGCGCCCCACAATGATAATATCATCCAAATACATCAGACAGGCTTCATAGGAAAGTCCTTTTAGCACTGTCTCCATCAGGCGTTCAAAGGTGGCAGGAGCATTACATAATCCGAACGGCATAACTTTAAATTGCCACAGTCCTTGTCCCGTGGTGAATGCAGTCTTTTCACGATCATCAGGATGTAATTCTACTTGCCAGTAACCGCTCTTCAGATCCAACGTGGAGAACCATTTATTGCCAGCAAGTGTGTCTAATGTGTCGTCAATTCTGGGAAGAGGGTAACTGTCTTTCTTCGTGATGTCATTCAAACGACGATAATCCACACAAAATCTTGTTGAACCATCCTTTTTCCGCACCAGTACTATGGGAGAGGCCCAAGGACTCGTTGATGGCTCGATGACGTCATTGTGCTGCATTTCATTTAGAAGTTCAGTGACCTCTTCCTGTTTAGCAAAAGGAAGTCTTCTTGGATGTTGTTTGATTGGAGGATGATTTCCTGTATCAATTCTGTGCTGGGTGATGTTCGTTCGCCCGACGTCTTCAGGTGTTCGAGAAAAAAGGTCTTTAAATTCTTGGAGTAGCTTCTCCGCAGCACATCTCTGTTCCTTTCCTAACTCTGCATTCTTGAGTAATTCCGTTATTAATTGTTCAGAAGACTTGGATTCAGTTGATTGCGTGGGGCGGTTTATGCATGTTACAGGAGTGCAGGCTGCTAACACTTCATCCTTCTTCACTGTTCGGACCTTATTGCTGATGTTTGCGACTCTCACAGGTATAGTACTCTTTGAGAGATCAACTAGAGATGAAGCTACCAGAACTCCTCTTGGGCTATTGTCGGTATTCGGGTATTCAATCAGTCCATAGCGGAAGTATTGCTTTGTGGGAGGTGTTCCTGAAACTATTTTCTCTGTGTGTGGAGGGATGGAAATTTCAGACTTGGCTGTTATCTGGCAAATTGTCTGAATGTCTTGATTTTCAGTGTTGAACACAGCGATGTCTTCCGAACTCGAATGCAGTTCATTTTTCTTAAAGTCCAATTTAAAGTTAAATTTTCTGAGGAAATCAATTCCAATGATTAAAGGATCTCTTATATCAGCCACATATGCCATATGATGGTAACTGGCATTCCCAAAAGTGATGGTCAAGTTCATTTTTCCATAAATTTTGATTTCGTCTCCGGTCACAGTCTGGAGTTTAACGCAGGGCGGAGTCCAGATGATCTTCTCTTTTTGTTCTTGAGCCAAATCCGTTCTAATGATGGTCACGTTGGCTCCCGTGTCCAGAATCATCCGGCAGGTGGTGTTGTTGACTTGGCCATAGACGTGAAGTCCATTATCGCCGCCACTCATCGATGAAACATGAAATACTGTAAATTGGGGCTCTTTAAGTCGTTTCGAGTGTCAGCTTGACAGTCTGAGAATGCTAGGTGTGACAATCTCTGAATGTCCGCTGCCAGCTCTTGCAGACTTTCGCCCGTTTTCTGGTAACGGGTCTTTAGCTGGAGGCGACTATAGTCCTTAGAACACTTCTCTCCGAACCGTAGCTCCAGTGCTCTAGTCAAGGCCTCGAAGTCGTTCCTTTCTTCCTTAGTAACATTTCTCAGTATCTCGGCTGCATCTCCCCGTAATGCTGCTGCTAAGTGGACTGACTTGGCGGTAGAGTCCCAGCCGTTAGCTTCAGCTACGATGGAAAACTGCGTTTTATATACATGCCACGAGGAACTGCCGTCGTAGGTGGAAAGCTTAATAAATTCCTGATTCTGGATTCTTCTCTCTTTCTTTTCAGTTTCCTGGGGCAGGGATTCTAACTTTTCTTCCACTTTTCTCTCCAGATCTTCTTCTATTCTCTTCAGTTTACCTTCTATCTCTGAAAACCTTCCTTTCAGCTCTTGATCAAAGTTTTCTTTAACCTTCTCCTCGAAACTCCGTTCTATTTTCGTAACACTCTCTTCAACCTTCATAACATTTTCTTCTATCTTCATGGCTTTCTCTTCAACCTTCATAACATTTTCTTCTATCTTCGTAGCTTTCTCTTCAACCTTCATAACATTTTCTTCTATCTTCATAGCTTTCTCTTCAAAACTTCCTTCTATTTTCAAAACTTTCTCTTCTATTCCATCTATTCTGCTTCCCATATCCGATAATTTACTTTCGATTGATTCTTCCACCGTTGAAAGCTCTCTCTTCATCTCATCTTGATTAGATTTAATTTCTTCCTGAACTTCACCCATAGTGTCTTTCATTTCCTTCATTTCTTCACTCAAGCCGTCTTTCAATTCTTTCTGTCCGGCTTTCATTTCATTCATCTCGTGACTCAGGCTATCTTTCATCTCTCTTTGCGATGCTTCCATACTAGAGCTGGACGATATCAGAAATTAAATATCGCGATATATCACCAAGTTAATATCGATATTAATGATATATTGCGATATTTCTTTCAAGAAAAGGAAAATAGACATTTGCTACTTTTTAAAGACAAATAAACACCAATTTTAATGTATACAAGCATGGACTGTTTTCTATATATTTTCTGGTATATTACTTCTATAACTTTTTCATAAAATAATAATAATAATAATAATAATAATTAAGACAAAAAACTGCATAAAGAGTGAATCAATGTTTTGTGTTTATTTTAATATATATCATTGCTTTTAAGTATACACTGAGAAAAAGAATATACCACCTTCCTCTAGAATGAATAAGTGGCCATTTTCTAAGTCTTTTAACTAGAAATATGGATTACCGAGCTATGCGCATAAGGCACGCCAAAAATCTGAATAGACGAAATGATCGAGAATTTCTAGTTTACACATTTCTAGATGGTGAAACAATATTCTGAATATTCCGAATATTCTGAATCTTTTGTATTACGAGAAATTCTCGCTTATTTTCTAGAATTGGGTCATAAACCAAGGCTATAGTTGCAGAAACCCGCCTCTTGTAGTCTCAATTATTTACAGAGATTTTTAAATAACTTTGCCCTCGATAATATAGGCAAACGCTCAAGAACTCTAATAGGGCTTCTAGAACTCGCTTTCCAAGGGGACTAGAATTTAAAGAATGACATGGAACTATTTTTTCTTTAGCCACAATTTAGATTCTAGATGTCAGTTACAGAATTTTTTCTCAGTGTGCTTGAGTATAATTTGTCCTCCATTCTTCCGATTTTCAGCTTTAATTATTTTAAAATAACATTTTAACAGAGTTAATATGTGATATGGGTTTTATTTACACAGTATATCATAAAAATTCATAATTATAATAAAGATAAAAGCTTAACAAAAATGACACTGTCTTAGAATGTAGATGATTAATAAACTTTTTCGCAGAAATCATCTCTATAATATATATAAAATAAATATCAATGATTCACTTAAATGCAGAGTTTTTTAAATAAACATTAGTAAGCGTTCTGCGCCGAATTTCCACCCCTAAGTATAAAGAAAGCTTATTTACTAGTAGTCATGACAGTCACTGATGGCTATAATTAAAATAAGGAATATGGTTATAATTAAAATAATTTCAGTGAATAAGAAATGTACAGTCGGGGAAAAAAAAACGCAACACTCGCTGTAATTTCGTTATTAATTGACGCAGGAACATCTAATAGACATAATTCAACAGGAAATTAAAAGCACTTTCTGAATATGTCGTCAAATTTTGAATTAAGGGTCATCTACATATTGCAATGAGTGCCAACTTTGATTTTTTTTCAATAGCAATACCCAATTTTTACTTCATTTTCGAATTTCTGAGAGTCTGGCAGTGCGGAAAAGTATACTGTTTGTATACTTTATCTTTAGTATTTATAGAGTTATAATAAAAAATGTGTTAGGGGGTTATCTGTAAATGTAGAAAAATAAAATTGAGATCCTATAAGAAATAGACAAAATTTTAAAGTTTCACACCGGAAATCTTTCAGGAAAATAATAATTTTAAAAATTAATAAAACGTTGCGTCTTTTCCAGTTCCTTAATTATCTTGAATTCAATTTTTTAGATTTGTATATACTTCAGTATATACAAATTTTGTCAACATAAAATAAGGTGTTTAACACAAATACTCAATGTCACATTTACTTTTTTTTTTCTGCATTGCTTTGTTTTGAAGAACGATGAAGGCGGGGCTGGTCTTCTTTAGAAAACAGGAGTTCTTGATGCTAACACTAATGTCTAAAAATCATCATTTTTGTTTCATTTCTTTGCGTTTGACGTTGTTGTTATATAATTTGACCCATTTATATAAAAATAAAAATACTTTGTTTAATTTTCTTTGTTATTTTTAAATATTTGATTCATTATCTCATGCAAAACTTTATAAGAGACGGCCCCCTAAATCGCTCCAAAAGAAAGATTTATTTATATCTCGAAAACTAATAACTGGAATGAGCTGGAAATTTGCACACCCATATTTTTCAGCATTAGTATTCATTTTATGTAAAAATTAATATAGGTCATAATTCATAATTTTTATGAATATGAATTTATTAATATTTTTCACAATTAAAAATATTTTTTAGAATCAAAAGTAATGATGGATTATGTTTGGGTTTCTTCACTGTATCTCGTAAAAAAAAAAAAAAATTATATCGATCAAGTTACTTTTTGTGAAGATATTAATAAAAGTTTGAAATATGAATTTAACATTAGCACCTTCAAACTTTGAACGCTTATAACTCTGTGAAAAAATAAGTAAAATATGCAACCAATATACTTTTTCGCGTTGTCGCGATCCCAGGAATTTAAATATAAAATAAAAATGGGGCATTACCATTCAAAAAATCAAAGTTGGTGAGCGTTTTAATATGTGTCCGACCCCTAATTCAAAATTTCAGTTCATTTTCTGAAACTACTCACAATTCCCCGTCGAATGATACCTATTACATTTTTCAACATTGATCAGCAACGAAGTTACATTGAGTGTTCGTTTTTTTTTTTTTTCCCCGACTGTACAATGTATATATACATATAGAAATGTTGTTTGTAAACTTTCTTCAGTATTGCCATAGAATAATCTTTCTCGGTTGTAGAGTAATATTTTTAATTTGAAATCCTTTAAACTCATAAGTATTCTAAAGGTCAGTTACCTGCCGTTTTTATTTTTGCATTTATTTACCATACAATTATATATATATATATTTTTAAATATATATATTGAATTCATATTTGGTAACAGTTTTATAACAATTCGAAATTTTTATTATTTATATATATATATATATATATATATATATATATATATATATATATATATATATATATATATATTGCCTTATGTAAATAATATGTTAAAAAAATAATAATAATAAACTTTTTACGCTGAAATTTTATTTGTTATTTAAAATAACTCATTTTGCATTTAAAGCATTAGTATTTTATTTATTTATATATTTTAATACGACAATTTTACCATTTAATTTCAGAAGTTGTTTTAAAATATTAAATCAAATCTAGAAAAACCAAACAGGAATAAATAAGTAAATATCTAAAAAGCATAGATGAGTGAATATGTAAGTAAATATGTTTACTTTTATGTCGAAAAAAATATATAGATGTACAAAATTTAAAAAAAAAAAAATAAATAAAAATTGAGAAAAACAGTGCTAAAGAAATGGAACCGCTTCAACATAGAACCCCTTGGCAAAATTTAAATTTGGCACCGAAGTAACCCGGATATTTCTTTCCAAAATATTTATTTATGCAATTTCGATAGCCACTTTAATTCATCAATAAATTGACAGCAAAAATTTAAAAACCACAAAGGGGCTCCTTTGCTAAAGTTATACCAAATACATTTTAAGAAATGAATATAGTAATCGATGCTAGTGAGTGAAACACAGTTAGTGCATACTTTAATGGAAGAATAAGATAAAATAAGTCCAGTGTCGTACTAAATTAAATTATATTTCCATAGAATGTAAACACAATTTCTTTCTTTCTTTTCACTTTTCTTTTCTTATAAATTTCTTATATTTAATAAGAACAGCTAAAATAATAATAATAATAATAATAATAATAAAATGCTGCACAAAAAATAAAAATGAATAAATAAAATAATAATAAAATGCTCAGTATTATATAATTGTTCAATCGAAAAACTGTCACTATAAAATTTCTGAAGACAAAAATCTATTTTACTAGCTAAATAATGAACTAAGTTTATTAAAATATTTAATAATAATAATAGATTTAAACATGTATACAAACAAATTTACATTCTATGATATCGCGCACGAACACAAATTACAGATCGAAATATGTTTGGATATTATTTTACTATTTTCATCTCCAAGACATCCTAAATATTTTTTTACTTGCTTTTTTTTTTTTTTTTTTAATACCACTTAATATTACTTTGAACAATCGATGCGACTGCAAACATTCACTTTACATTCAATATTCGAAATCATTCTATTGCGTAAACCGCAAACATGTCGATATCGATGAGTGAATATCAGGCAAACGAGCTTTCGCGATCAAAGTTGATCCGATCAATATTTCAGAACCCATAGTAGATATCTCGGATAGGGATATATCGTTTCGACTAACATCAAATGTCTTTCCTAGTAAACACAGCTGCTCATTGTAGATAGTATGTATAGTGAATGGCTCGCGAATTGCGATATCATTGGTTGATGAAGTTGGTCTGAGGTTGTTGAAGACAGTGTTTTCTTCTAGAAGAGTAGAACGAAACATTGGTAATTAAAGGAATGTATTTCCGCTTATTCGTGCGATAATCAAAGCAGATGGCTTTCAATAAATACTGGTTTATTTTTTTATTACACGGTGAACTTTTTAAAGCAGTGATATATTTTAGATTTGAGGTTTCACACGCAGGAATAAAGGAAGAGGAAGTATATGCATTGTGAGAGAGATCGTTTGGGGTGGGGTTATATTTTTTTATTTTATCAGTGAGTGATGGGAGAAAAATAAGAGAATGGGTATTAGTATAAGATATTGCGCGCTCTTTTTGTTCGGGTTTCGTTCGCTGATCGTGGTTCGTTCGCTCGGGTTTCATTCGGGTTTTGTTCGCTGATCGTGGTTCGTTCGCTCGGGTTTCATTCGGGTTTTGTTCGCTGATCGTGGTTCGTTCGCTCGGGTTTCATTCGGGTTTTGTTCGCTGATCGTGGTTCGTTCGCTCGGGTTTCATTCGGGTTTCGTTCGTGATGCGTGCTAGCGCGGAAGCATAATTCTATTAATCCGTGGTTGGCGTTCAACGTTACTTATCGGCATATCGATTGATCGCGCAGTGCGCATTAGGTAATATCGGCAGAGCAAGATCTTAAATATTGTTATCGGGATATTTAAAAAATATCGATACTTGGGGATATATTGATAAATAATCCAGCCCTATTCCATACTTTCTATCAATCCAGATCTTAACTCATTCATCTGAGCAGTGAGACCTTCTAGAATTTTTTTCATCTCTTGCTCCATAGCTCTCGTTATCACCATTCACAGACAAATCCCCGCTTCTGACACCAGAAATGTTGCGTACTTGGGGGTTCGTGAGTTATCTGAGAATGAAAGGCCAAACGTACAAAAATTCAGTAATTTATTCACAGAAAGTTCCAGAAAAATACAGGTCAATAAACCAATTATCAGCTTCAATTCAAGCAGTAACCACAGCTTAAACAACAGCTGTCAATAGCAAATCCACAGTACCAACTGTATACCAATAACACTTGAAGCAAGTCTCTCTCAAAGAGGCTTAAGAGCAGTGCAAGCACTAGCGAAGCTGGCTGAGATCTGAACTGAACTGACTGCCTTGGCGAGGAAGCGCTCCTTATATGCTGTTCCATGGAACCCAGATTTTTCGAGAAAACTCTAGAAAGTGGTCAACCAATCAACTTACAGCTTCCATATTTGGTATATCCCATATAAGGATTTTCTCGCCAAGGTCGCCAAAAAATCGCCAAGGTGAGAAAAAATCGCCAAATTTGGCGCCAAATGCATTACCTGTATTACTGGGGCTTTTTAATGCGTTTTTAAGGGAAAATAAGGCTATTTCAACGCTAAAACGACTAGAAATGCACAAAATTAGCACTTTATCAACTTACTAAGCCTCTTTGAAAGAATTTATACTAAAATAAACACAGTTATTTACAATTTCGTAACAATATCTTAATTTTTGTTTCCGAGAAGCACTGCTCTGAAAGCTAGTACACGGGAAGTGCCTTGTTCGAAGTAATGTAACGCCCGTTTGGAGTTTTCCATGGTTTTCTCCGAAATTCGCATGAATACAAGACAGAGCTCTTTAGAAAGACCCACCACGAAGGACATCTCCCACAGGCCTAGTGTGGCCGTTGTGGCCATCACGAAACATTCTTCTATATTTCCCTATACAAAAATTCACTCAATACAAATAATTTATTAAAGTGTTCCATGCTGATTGAAGAAGATTTTTTTTCCCTCATAGAAGCGTAACACGAAATGTCCAAAGAAAGTTGATTATATGCTCTACTAAAAATACCTTTAAAAAATGTCTTTAATAATACTACTAATAATAATAATAACTTTTAAAAAATCGATGTTTTTAATTAATCGATTTAATAATAATAATTATTATTTTTATTATTGTAACAGATGAATGGTTCAGTCGTTTCTTTTAAAGGCATTGATAATTTCTTTTGATAGATACCCGTATTGAAAATTTCCGCTCCTAGGAAGGGAGGGGGGGGGGGGTTGGGCATCACTTTTACGTGCTCAAATACTTTTTCCTTAGTTGGCTATTACTAATATAAATAGTTATTTTTTAATTTCCTAATAATTTGTGAAAAATAATTCTCATTGAGCAAGTTTATAGGAAATTTTGTCCTATATTGACATGTTTAAAATCCGCCTTCGTCCATATAATGGTCGAAATTTCCAAATAAACCTATTTTAAACAGTGACCAAATTTCATGATAAATAACAAATAATGGGGGGAAAAAATAAAGAAAAGAAAAAAGAAAAGAATAAAAGAAAAAGACTATTATTTAAAATTTCTTTTTTATAATTAAAATAATAGAGTTTGAGTAATGGAATGAAGTTTGAAATTATTTACTTATGATAATTACTTCAGCGCAAATTTATCAAAGTCATCGCTAGTTTACTTGTCGAAAAGATAATACCTAAATACCCCAAATTTCTTTCTTTCTTTCTTTCTTATTTGTGTGTTTACTAACCTGATTATAATCTGACACAAAAATTTCAATGTTTTCGTGACAGTATATATGTTTCAACAGGTGTATAAGAAAGTCCTGTGGTTCCGTCATGTCTAAAATTTGGAAACAACGGAATGAAAGCGCAACCTGTTGGACACTTTTCTCAAAATTTAATAGACACTAATTTACGTCAAAATGCAACTGCATATCAATACGTATGAAATTCTATGTAGTAGTTCTGAGATAGCTGCAAAATTCTGAATATTTCAAATATGTAGTTAGTCGTGAAGTTATATGATTGCTGAATCATACCAACGCTACCGAAGGCAGCGGGGACCCGAAACAATTGGCTAAAATTTTTTAAAAAATGCGTTTTCATAGTGTTCTGAGCTATTCTAAAAGTTTCAAGTGTCTAGCTAGTCGGGAAGTTATATGATTGCTGAATCATATAAACGCTACCGAAGGCAAAGGGGACCCGAAACAATTGCCTAAAAGTATTTTAAAAATGCATTATTATCGTGTTCGGAGCCATTCTGCAAGTTTCAAATGTCTAGCTAGTCGGGAAGTTACTTAAAAATCGATTGCAAGATTTGTACTGGACGAACAAACACACAAACCGAGTTAATAAAAACGTGGTAAAATACTGAAATTTGAGTAATGAAATATAACTTAAATTTAATTATTTATGAAAATTATTAAATTTAAATAACTAAATATACCTATTGTAAATTTATAAAAATCATCGCTAGTTTCTTTGTTGAAGGGATATAATACCAAATTACCCCAAATTTTTTACGTTGTCCTTTACTTTAGAGAATCTGATCCCGATATAATAACCGTTGCTAAGAAATGCAACACTTTTGAAACATGTCTTTATATAGAAGAATAGACTTAGAAAAAATAAAGTTTCATCATCCTAATTAAATTATTTAATTTTTGTTTAGCTCAGAACTCTATTGCATTTTCTACAAAATAGACAGGAGCTTCGGTTTCTTTCTTTCTATCTATCTTTTTTTTTTTTCCTCCACTGTAGATAGAATTTGCTTTCCTTTGTGATGACACTGACGAAATAAATCCTGTGAAATTATCCTTTTAAATAAACTAAATATAACTGTCACAAATTCATGAAAATCGTCGGCAGTTTCTTTGTTCAAGAAATATAATACCTAAATACCCCAAATTTATTACTTTTTTTCTTTTACTTTACCGAATCCGATTCTGATGTAGTAACCGTTGCTAAGAAACGCAACATTGTTACGATATGTCTTTATATAGAAGAATAGACTTAGGGAAAAAAAGTTACATCACCCTAAATTTAATTATTTAATTTGTGTTTTGCTCAGGACTCTGTTGTATTTTCTACGAAATAGACAGGAGCTTCGGTTTCTTATATTATTTATTTATTTTTATTTATTTTTATTTTTTTCCACTATGAATAGAATTTGCTTTCCTTTGTCCCGACAGTGACGTAATAAACCCTGTGAAATTATCCTTTTTTATTTGAGTAATGAGTTTTTTATAATTGCAGTACTGAAATGTTATTTAAATTTAATTATTTATGAAAATTATTAAATTAAATAAACTAAATATAACTGCCGCAAATTCATGAAAATATTCGACAGTTTCTTTGTTGAAGGAATATAATACCTAAATGCCCCAAATGTATTACTTTTTCCTTTTACTTTATCGAATCCGATTCTGATATAGTAACCGTTGCTAAGAAACGCAATATTGTTACGACATGTCTTTATGCAGGAGAATAGGTTTAGAAAAAAACAGTTACAACACCCTAAATTAAATTAATTTCTGTTTTACTCAGAACTTTAATGTATTTTCTAAGAAATAGACAAGAGTTTCGGTTTCTTTCTTTCTGTCATTCTCTCTCTCTCTCTCTCTCTCTCTCTCTCTCTCTCTCTCTCTCTCCACTACGGATAGAATTTGTTTTCTTTTGTGACAACAGCGACGAAATAAATCCTGGGAAATTATCCTCTTTATTTGAATAATGTATTTTATATATATATATATATATATAATTCCTGTAATAAAATGTAATTTAAATTTAATTATTTAGGAAAATTATTAAATTTAAATATGCTAATATTTTAAACAGACTTATCCCAAATTCATCAGAGATAAAACTACGAAACTTCAGAATTGATACAGGTCTGGTGTACAAATGAAGTTTCTAAATTTTGGCGAAGATTGGAAAACCGGACGTGGGTCATCGGAAACTAGAAGTTGGACCGTAAATTCGTACCTTAAAAACGGCTCTACCGATTTCCTTCAAATTTGCTATAGAAACACTCTATTAGATGTAATTTGGAATGATATAGTTTTCTAGTTCGGGAAAATTGACAGGCGTCCTTTGTAAATAACTCAATTTCAGGTCTCGTAAGTGCGTTCCTTTAAAAACGGCTGTACGAATTATTTTCAATCTCGCCATATTAACACCTTTTTAAATATTTTTTTGTATGTAATTATTGTTTTCTGGTCAATAATTGAGTATGCCAAGTTTTGGCAAAAGTTAGTATCTCAAAAACGGCTCTAACGTTTTTTTTGAAAATGTAAATCCATTCTCAAGCATTATGTTGTTATTACAGGAAAAATAACAGTCATTCTGATTAGGTAGTTCAGTTTTAGATCTCATAAATTGGTGTTTAAAAAAATAACTATCATCATTTTTTTTCTTATTTTTTAATTTGCTGTGTAAACTCTGTTTTATGTGTCTTTACACGTTTATCAAGTTTCTCTTACTGGAAATTTTCAAAAAATGCATATAATATCTCCAAAAAATGCATATAATATGTGTGTAATAGTGTGTAATGGAAGTCATGTAATTGTTTCACACCAGTTTTTTATTTCTGTTTCCGATATATATATATATATATATATATATATATATATATATATATATATTATATAAAAGGAAAAAAGATTTGAATAATGATTTTTTTTTATATAATTTCAGTAATAAAATGCAATTTAAATTTAATTATTTATGAAAATTATTAGATTTAAATATACTAGTATTTTTAATAGGCTTATCTCAAATTCATCAAAATCCTCACTAGTTTCTTTGTTGAAGAGGTATAATACGTAAATACTCCAAATATATTGCTTTTTTCTTTTACTTTACCGAATCCGATCCCGATATAGTAACCGTTGCTAAGAAACGCAACACTGTTACGACGTGTCTTTATATAGAAGGATAGACTTAGAAAAAAAAAAAGTTGCATCATCCTAAAATAAATTAGTTAAATTCTGTTTTGCTCAGAACTCTATTGTATTTTCTAGAAAATAGACAGGAGCTTCGTTTTCTTTCTTTCAGTCTTCTCCCCCCCTCCCCCCCTTCTCCTCTTTACAATTTGTTTTTTACTGTGACGAGAATGACGTAATATAAACTGTGAAACTTTCCTTTTTTGCTTCCATTATCCTGCTACTGTAGGTAATGGAAGTATTGCATTCGGTTCAAAACTCGCTATATTAACACCTTTTTAAATATCCTTTTGTATGTAATTATTGTTTTCTGGTCAATAATTGAGTATGCCAAGTTTTGGTAAAAGTTAGAATCTAAAAAACGGCTCTAATGATTTTCTTGAAAATTGTTACATAAATCCATTTTAGATACCCTTTCTCAAGTATTATGCGGTTATTACAGGAAAATTAAAGGTCATTCTGATCAAATAGTTCAGTTTTAGATCTCATAAATTGGTGTTTAAAAATAACTATCATCATTTTTTCTTATTTTTTGACTTGCTGTGTAAACTCTGTTTTATATGTTTTTACACACGTATAAAGTTTCTCTTACTGGAAAACTCCAAAAAATGCATATAATATGTGTGTAATAGTGGGTAGTGGAAGTCGTGTGGTTGTTTCACACCAGATTTTTATTTCTGTTTCCGAATATATTGCACTTTCTCTCAATTTTGTTTTTAATTGATTTTTAAAATTGTATTTAATATATATATATATATATGTGTGTGTGTGTGTGTATTTTTAATTTGTTACAAAAAGGAAAGAAAAAAAAATAGATAAAACCATTTTGAATTGATCAGTTTTGGCTGAAAGGTTAAAACAATCATGTTTTCCTTAAATAAGTAAATAAATAAAATAATATTTTCTGTATGAGAAGCATATTGAAATTTTATAACGATTTTTATCATCTTCAGAAACTGCGATTAGTAATCTATTTAAAAATTTGGTGTGTTGTGGTATTTATGTAAAAATTGCAATACTGTATGATAATCACTTTTTACGATATCAAAGCATTATTATTAACCTATAAGACATATCCAGCTTCTGTAGTATAATTCAAATATTTTTTAAGGAGACCGATAGGCAAATTTCTTTCCTAAAATCATCCAAGAAAAAAATCTTTCACATTTTTTTAATGAGAGCATGCGTTCGAATGCTTCGCAAAATTTCTTATAGTATATATGACGAAAAATTCTATTTTATCTGTTTTCCAAAACTAAAGCTTTCTTTTCCTTTTCCTTTTTTTTTTTTTTTTTTTTTCCCGCCTGGAAATACTTCAATAAAAGTTATAGCGTGCAGGTACTTTCTTTATGCTGAAACATGCTATTTAAAGAATTTTTACTTTTATTTAAATGAATATATATATATATATATATATATATATATATATTTATTTATTACAGCAGTATTTCAATTGTAATGTTTGAGCATATCAGTAATTTGAGACTCAAAATTGGTTGAAAACTTCTTTTAGCTTAGATAGTTAACGGAAGTGTCAATGGTAATCCCTTTTCTCTCACTCCCGACCTAATGTATTTCTGATATCAGAACATCCCTGGGGACAAGCTGTCAGAAGCCTGACAGATAATCTTTACGGAATAGGGAATTCACATGCTTTTTATGATTGGAAGAGTTTACTATGAGTTCTGAAATTTAGACAAATCTTCTTCTATGTAGGTCCGCCATATTGAATTAAAAGACGAAAGAGATGGAGACCCACCTCAACAGATGAAATTCGGCTAAATAATTGAGAAAAAGCTAATAATAGCATAAGTCACCACTAGGTGGCACAATGGATCGAACAATGTTAAAATACGAACATAGGCCCAAAAATCAATCTCTAAATAACTGATATTTTGCAGTGAAATAATTTAAAAGAGTGTCTAAAAAATACAAATTGGTTATTTCTTCAATTACACGAAGTTTTATTGTATATAAATAAGTTCAAAACGAAAACTTTCAGAAATAAGATTTTTCGATGAATTTCAGTGACTTTATTTGAATAGCCATCAAGTGGCACTTAAGATAACTATGAAAAAATACGAAATAAAAATACTTTTAATAATGTCCTAATAAAAGTTTAAGGTACTTCTGCCAACATTTTGTTGGTTTTCTATGTTGTGATTCACGCATAAAATGTGAATATAAAATTAACAACAAAATTAAATTTATAAGTTGTGTAATTTTTTTTGTCCAAAATTTCAAACACATTTTACTATTCCCAAAAGTATATATTTTAATCTGTGAAATGGATTTTCGCCACAAATCGCCACTTTTAGAGAAAAATAAATTTTTATTCTGTTTACCCCCAAATTATCAATCGAGAAATTTATCTGAATAACTGCGTATTCATTAATGACAGAAAATATATTAAAATTTTTATAGTGAAAATATTATAGAAATTAGATGATTAAAACAGATTTAATAAATCAGAAATTATTTCTTTCTTTCTATTTTTTTTTTTTTTTTTTTTTTTTTTTTTATTTAATAAAATAATTAATTTTACTTTAAAAGTACTGAAAAGTACCGTTGGACGCAAAAAAAAAAGGGGGGGGGGATGTAAATGGTTGCTGTGATATGTCATAAAATGTTAAAATTAAATAAATGTTTAATGTTAAATTACTAAATGTTAAAATTAAATATTATAATCCCATACTACGATATAAAGTAAAAGTTTCTGTGCAATGAAAATAAAGACAAATGTGATTTTTTCATAGAGTTTGTCAGTAAATGCTTGCATGAGTTTTCTATTGAAATACTATATAAAAAAAGAAAGAAAAAAGAAGCAGTAATGTGATGATATATTTAACATTGTGTGCTAAATTAATTGTGTTATAAATATAGATTTTCTTCACGAAATTTTTATTTATTTCATTTTATTCTCTTCTTTTTTGCAACATTTGTTTCTTTATCAGGTATGTTTCTAAATACCTGTTTGCAGCAGAAAAATATGATACCGTTTAACCCCCTTATAATGCCGATTTTTCCCCAAATGGCACATTAAACTAATTTCACGAATAAAAATTGATGTAAAGAAAAAATTCCTTTAGCTTATTAGAAATAATTCACTTTAATTTTTACACATTATTTATTCTCTTAGTTAATCGCAAACTTCTCACAACCCATTGTATTAGCATAAGCAGAATTGTCACAAATGACTATTTTTTTTCCCCTTTTCCGCACCAATATTATAAAAATAATATTTATACTGATATTTTTCTAAAGAAATGATACACAGGAATCATTATTAAAAAAAAAAAAAAAAAAAGAAAGAAAGAAAGAAAAGAAAAAAAAGAAAAAATTGTGCCAGTTGAATAAAATGATAACGAATTTGGTGGGAAAATATTCCTGTGGCCTTATAAAGGGTTTAAAAAAAAAAAAAAAAAAAAAGTCATAGAATCACTTTTAGTATCATACATATATACATATATAAATCGAAAGGTGACAAAAAACATCATGCATAGATAATAATAATATCATAACCTTCCTATGTTCGCCACTGCCTATACTTCGATCCACTGTGGGTGGCACCAAGTGAACTGTGAGTGCTCATTTATGACCTGTACTTATTCGAAATTTCTCCTCTTTAATATCCTGCCAGTTGAGCAGTTACAGCGTCACATGTTCATTCATTGGCCGCCAAACTTTAAAATTTTGCACTTTCCTTCGAAACCTGTATGCATATCAGTTAGGTTCCAATTTTCATTACCTTTTCTTGGTACGACTTTTCTTTTCTTTTTTTTTTTTTTTTTTTTTTTTTTTTTTGTCTAGTGTAATGTAGGACTGATTAAAACAAAGTAGTACTCAAAATACAGGTTTTTGGGACTCCTGTAATAGGGGTAATTTATAGCCCCTTTTCATTTAGATTACCGATATAATATATATTGTCCAATGGAGCTAGGGGCTTATTCTATAAAATTTAATACAAAAAAACTTTTTTTTTTTTTTTAACATTGTTTACATTATTAATGCAGCATATTACGTAAAAAAAATTTCTTATTATTTTATTCTCTGTTACAACAGAAACAAACGAACATCCATTAAGTCTATCTTGTCACAGGGCAGTAAACTATTTCCAAAAGGAAACAAATATTATTATTTATTTATTTTTATTTTTTAATTAATATGTATTTAATTATTTTGCATATGGTGTTAATTTACTCTTCCCTTGCTGTTCTACTTTTAATTAAAAGAAAGACTATGTAAAGTATTATTTCAGTTTCTTGTTTTTTTTTTTTTTTTTTTTTTTTTTTTTTTTCCGATACTAATGCCAATTTATTAATTTTATAAACATAAAATCTCAAAAGGAATTTTTTCAGAAAAAAAAAAAGAAAAAGCATAAAACAAATTTTATTAACAAAATGTAAAAGATAATTATTTTTACTAAACTATTTTTTAATGAATATACATCACTGTTATCTTTAACACATAGTTCATTAAATTTCACAGTTGTTAAACATAATAAACTCAATAAAAAACAAGACATAATATTATTTTAACTGTGAATTTTTATAAACATGTATCATTAACTATCGCAGTGCACTGTAATATGTATTAGAACAGTTAGGACAAACCTTTCAGTTTTTTGAGTATGAACGTCTTTTTAAAATATTATTTAACTGAGAGAAGTAACTATGAAGAAAAGTGTCGCATAATGTAGTAATAAATAAAATATCTAATAGGCAATTTTAATACCCTTATTCTAGGCTACTCTCCTCATCCCTGACTGATGATTCTGGAATATCAAAAGAAGATGGCAGTAATGCCATTATCTATGTAGCTGAAAACTTCTATGGACAGGAACTTGTAGTTAACTTCTTAAGAAATAATATCGATGCAATAATGTTCAGGTATGTATAAAAATAATCATTATATTTAATGGCTTTTAGCCGAATAAAATCTGAAAAAATGGGGTTAAATGGAATTGTTCGTTCGTACCTTTTATAATAAAGGAAGCCTATCATTAAAGTGGTTATTTAATTATTAGTTATTTCAAATTTCATTACTTGATGACTTTTGTAATTTTTTGTGTGTTCAAATAGTAAAATAAGAAATTATTTTAATTGAAGATTTATATAAAAACCAAGCTCAATTGGTAATAAAATAATTGCTAATTACTTTACACACATACATATATAGATATGATTCAGCATATACGAGGGGTTCAAAAAGTATCGAACCTTATTTTTTCTCGCTTAAACCAATGAAGCGAGAGAGACTTTCTTCAGTGTAGATGTAGATAGGACGCTCATGCACAGTCGTGATTATTTTCCAGTCCGCTGAAAACGTCACTAGAGGGCAGTCGGTCAATAAGTGAAGACATGTAGTGAGCGGTCGTCGGATCTTAGTTTTTGTAAAATGAGAGAAAAACTTGAGCACCGATATTGCGTCAAATTTTACCAAAAGACTGGTGATACCCGAGCGGAAACCAATCGTAAGATTCAACAGGCTTTCAGAACGATGACACTTTATATAAAAAAGAGTGGTATAAAGCTTCAAAATAGCCGCACACCAGTGGAAATGTTGACCGTTTTCCTTGATTTACGCGGTGTGGTACATCATGAGTGCGCACTACAAGGATAAACTATCACAAAGGAGTACTACCAGGAGGTCCTACGCCGCCTTCGTGATGTTGCAAACGACCGGATCTGTGGGCAGCGAAAACTTGGAAGCTCCATCATGAAAACGCTTCTGACCATTCAGCGCATTTGATTCAGACTTTTATCGCCAAACACAGCATTCCTGTGTTTCGCTAGGCTCCCTACTTACCCGACATGGATACTTATGACTTTTGGCTATTTCCCAAGCTGAAAATTCTACTAAAAAGGTCCGATTTGAGTCAATGGAAGACACCACGCGGAATGGGACGGCACGGTTAGTCACCATTCCAAAAACTGCGCTTCCCTCGTGTTTCCAATAATGACAGGAACGCTGGGCGAAGTGTGTGTATTACCAAGGTGACTGACTACCTTGAAGGGGATTTGTGTTTTAGATTTTTGAATCAATAAATGTATTTTTGCCAACTAAAGGTTCTATGATTTTTGAACACACCACGTATACCCATTGTTTCAATCTGTATGATCAGAGGTATAATTTTTAAACTATTAACATCATCATTATATTTTCAATTAAAAAAGTTTTCTAATGACATGCACCTATTTTCAAAGTCATCCATTTTTTAAGTGGTCATATATTAAAATAAATAAACAAATGGAAACTTTAACTTTTTACTGTAAGCCTATATAAAAAAAAAATATCAAATTAAAAAAAAAAAAAAAATACAGGTCTTAACAGTGAAAGGTCATTCACCAAAAAAATATCTGATGCGTAAATGTTATGCTATATAACATGTATATATAAATAAATAGCATTTCATTTACTGAGTTATTCAACTTAAAAATTTTAAACATTTATCACTAATGGTAGTGGGACAGCTCTTGAATAGCAAATTATAAATTAAATACAATATTTCATATGTATATATAATTAGAAGTATAAATTGGGACCGCTTGCTATCAATCTCGATCCAGCCTGGATCGGCTTTGTATAGTAATATAGGCTACTTGAGAGTTCGTGAGTTGTCCGGGAATGAAAGGCCAAACTTACAAAAATTCAGTAATTTATTCACAGAAAGTTCCAGAAAAATACAGGTCAATAAACCCAATTATTTACAATTTCGTAACACTGCCCCCCTCCCAAGGACTGCACGTCCCGGGCAGTGCAACTCTTGGTCAAGAGGCGAAACTAAACAAATTTACACAATCTAAAACACAAAAACTAAGTTGCATATAACGATAAAATAGAAATACAAATCAAGTGAGAAATATTTACAAAATTCACAAATATGTTCAAATATTTATATACAAATATTTACAAAATTCACAAATATGTACAAATATTTATATACAAATATTTACATTACGCATGAGCAAATTTTACCAGTATTTACATTTTAAATTTTAATATTACCGTTAATTGTGGTACTTGGCTAGCCTGTTATAGTGCACCACCTTCGGTTTTGATGAAGGTGTTTTAGTGATCCGCACCACTACATCATTCAGCCTTTTTAAGACTGTGTACGGTCCGTCCCAGTTCCACTGTAACTTGGAAGAGAGTCCTTTGCGTCGAACAGGATTCCACAACCAGACCTTCTCTCCTTCCTGAAACTCATGTTGCGTAGCCTTTAGATCGTACCTTGTCTTCATTTTCTCCGATGCAATGTGAATTCGCTCCCGAGCAAAGTTGTGAACGCCCTCAAATCGTGCCTGGAGATCTTGGATGTACTCCTCGGGCGATGAAGGCGCATCGGGTGGACAACCAAACAGGAGATCACAAGGGAGACGAAGTTCACGTCCAAAAAGCGTCTGGGCTGGAGTATAGCCGGTGGTTTCAAGGACAGCACTTCGATAAGCCAGCAGGAACAATGGCAACTTCAAGTCCCAATCTTGCTGGTTCCTTGATACTAGAAGAGAGAGGTTATTCAGGAAGATACGATTGAACCTCTCGACCATGCCGTCCGAATGGGGATGTAAGGGTGTTGTCCGGGTTTTGTCTATGCCGAGTAGTTGACACAGTCCTTTGAAAACATCAGAGGTAAAGTTCCTACCTTGGTCGGTATGAAGTTGTAGGGGCGTGCCGTACCTTGACACCCATTGCTGCACTAGGACCTCTGCGACTGTGCATGCTTCTTGATTGGGAATGGGATATGCCTCAGGCCACTTGGTGAAATAGTCCATCACGACGAGGATGTATTTATTTCCACTGGAGGTCCGTGGCAAAGGACCCAAGATGTCGATTGCAATCCGTTCAAATGGTGCTCCCACGTTATACCGTTGCAGTCTTCCTCGACTTCGTTTCTGCGGGCCTTTACGTGCCGCACAAGCATCACAGGATTTACACCATTTCTCCACATCCTCCTTTGCCTTGCACCAGTAGAAGCGTTCCCGAACTTTCTGCAGAGTCTTCATTACCCCAAAATGGCCTCCGGTAGAGCTACTATGCAGTTGTTCTAAAACAGCTGGAATTTTTGATCTTGGTAATAAAATCTGCCATCTGAAGCTTTTCCCATCATCAGATTCCCACTTTCTGTATAATACGCCGTTTCTGATATGAAGAGAGTCCCAAAGTGCCCAATACCTTTTCGTAATGGGACTAAATCTGGAAATGTCCTGCCAGATAGGTCTGTTGCTGGTCGTCTCCTTCAGCTGTAATATTGGCTTTATGTCAGGATCTTCCAACTGGGATTTTCTAAGTTCTTCGTCATTCCATGGATCGGGATCTTGATCTGATGGTGTTGAGACAGTAACTTGGCAGGCAACCGGATTTATCGGCAGGTATTTCTGTACGGCTCTAGAGCAGTACTTGCAGCTTTCCGAGCAGGGCTCCCGTGACAAGGCGTCTGCATTACCATGTAGAGTCCCTTTACGATGACGTATTTCAAAGTCATATTCCTGGAGGCGTTGTATCCACCTGGCAATCTGTCCTTCCGGGTTCTTGAACTGGAGCAACCACGTTAGAGATGCATGGTCAGTCCGTAGCAGGAATCTTCTGCCATAGAGGTAATGTTGGAAATGTTCTATGGCTTTTACGATAGCGAGTAGCTCTTTCCTGGTGGTACAGTAATTTCGCTCTGGTTTAGACAAGCATTTACTCCAATAGGCAATGACATGTTCTTGGCCATCAATTTCCTGCGACAGAACAGCACCGACACTCTCATGGCTGGCATCTGTATCAAGTATGAACTGTCTGTCGGGCTGTGGATACGTCAAGATAGGCGATGATGTTAAGGCCTCTTTAAGTCGCTTGAACGCATTTTCACATTCCTCTGTCCACAGGAACTTCTGTTTGGCTTCCGTCAGCTTGTGGAGTGGTCTGGCAATATTTGAGAAACCCTTGACAAACTTCCTGTAGTAAGTGCATAACCCCAGGAAACTTCGTAGTTGGTATATATTTTCAGGGCGACTCCAGTTCTCGACTGCAGAGATCTTCTCAGGATCAGTTCTCACACCTTCGGCAGAGATGATATGGCCGAGGTAGCTCACTTCACGGTGGAACAAGTTACACTTGCCTGGATTCAATTTGAGGTTAGCCATTCTGATTTTCTCCAGCCCCTTTCGGATGTTTCGTAGATGGTCTTCAAAAGTGCGCCCCACAATGATGATATCATCTAAATACACCAGACAGGCTTCATAGGAAAGTCCTTTTAGCACTGTCTCCATCAGGCGTTCGAAGGTGGCAGGTGCATTACATAATCCGAACGGCATAACTTTAAATTGCCACAGTCCTTGTCCCGTGGTGAATGCAGTCTTCTCACGGTCATCAGGATGTAATTCTACTTGCCAGTAACCGCTCTTCAGATCCAACGTCGAGAACCATTTATTGCCAGCAAGTGTGTCTAATGTGTCGTCAATTCTGGGAAGAGGGTAACTGTCTTTCTTCGTGATGTCATTCAAACGACGATAATCCACATAAAATCTTGTTGAACCATCCTTTTTCCGCACCAGTACTATGGGAGAGGCCCAAGGACTCGTTCATGGCTCGATGACATCATTGTGCTGCATTTCACTTAGAAGTTCAGTGATCTCTTCCTGCTTAGCAAAGGGAAGTCTTCTTGGAAAGTTGTTTGATTGGAGGATGATTTCCTGTATCAATTCTGTGCTGGGTGATGTTCGTTCTCCTGACGTCTTCAGGTGTTCGAGAAAAAAGGTCTTTAAATTCTTGTAGTAGCTTCTCCGCAGCACATCTCTGTTCCTTTCCTAACTCTGCATTCTTGAGTAATTCCGTTATTAATTGTTCAGAAGACTTGGATTCAGTTGATTGCGTGGGGCGGTTGATGCATGTTACAGGAGTGCAGGCTGCTAACACCTCATCCTTCTTCACTGTTCGGACCTTATCGCTGATGTTTGCGACTCTCACAGCAATAGCACTCTTTGAGAGATCAACTAGAGATGAAGCTACCAGAACTCCTCTTGGGCTATTGTCTGTATTCGGGTATTCAATCAGTCCATAGCGGAAGTATTGCTTTGTAGGTGGTGTTCCTGAAACTATTGTCTCTGTGTGTGGAGGAATGGAAATTTCAGACTTGGCTGTTATCTGGCAAATTGTCTGAATGTCTTGATTTTCAGTGTTGAACACAGCGATGTCTTCCGAACTCGAATGCAGTTCATTATTCTTGAAGTCCAATTTTAAGTTAAATTTTCTTAGGAAATCAATTCTAATGATTAGAGGATCTCTTATGTCAGCCACATATGCCATATAATGGTAACTGGCATTTCCAAAAGTGATGGTCAAGTTCATTTTTCCATATATTTTGATTTCGTCTCCGGTCACAGTCTGGAGTTTAATGCAGGGTGGCGTCCAGATGATCTTCCCTTTTAGTTTTTGAGCCAAATCCGTTCTAATGATGGTCACGTTGTCTCCCGTGTCCAGAATCATCCGGCAGGTGGTGTTGTTAACTTGGCCATAGACGTGAAGTCCATTATCGCCGCCACTCATCGATGAAACATGAAATACTGTAAATTGGGGCTCTTTAATTTCAGGCAACCTCCGCCCCGCGAGATGGCCTCCTCTTAGTTTCCCTGTAGTGATGGTGAAGACGGGTGATTTCCTATAGTTGGTCGTACAGGGCAGTTCCTCTTCACGTGACCATCCCCTCCACAGCCCCAGCACTTTATCTTCCGGTCCCTTATTTCCTTGTTATTCTCCAGGCTGCGCAATCTCTTTAAGATCTCTTCGATACTTCTCTTCATTTCATTTTCACCAGCAGGCGTATCGTTTAAAGAGACTGCTCTTATTGTATGGCGGTCTTTTCGGGAGGCTTGTTGGGCTGCCTCTATCCTAAGTGCATAGCCTAAAGCTGATTCTACGTCTCTGATGTTGGAGAGTCTCAGCGCTTTTTGAATTTCTGGATCCCGAACAGCATCGATAAAGTACTGAAGAGCTAAGTCGTTTCGAGTGTCAGCTTGACAGTCTGAGAATGCTAGGTGTGACAATCTCTGAATGTCCGCTGCCAGCTGTTGCAAACTTTCGCCCGTTTTCTGGTGATGGGACTTTAGCTGGAGGCGGCTATAGTCCTTAGAACACTTCTCTCCGAACCGTAGCTCCAGTGCTCTAGTCAAGGCCTCGAAGTCGTTCCTTTCTTCTTTAGTAACATTTCTCAGTATCTCGGCTGCATCTCCCCGTAATGCTGCTGCTAAGTGGACCGACTTGGCTGCAGAGTCCCAGCCTTTAGCTTCAGCAACGATGGAAAACTGCGTCTTATATACATGGCAGGAGGAACTGCCATCGTAGGTAGATAGCTTAATAAATTCCTGATTCTGGATTCTTCTCTCTTTCTTTTCAGTTTCCTGGGGCATGGATTCTAACTTTTCTTCCATTTTTTTCTCCAGATCTTCTTCTATTCTCTTAAACTTGCTTTCTATCTCTGAAACCCTTCCTTTCAGCTCTTGATCAAAGTTTTCTTTAAATTTCTCCTCAAAATTCTCTTCTATCTTCATAAATCTCTCTTCAAAATTCTTTTCTACTTTCATAACATTTTCCTCGATCTTCATTGCTTTCTCTTCAAAACTCTCTTCTATTTTCAAAACTTTCTCTTCTATTCCATCTATTCTGCTTCCCATATCCGATAATTTACTTTCAATCACTTCCTTTACTGTCGAAAGTTCTCTCTTCATCTCGTCTTGATTAGATTTAATTTCTTCGGTCAAACTGTCTTTCAACTCTCTTTGCGATGTTTCCATTTTCTCTTGTGCTACCTTCATTTCTTCAGTCAAACCGTCTTTCAACTCTCTTTCCGATGTTTCCATTTTCTCTTGTGCTACCTTCATTTCTTTCATCTCTTGACTCAGGCTATCTTTCATCTCTCTTTGCGATGCTTCCATCTTTTCCTGTCCTGTTTCCATTTTCTCTATCAATCCGGTTTCCATCTTTTCCTGTCCGGCTTTCATTTCCTCTATCAATCCAGATCTTAACTCATTCATCTGAGCAGTGAGTCCTTCTAGAAATTTCTTCATTTCTTGTTCCATAGCTCCCGTTATCACCATTCACAGACAATCCCGCTTCTGACACCAGAAATGTTTCGTACTTGAGGGTTCGTGAGTTGTCCGGGAATGAAAGGCCAAACTTACAAAAATTCAGTAATTTATTCACAGAAAGTTCCAGAAAAATACAGGTCAATAAACCAATTATCAGCTTCAATTCAAGCAGTAACCACAGCTTAAACAACAGCTGTCAATAGCAAATCCACAGTACAAACTGTATAGCAATAACACTTGAAGCAAGTCTCTCTCAAAGAGGCTCAAGAGCAATACAAGCACTAGCGAAGCTGGCTGAAGACTGAACTGAACTGACTGCCTTGGCGAGGAAGCGCTCCTTATATGCTGTTCCATGGAACCCAGATTTTTCGAGAAAACTCTAGAAAGTGGTCAACCAATCAACTTACAGCTTCCATATTTGGTATATCCCATATAAGGATTTTCTCGCCAAGGTCGCCAAAAAAATCGCCAAGGTGGGAAAAAGTAGCCAAATTTGGCGCCAAATCCATTACCTGCATTACTGGGGCTTTTTAATGCGTTTTTAAGGGAAAATAAGGCTATTTCAACGCTAAAACGACTAGAAATGCACAAAATTAGCACTTTATCAACTTACTAAGCCTCTTTGAAAGAATTTATACAAAAATAAACCCAATTATTTACAATTTCGTAACAATAGGCTGGGGTCCGTGATTAATATATATATATATATATATATAGGGGAGACCCGTGTACCTAGGGCCATCATGTACCTAGGGCCACCCCACTTTATTTGAATAATATTTAATTTTAAGTTTTGATACTCAATTGGGCGAGTAACAACACCAATTGCTACTTTTACAACTACTTTGGTACTTTTGAGGAGAGAGTTTTGACAAGTTACATGTAGAAAACGAATTTACATGGTTTGAAGTAAAATTTTGCAGCTCATCTCTTTTGCTATTTTACAAAGGAAGCCAAATATTTTTCTTTTATTTCTAGTGCCTAATTTTGCTTGTTATATTGAGTAATAAATGAGATGTTTAATTAGTCCTCTCTGCATGTGGAATTTTTAGAGGAAAGCATTTTGAATGAAGTTACCAAAACTTGTACCTAGGGCCACATAGCTGCCTTGTACCTGGGGCCAGTGTATTTGGACCTTTTAACATTTTCGCGACAGCATATTTTTGTCTTTTTGACAGTAAGGTCCGCCTGTGGGCGTTTTTCTCGTAAGTTACAATTTTTCAAAACAAAATTTTCCGTATTCACATTAATATTACAAATGGATATGCATTATGATCATACTCTCTCTAATCAAAGTATTTGCATCCATACTATACTGATTGTACAAATATGGATATTGTGTATATTTTTTAGAAACAAATAACATACAAATTGCAAAAGAAACGCCCACTGGTGGAATTTCATATTTTCAAATGACGTGGATCTACGTCAGCGGTCGCGAAAGTGTTAAGAAACACAGTACAGCCTATAGTAATTTGATGCTAGCAAATCCTGGTAAACCAATCACTCTATATGACGTTACTGAAAATGTTGGCAAGTCCTATCCGTCGGCCGTTACTCCTGTAAACATTCTATCAGGCTTTCGTGTATCCGGCATATGGCCAATGAATCAAAACACATTCACTGAAGATGAATATTTAAGTTCAAATGTGACTGAAAAACAAGATCCCTCCATAAAAAAAAAAAAAAAAAAAAAAAAAAAAAAAAAAAAACAGATTTTCCAGGAAGAAAGTGAACCAACAATGATAGAACTGGGTATCTCTGTTTTGTGTCCTGTTGAAATTTAGAAACCTTTAACATCTAACATATTTTCGTGTGTCATGTTTTAACAGGTACGAACCTAAGCAAAACCTCCCACATCAAAGAAAAGATGTGACCGAAAACCAGAGAGATCTAGAAATCCAAGAGACACTCCAGAAAAAAAAAAAAATGAAGAAAAAAAAAAACATTCTGTTAGAATATCCCAAAGAAAAAAAAGGGAACATTTTCGTGTTTCAAATTAAGGCAACAACATGATAATTATTATAAGATAAATAAATATATTACTTGATATTGTTTCTTTTATAAAATACATGTTTATATGCTTATTTTCGATTCATTACAAAGTGAAATCCAAATCTGAGAGAATGGCCCTAGGTACAATAAGATCTGGCCCCAGGTACAATGAGGGTGTTGTACCTAGGGCCACGAGTGAAGTTTTTTTAAAAACCTTCTATTTGTCGGAATTTACTATTTTAGGTATTTATATTAATCCCAATTGGAAATAATTAGTCCTAAAGATATATTCATAACAGTTTGATCATTTTAAACACGTCAAGAGCTCTGTTTTTGGACATTGAAAAAAAAGCGGCCCTAGGTACACGGGTCTCCCCTATATATATACGTGCGAAGCGCACAAATCCTGCTATTTTATACATGACAATAAAACTACTAAATATAAAAGGGGAAATAAAAAATGTGATTTATTAATTTCTAAAAGTGCCATTATTAAACATTTATCAGATTTGCAGACTTACTGACCTAACTTTAACTGGTTTATTATTCGAAAATTCATTTTTGCAATTAAAGAGAAATATTTAGCGAATTATCTGACTATCTTTCAAAACCAATCTTATAATAAACATTTTTCAGAGATTTTTTATGATATTATAATGTACAAAACCAAACAATTTAATTTAAAAACTAATAAAAAATCCAAGAAAATTAAGACAAGTGCTCAAATCATTGTGAATTTTTCCAATTAAATATTAAATATAATTAACATTACATCTATCTTAAATGACAAAAAATGCTTGTTTCCAACCAAAGATTTACATGTATCTCGTACTTTCAAATATCCACTTCCTCTTTGTAGAAAGATATTCAATTATAATTCTACATCTAGGTGTACATCATTTACTAACACTGTTTCATGTAAATGCAATGATCCTTCTATGGAAAAATATACTGACAAAGACCATAGACACATTTTTATAATTATCAATGATATCGAGATTACCAGTAATCTTTAAAAAATTATGGAGTTTGGCACCAAATTCAGACTTCCCTAGCATTCTCCAGTTAATTCAACAGTTTTTTATGGCCTCGATTTGTTTATTTATAAAATTTTTATTACATATAATAAACCCATTGCCTACTTTACTCAGTGGAAAATTTCTTTGTGTTACTCAAAATTAAAAATGAATTATATCTTAATTATTTGAATCCGGTGTACTTTAAAAAATCTGAACTTCTTAACTCTATCAAATCACTACAGAATGACTTTTTGATTACTTATATTGACAAATCACCAAATGATTATGCCATTATCTGTAAATTCTACTATCTCTCTATTTGAAATTCTTCAATATCTAATAGTAACATACCTAAGTTTCACAAGTCTCCTATTAAATTTCGCACAGTTACTATAGGATATAATACCTATAACAACAATGCTGATAAAACTCTACAGAATATACTTAAGCAAATATACAATTGTGCTTGCAAAGTTGGTAATTTACACTGCCTTAAAAGTAGCTTTCAATTAATTCATTATATTAAACCGCTCAATAAAATAGACATTATGACATTTGACCTTCAAGATCTTTTCAATAATATTGAAATATCAGATCTAAGCGACATTATTTATACAGTCTTTTTAATGAATATAAAACTCAAATTAAACTTCCTAGTAATTTTAAAGCAGAAAATTTCAAAACACTTCTATTTGCAAAAAGCAGGAATCCAACAAGGGGGATGTAGCTCTATTATTTTGGCAGATTTATACATTTATTAGTATGAAAAACAATTTTTTATTATGATGTCCGGCTTTATCGTTACATTAATGATATAATTGTACTTTATCTTAACAAGAAATCACAAACTACATTTTCTTTTAATTATCCATCTAACCTAAAGATAACTCAAAATACTCTTAATAATCAATCAATTAACTTTTTAGATCTGAAAATAATCTTTAATGGAAATAAAATTTACTCTGATATATATGACAAATGACAAGATTTTAATTTTAAAGTAAACTTGTTTACACATTTTAATTCCTGTCTGCATCTTTTGGTGTGTAGAAACATCATCAGTAACCACTTATTTCGAATTATTAATTTATGCTCTTCAAAACATAAAACAAGAACAGTAATAAATTAATCACTGCCACAGCTAAAATGGGTTTTCCTAAAAACTTTGCGTATTCTATTTTATAGAAATAGCTGTATTTTTTTTTATGTCTATATTGTATATGGATTGTGTACAGGGATACACCAAAATTACGACATATGGAACGAATTTCGTTTAAACGCATTTTCACATCATTACTTTGCAATCAACAAAATAAAATTAGCGTACATTACTGAGATGCATAAACTTATGTTTTCTGCAGAAAATATGTGCTCTTCGGCTTCCTAATTAATGTACAGGCCCTTACAAAAGTGCTCTGACAATGTCACGTTATCACCCAAATTATGTCAAATTTCAAACAATTATTCATGAAAAGCGTAGAATAAGCTGAATAGTTTTTACTGGTGCATACAATGTTTATGCTTCGTTTACAAAGACGCACAAAAAAATTTCGTGACATTAGAGCCTATGGACAAATTTTTATTTAAGCGCAATTTAATGTGTTTATGCTGCATTGAACATAATGGAATTAACATACATTATAAAGATGCTTAAAAGCCTGTTTAGTCTAAAAAAGGATATTTATAATTAAATAATTTATTTACGGGACCACACAAAAGAATTCCGATGACGTACTATAACCATCCAAATGATGTAAAATTAGGTTGAAATATTAATGAGTTATAAGGGATTAAATAGGTGTATTCTTTTTTAGTGTGAACCATTACTGTGGCTCCTTTTCCAGGATACAGAAACGAATTTCGTACTATTACGGTCTATAGTCGGTATTTCTTAAAAGTGTATTTTAACATGGTTACACCTCATTAAATATAATGAAATTTTATTAGAATTTTAAAAGCATGTTTTTCTGTGGAAAAGTGTGGGCATAAAATTGGTAATTGATTTACAGGGTTACACAAAATAATTGTGATATGTTATGGAATCATTTTGCATAAAATTTGGTACAAGTATTTATGAATTACAGGGAATTATTACAAAACCATCAGTTATTAGGAATACATATATAAATATATATATACACACAGATAGTTGTAGAAAGAGTAATATAGCGGGGGACTGAGGGGGCTGACACCCCCCTCAGAAACGTTTCTGTTTATGAAGGAAGTCAGTCGAACCAATATATTTATATTACATAATAAGGAATAAATAAAATTATCTGTTAAATAATGCGCGATGCAAATAGGGCGTTGAGGCTCCTGATCTGTAGATCCACTAGTTGCTGAAAAATCAGAGGAGGCCTCGATGTGGAGACTCAAAAAGTTTTTGGTTCTGTCTGTGTGTCTGTCTCGCGAAAGCGTCCGCAATAATCCCTCTAGTGACTTGTAACTCGACTCGGTACACATGTTCATGAGCCACACAGAAATAGCTGTATCGTTTTGGATGTGTATTCTATTTGTAGTTCGTGTACAAGGACACACTAAAATTTTTCTTCTCATTACAGCCTATGAACAGAATTTGTATGTACCGCCATAGCTACCGCAAAAATCTCCCTATTGACTTGCAAATTGATACAGAAGTTCAGCTCTGTATAGAAAAAGCTGTACAATTTTTGGTGTCTATGTTATTTATGGTTTGTGTACAGGGACACACCAAAGTTTTTCTTATCATTACGGCCTATGGGGGTGAATTTTGTTTAAACGAATTTTAACATCGTTACTAGGCATTCAACAAAATGAAATTAGCGTGCATTACTGAGATGCTTAATCTCATAATTTCTACAGAAAATGTGCGTACTTAGGCTTCATAATTAAGGTACAGTCGGCAAGAAAAAAAAAATTCCACCCTTCCACCTAATTTCGCCGTAAATTATCGTAGAAACATGCGGTTGGTACCTATCGGTTTGTATAAACGTCTAGTGTTTAATGGTGTAGTTAGATTTTACTTAAGGGTCATCTACATAATAAAACAGGCATAAACCCTATTTTTGACCTCATATTCAGATTTTTTAGATCAAGGCGGTTCGGAAAACATACCTTTTTATATACTTTAAATCAATTTTAAATAGAGTTACACGTGAAAATGTATTAGGGGTCCGTCTATACATTTAGAAAAAATAAATCGTAATCTACCACCCAATAAACATTATTTATTAAGTTTCACACCGGAGAAAAAGTTCATTATAAAATAAATTCAATAATATTCAAGTATTAATTATAAAATAAATTATAAAATAAAAAACGATTCTAATTCGCAGAACTTTCTGTGTTAGTTTATAAATTAACAGATTTTTATTGGTTTCTAATTATTAAACATTGAATAGTTAAATACATCACTTCATGCGAAGAAAATTAAATAGCTTAAATCATATGAACCCTACAATGTTAAATTACAAAAATCTAGATACCAAGAAAAGAGTAAAAGTAATAATGATAATAATATTAATAGCGGTAAAAAAAAAAAAAAGTGTTTACTATTTAAGAAAAAGAATTAGCTACTTCTTGTTGGGTATATTTTTATTTTATACAGAAAGCCCCGCATGAAAGTGTTACTATAAAGTTTTACATTTAATTTTAGGCCTGCAAACCAACAGTAGATAATATACAAAAATATAGATAACAAGATTTAAACTAAAATCTGCGAAAGGATATTTAACATTTTCGCGGCCGCTGACGTAGTTTCGCGTCATTTGGAAATCTGTAACTCCTCCAGTGGGCATTTCTTTCACAATTTGTGCGTTACGATATTTCTTAAGAATATTCCTTGTATTCATATTTATATAAACAAAATAGTATGAATACAAATACTTTCACTAGAAAGAGTATAATTATTATGTATAGTCATATGAAAATAAATATGGATATAGAAAAAACTGTTTCCTATTGCCTAGAACGAATATTCCCCGTCTTGAAGTCGTCTACTGTACTTGAATTCTTAATTTTAAATGCGTAAAATCTATATCTTTAAAAGTAATAAGATGTATTACTTTGTTTTAAATTCTTTTTCTTTGATAAATGTGACGCCAGTTTTACTCCGTGATTAGAATAATCGAAAATAAATAAAATTGCGCTTTGTTTCAATAATAGATTTTAAAAATTAAAAAAATAATAATAATAATTTACCTTTATATTATTCAGTATTAAAAAAAACATTTAATAAAAATTTTATATTTTATTATGTTACGTCATGCGATAAAATTTAAACAGCATAATCGGTAGAGTAAACGAATACGAAAATGTCATGACAAAATTAAAACAAAAAATTTGTTATATGATAAAAATTATTGAATATTTATTATATTAAAAAAAAGTATTGTTCACTTTCAAATAATAATCCTCGTCTTACCGCGTTTTCTAAATCATGATATTTAACTTAAGGTGCACGAATCCTAGAATATTCAAGTTAAAAACAAAAGACAAAAGGGATAAAATAGAATTTTAGCAATGAGAAACTAGGAAAAGTTATGTAATATTTAAGAACAAAGACTTAACATTTCAGAATCAAGTATACTCCTCTTTGCAACGGAAGCCACGCCTTTACACAATTTTTCTAAAACTTTACATTATAAAGCAAAATTATTTTACATACTTCCAAATAAATCATTTAAATTTTGTCTTCAACATTCGATGTAGTAAATGCCATTAACATTTTTGCATACCATCGTCACATACTGAGTCATATACGAATACGCAAACTAGTTTTTTTTTTAATATTGTTTCCGCAATACAGAGGCGAGGCTTCATTTCTTTTGGAATTCTTTCACCATCTCTCGCTTGCATTGTGATAATTTTATAAAAAATAATCCAGTTTGTATCATAAACATCGAAATGTTGCTTAGAAAACAATTAGAATAACATTAAGGTAAATTAAAATAGTTTTTCGTCAAAATATATACAGATATTTACTCACAAAGGATACAAATTATTATAAGTGACGGCCCCTTAGCAACAGTAAAAAATGAAACATAACTGTAACTCAAAAAATAATGTTAAGAACGAGCTGTAAATTTGGAAACCAATGTTTTTGATGATGCCCGTTCTATTCATGCAAAAATTAACATAGGTCATAATTCATATTTTTTTTCAAATATGAAATTATTAATAATTTTCATAATTAAAAAAATGTTTTTTCATCAAAAATATGCATGGAATATGTTTGGGTTACTTCATTCTATGATTAAAAAAAAAAAAAAAAAAAAACAGAATTTGAATATCATAATTATTTTGGAAGATATGAATTAATGTTTGTCACATTCATTTAGCCCCCTCATACTTTGACAGCTTAAAACTCTGCAAAAAATTGAACAAAATATATAAACTATACTATTTTCCGCGATGATTTGATCCAAGGAATTCAAATAAATTATAAAATTGGGGGTTGCCATTGAAAAAAATTAAATTGATGCCAGTTTTAATATGTAGACGACCCCTTAAGCAAAATCTAACTATACGATTATAAACTAGACGTTATTACAAATCGATTGGTACCAACCACATGTTTCTACGACAACATATGGCGAAATTAGATTGGGGGGGGGGCTTTTTTTTTTTTTTTTTTTTTTTTTTTTGCCGACTGTACATGACCTTACAAAAGTGTTCCAACAATGTCACGTAATCATCCAAATTTTTCCAATTTTCAAACAATTATTCATGAAAAGCGTAGAATAAGCTAAATAGTTTTTACTGGTGTATATACTGTTTATGGTTTGTTTACAGAGACACATAAAAGAATTTTGTGACATTAGGCCTATGGACAAATTTTTATCTTAGCGCATTTTAACTCGATTATGCTACATGTAATATAGTGGAATTAGCATACATTATAAAGATGCTTAAAAGCATGTTTTCTCTCTCTCTCTAAAAAAGAAAAAAAAAGCTATGTATAGATTAAATTTATTTACAGAACCACATAAAAGAATTTCGATGACATCCTGCCATCTAAATGATATTAAATTAGATTGAAATATTAATGAGTCATAATTTTAATTTAATTATGTATTTATATATTTCTAGATTTGGATCGTTTCCTTTTGCTGTAGCAAATATGCTTGAAAAAGTAGTACAGCCACTCCACACAGTCACCGAAATAGAAGAGGTTTGTACAATTTCTTCAAAACATTATTACTTTATAGCTATTATTAATATAAAAAGGAAGAAGACACTGTGCATGTTTTGAAATTATTCTGAGAAAACATTACATCAGATATTTGAAACTTAAGTTAATTAGTTGAAACGTGTCTATTCAGTAGCAAATGTTTTGAAATGCGTTCTGTTCAGTAGAAAAATATGTAAGGATGAATTCTGAATAGCTTAATACGCTATCCAATAAGGAATTATCTTTAATTTTATTATTTTTATTATTATTTATTTATTTTTCATGACTAGAGTAAACCATGTGCTAAATTTGTTAATATATTTTTCAATACTATTTTCTAATGTCCTTTGTGATATAAAGTCACTGCTTATCTAAATTGTTTTGTATTTGTAAAAGGAGACAATATAAAAACATTCAAGATAATAAAATGCATCAATCACAGAAAAATATCTGGTCCGGTGATATTTCAGTTTTCTTTACTTCTTAAAATATTTCACGTTAATTATTTTTCATTTAGGATTCAAATGATTAAATCAAAAGAATAAGCCCATGTTATTTTACGGGATGTTTCTTATGAAAACTGTTCCATATATAGCTTTTTTCCTTCCTTTTCCCATTCAGAGTATTCACAAACGTAAATTTATTCTTGTTTTCCTAAAATATATTTTTAAATTTTTATTTTAGAGTTTTAAAATGCGAAGAATGCATTAAATGCATTTTTTGTTCTTTATAACTTCAAAGTAAAATATCAAAAGTTAAAAGTTAAAAAGTTAAAATTTCGAAAAGCAAGAACAAATTTAATGGCTGTGAAATTTCTGAATGTTAAAATAGAATTTAAAATTACATTAGATAAGCCTCATAACAGATTTTCTCCTAGAATAACATGGTCTTTGACTGCTGGTGACAAAGAAATTGTAAAAAAATATAAACAGGCTTAAATTATGAATGGGAAACATGTTATTTATTTCTTAATAAAATTACCTTTTTTTTTTTTTTTTTTTTTTTTTTTTTTTTGGAGGGGGGGGGCTGAAATTTCATGTACTAATTTATTGTTAAAAAAAATAATAATAATAATAATTTTGAGTGTCTGTTTTTAGAGTTTTCTATAAGTTGTTCTTTTAAAAGAATCGTCTTTCTGAAATATTCAGTTGATTTGTTTACTTAGGATAACATCAAATTTATACTAATATTTTTACAAATATGAATTTCGTTAATATTGAGTATTGACAATTAATTCAATTCACTGCCAATTTCAAAATATTCTGTTTATACTTTATCTATTACTAGCAGGCTTTGCCCGCTTCGCTGGTCAGTATATTAAAAGAATTAAATAACACTATATTTATAATTATATTATTAACACTATAATTTATATTGCTTTATAAACAAAAAATAAAAAGGAAATCCATTGAAATTTCCCAAAAGCTTGTTTTTAGTCCACGTTGCCTTCGGCAGCCTCTTCTCCAACCACAAAAAACTCGGATACGCGTTCTTATTGCCTGCAACAATGCATTATCTGTGGATTTCAATTTGGGTGCTTATAGGATGATAGTTTCGAAAAAAACTGAAGTAGCCCTTTTATACTTCAATCTCAATTACACATGAATAACACTGTACATATTATACTAATATTAGTTTTCACGTTATTTCCTATATTTTATTTTATTTATCAGGTTGACCATAAAGTGACATCGATTTTACATCAAATGTAATGTTACTATATACTATGAGCGTTACGTCTAAAGTATAAAACAACTATTTTTTTTTTTCCGGGGGGGGGGGGGGGATGTATTTTCAATTTTAAATATTTTGTGGTTAATAGTGTTGTTATATAGAAAAATAAATAAATAAATATGTAAACCTGATCACGGCACAGCTCTATTATAGCTCCTCTTGGCGACTTTTGAATTTTTGTCGCCATTTTGGCTTTTTCCTTAAAATGATATAGTGAAATAATAAAAATAATAATTTGTGTAATTATTCTTTCTTTCTTTCTTTTTTCAATATTTTATAATTTATTTATATTTTTGATGCACTATTTGTCTTAAAATACCTGTCGCGAAATTAAACTCCTTGACGAATAATGTCCGGTGTACTTCAGCGTCACAATTAAAAAAAATTGCCTGGGATTATTTCTAAATATATTATTATTATTTAATTTTTACTATTTAATTTTAAAATTATAATGACGTCATTTTGTCATATGCATAAGCAAATTTAATTTTTGATAATTTTTTTATTAATCGCGTGAAAATATATTTCTTCTTATGTAGCAGAAAATGAACTTATAAACTTTCTTGACTACAATTAATTTTAAAGCTAATTTAAAAACTATTATAAGGTTATTATTTTCATATTGCAATTAATTAAAAAAAAAAAAAAAAAAATCAAAAATTCGGAAATCGGGCATCATGTGCATTAGGAGGCACTGTTACATTCTGTACCCCTACGGGAGTTAAGGAAAATAATCAAGCAGTTTCATTGGTTCTCTCCTGCTAGACCATCCCACAACGAGTCGAAATTCTCCTCCCATACGAATGAGGCGGGGAAAAAAAGGAGCTTAACTTAGGGTAAACGAATGGCACACTAAAATTAAAGTTTGCTGTAACTCATAAATAGCTGACATCTATTTTTATTAACAACATGCTTTTTCCAGCAAATGTTTAAATGATACAACATGCACATTTCATTTTAAGATTGCTCCGAAGCTAGAAAAATCATGTGACTTTCTTTGCTAATACAGTTCTCTTCATCCAGGAAAAAGAATGAAAAGAAATAAATGACAAAAGAAATAATAAAAGAAAAGAAAAATCATGAAATTAAATTGAAAATTTAGTTGAAAAATTCTTCAACTGCATTATTAAAAAAAAAAAAAAAAAAAAAAAAAAGAAAGAAAGAAAGAAAAGAAAAGAAGAAGAAGAAGAAGAAGTTATATATATATTTATTTAAAAATGTAACTCGACGCTTAACAATTAACAGTTGTTTAAATCTGTTCAAATTAGAGAACTCGTTAAATAAACAAAACAGAAAATCATAGTGTTTGAGTATTTCTCTCCCAGTTTTAATTTAGTGGAATTTAATACACCCAAATTCTTTTGTGCGCCTTTGTAAAAGAACTGTAAACAGTCAGCTCGCAATATAAAAATATTTATTTAGTTATTTTTTATTTTAAACAGTTTAACATTATTAATTCTTTTGACCTTAAATAGTTTGAGCCTATAAACCACGATGTATAAAAAATCTATATATTGTCTGTATATTATTAAAAACTCTTACACTCACGTATATCTATATGGTTCTTGCGATAAAAACCTATAACATGCTTACAGTCGGTAACAAAAGTATCCGAACACTAGCAAAAATTCTTATGTAAAAAAAACAGTAGAGTAAATACTGTTATGTTAAATAAATCCTTGTCGAATCATGTTCTTAGTCTAAGAACATGATTCGAGAAGGATTTATTTAACAAGACAGGATTAACTCTATTTTTTTATATAGGAATTTTTGCTAGTGTTCGGATACTTTTGTTACCGACTGTACCAATTTTATTTTGATCGAATATTGAGTTTAAACCTTTATGCAATTTAAATAATTCAAGTTCATATTCCGTAATGATAACGAATTTCTTTTGGGTCTCTGTAGAAGAACTAAAAGCATTGTATTCATAAAAATTCTACACAGTTCATGCGACGATGTCCTATAATACACTTAACAATTTTCAGTTCATTAGAACAAAGCGTTTAAACATCACACTTTAATAATCTCCTCCATAGGCTATTACGAAAAGAACTTTTCTTTGTGTTCCTGTTAAAAAAATAAATAAATAAAAGAGAGAGAAAGAGAGAGAGAAGAAGCCATATAAGTTCTAAATTTATTAAAATCTATTTATTTCGTGCGAAACGGTGTTGTGTCTCTTTAAAAATTATTATATTCAGAGAAATTATTAAATTCTTTTATTCTGTTAAATGCTATGGTTGTTATTTTAGGGTGAGTAAGTAGACATAAGTAATTTAAGTCCTATAAACTAATTCCCACATAGGCAGGATATAGCTCATAAAAATTTAAGCTTTTTAGATTTTATTTAATCATTTATTTATTCTAATTGAAAGGCATTAATCATTAATAATATTCAAAATTTTCAAAGTCTAAAGCGTTATTCAAAAAGATGAAAACATAATCCAGGTTCGTTTGTAGCCTATTATTCCTAAATAAAACTAAATTATTTTTCCCTTAAATTCTGAAATTAACTTATTTACTAACCCAAAATTTATTAAAAACGTAATCTAAATATTTAAGAAATATAAAATTCGAAAGAGACAAAGACAATGTAAACTAAATAAAGAAATCAATTTTGACAAAAATTTAATTTATTGTTTTATTAACCCTACAAGGCACCCAGTTCCATATGTGAAACACCGACTTTAATCGTTCCTATAGCTATAAAACTATTAGTAACGACATCTCTTGACATCTTGATAGAAGCTACTGACATTTAGCAATGTAGTAATTAGTAGTAAGTACCTAAAAATGTCGTTCGTGTTTTTGTTATAGTGCACTCAGTGTGAAATTTGAATGAAAGTGATACGTTAGACGTTTGTCTGAATTAAAAAAAAAAAAAGAAAAAAAAAAAAAAAGAATAGTTATTGAACAGTTTTGACTCGAAAAAAAATACTGTGTGTTATAACGAAGTGTATATTTTCCAGAGGTAAGTTTTTTTTTTTATATATTCCAATAGTAAACGTATTAGTAAATCATATTTTTATGTATGTTCCACATACGGTACGTTGAGCTAAGAAGTTGATTTTCCCGTAAAATATGGTTTTATTTTTATAAGTTTTCCCTATCTTCTGATCGCTAATTACAACCTATAATTTTCGTCGCGCACTAAAAAAAATGAGCCTTGTAGGGTTAAATATAATTCAGAGTTTACATAGTTATAAATAAAAGAGTCTAATAAATCATTGTCAAAAAACAAAAAAGAAAAAAATATTATAAGTTTTACTTTTTTGAAACCATCTTTAAATTAAAATTCTCAAAAATTATTCACAAATCTTTAATCAAACAAGTTAAACATTACTGTCAGAATTATTAAATCATTATCACTTAATTTATTACACTAAAGAGACAGTTCTTAATTTACTTTAGAAACAAAATAATTTAGGAGTCACCGCATTAAAAATAAATAAATATAAATAAATAAATATAAAATTTAAATGAAAGGCATTTAGCTAAAAATTAAGTAGAAAAAAAAAAAAAGTAATAAGGAGACAAAATACCGGGATTCCAACAATACATAGCTTTTTAGCTCTCCCTAGTAGGTAAAAAAGGCCGGTTCTAGCGCAGGAGGAGACACCGACCACCGGCTAGCCTTGCGGGTGTCACCCCATATCCTGAGGGGTCTAGACGAGTTGGCGTCGACCATGATGGAGCTCGGAACCCCCTCAGGCTTAGCCGACTTAAACATGAAACGTGATGAGGGAATTAATTAATGTTGTTAATGAAGTAATATTAATGAGTGGTGTTAAAGATGATGAGTGTTTTAAAAAAAGATTTTTTTTGCACTTGTTTTAATAGTGTTGTTTAAGAAGGAATCGTCATTAAAAAATTTAAAAATTTAAAAAATAAATAAAAATTAGGAATTTAAAAATAAGAATTAAAGATTTTCTTGTAAAATTCACTAAATGTTTTATGAATGCGAAAATAAAGAGGGTTAAAATTTCGATGGGATTCGAATCCGGCACCTTATAGTAAAAATATTCCCATAAGACAGTAGTTTTCGACTTCTTTAACCACTGTCCTATAGAAATATGACCTAATGAATCTATTTTTTATATTTGTGTGTGTGTGTGTGTGTGTGTGTGTGTGAGAGAGAGAGAGAGAGAGAAAATAAGTGATTTTTCTATTATATGCCTACACAGATCTTTTTTTTAATCCGTGCAAACATATATTTTATCTTTGGAACCCTTTTGAAGAGTTCCTTTTCTATGAAACCCCTGAAAGGGATTTCTCATTTTCTTTTTTTCTTTAGGGGGTCCCACCATCCACCCGCCGCATTTGTACGACGCCCCAATTTTTCCGGTCTTCACACTCTTCATTTATGATCTTCTAACTTTTACTCTTCTAACTTTTATATCTTCAATTTCATTTTTTTATTTATTTTTCTTTAGGGGTCCCACCATCCACTCGCCGCATTTGTGCGACGCCCCAATTTTTCCGGTCTTGATACTCTTCATTTATGATCATTTAACTTTCACTCTTCTGTTCTTATAAATTCATTTTTAATTTTCCAAGTTCCGAGTTCCAACATCTTCTAATCTTCATACTTTCAAATCTTCTAAATTCATTTTTCTTAATGTTTCTTTTTTTTTTTTTTTTTTTTTTTTTTTTTTTTTTTTTCGTTTTTCTTAATTTTTCATTTTTTTTTTTCTGTATTTTCAATTTTTTTTTTTTTTTTCTTTTTTTTTCACTTTTATGAATTTTCAATTTTTTTTCACTTTTATAAATTTACAATTTTTTTTCCATTTTCTTATTTTTCAATTTTTTTTTTTTTTTTTTTTTGTGTGTGTTTTTTATACATATTTTTTCAATTTTTTCAGTAATTTTATAATGGCCAAGGAGCTAACACCATCATCCAAGATGTATCTTTTATCATCGAAAGGTGTCAATGAAATTTTATTTTGCTTTATTGTATAGATTTTATGACATTCCTGCCCAATTCTTGTTTCCTCAGATATTTTAAATTTTTTAAACAATTAACGTAATCTTCATATTTTATTTTTTTCTTTACTGATATAGTAGAAATCCCCTTCGCGGTTTTCTTTTCTCCATCTTCAGACTTAATGCTATACATTTTAGCTTTTAGGTCCACAAATTCATGAATGAACCGCCCATTTAACTCGTCTTTGAATTTCCCCAAAACTTTCTTGTTCTGTTCAGAATGAAGTGGATGGTCTGTGGGATAATCAGATGAGTCGAAAATGTCTTGATGCTGTAACATGTCTTGATAGATGTCAGGTGTGGTGATGTGGTAGGTGAGTGAATCTGTGTTTGTGAAGAGAAGTTTGGCTTGGTCTCGTTAAGTTGTTTTTATGAAGTCGTAGTGAAATCTGTACATGTGAAGCTTTGAGAGTTTTAGAATTTTAAAGCCAATATAAACGGGACTGTTCATCAAGATGAATTTTTTAACTCACTCCACTGCTGCTAAATTTCCATCAAATATTTTAAAGTTGGTATATAAAGGTGAGGCCACGATCTTCTCTGCTTTAATAGGGAAGTTTGTCACTTCAATGGACCTGCGACATCTGAGATTTTCTGTTGTTTTGCCGAACACAGCATTATTCAGAAGTTTGAAAATATTCTTCTCAAAGGTGGACGTGGATTCTTTTCGTTTTTCAGTATTGAATGAGATGAAAGGTTTTAGCCATGGTATCTGTTTAAATTTTAATACTTTGTGAATCTTGATGAGTTTTAAACCTTGTTGGATGTAGTATTGCAGATTTCTGTAATGGATGACATAATGTTGCTTGTTGAATAATTTTGGAGTGAGTTTCTTCGATGGATGAAATTTTCTATCTTTTAACATATGTTTGGCGTAGGGTGAGAGCATGTTTTCAGTAATGTGAACTGATTCTGGTGCTAGTGGGTATTCTGAATGGGTGTCGTGTACAGTGCGTTGCATGAATATAAACGCACCTTAGCTTTAAGAATTACAATGGTATAGTAGTGTAATAAAAAAATATGAATATGTGACACTTGATGCAAACTGTATGTGTATGATTCAAGAAATGAAAATACGAGTCAAAACAATGAAAGACCAATATGATTTTTTAGAAAATAATTTTATTGAATTTATGACAAAAATACATGTTGCATGAATTTAAACGCACATGTAAAAAATAAATAACTGAGTAACAAATATTGTATCTAATACTTTGTAAAGCCACCATGGGCTTCTAGAACAGCCAGTAAACGCCTTGGCATTGACTGATATAGTGGCATGAGGTCATCTAAGCTGATTGTCTTCCAAGCTAATAGAATGGCCGATTTTAGTTCATCTTTTGTGTTAAACTGCCTTCCGTTTACGTAAACACGGCGAACCAGAATACCCCATACGTTCTCCATTATGTTTAAATCATGGCTTTTTGAGGGCTAATTCAGAACTTTAATTTTATTGTCACGGAACCACTTTTTTACGATATGCGTTGTATGTACAGATGCACAATCATGCTAAAAAATATAATTTCTTCCAGCTTTCTTGACTGGTTCACGGCGGAGGTTCCTTGTGAGCATCTGGACATAATCTACAGAGTTCATAATGTTCTCCACGAACTCTAATTTGAAAGTCCCTTTAAAACCTATGACTGCAACACCATGACAGAACCCCTCCAGATTGACGTTTTGAACAGTACATTTCTTCGGTTCTCAAATCGTGCCAGTAGCTATGAAATCCGTCCGGGCCATCGAGATTAAACTGTTTTTCATCTGAGAAGATGGCTTTTTCTCAATTTAGTCGATCTATAATCCATTTTCTTGCCCATTCCAACCGCATGTCTTTGTGCTTTTGTGCGAGGGGTGGTTTCGCCTTCATTTTCTTAAATTTAATGAATGTTGCAGCTTTGATAGTTCTCAATATGGTTGTCCGATGAACACCCAGCTTTTATTGATCCTTTATCTTCGCACAGGAAATATTCTTATACTTTGCAGCGTTGTATATTCGACGTTTGTCGTAACTGGTGAGCTTTCCTGTTCGTTTCTTATACGCTTTTTCCCATAATTTGCTCCTTTTTTATATAATTTCGCCCAACATTCTTACTTCTTCCAATTCTCCGCCCAGTTTCACGATTGCTAAAGCCTTTACCACGCATAAAGTCGATTTTTATCCTCTCATCTACTGTCAAAGTTTTCCCTCTTGCCATCCTGAACAAACTCTGTAAATTTTGCACTCAAGCATTAAAACTGTTTTTAGAGAACTTTAGCAACACGACTATCTGTGTTTTAATTTAATTCCGGTTGCTCTGTCAAATTTTAAGCGCAAAATACAGAGTGCGTTTAATTTCGTGCAACAACTGAAAAATAGTGAAAAATAAGAAAATGCTTAAACACTCATTTACCTAAGATTGCATGAGCCTAAACATACGTGCTCAAAGCACCTTATTCAGTTGTTAGTCATATGTAATAACTGCAAGTCATATTCCTTCTTTTAAAAATCTAAAAATTATATTTCTGGTTATTGGAAAAGGTGCGTTTAAATTCGTGCAACGCACTGTAGATGCTGAGAGTATTCCAAATCCACCTCGAAAATGAATCCTTTTGCTGCGTTGGCTTCTAACTTTAGGATATTTTCTGAGTCAAAGTCTTGAGGGTTTACCCAGTCAAAGCTTCCAAAAGGCAGTGATTCTGAGGCGACCAGGCCATATAAATTATTACTATCCAAATACATAAGTCTTCTAAAATTGTCGAAGACATCTGCAAGCAACAGCACGTCGGTCTTGACATAGAGGTCATGGTACTCCCCAAGATCTTGGATGTTAAGGGCTTCCCACACTTTAAAAGCATGTTCGTAATCTTCAAAAGAAATATCTTCATCTGTCAAATTGTTGTGGAAGGCTCTTCAGGGAGGCAGCTGTTTTTCACCAAAGATGTTAAAATCTGTAATTTAGCTATAGGGGTAGACCCCTTTTCTTAAGAGGAGTGAGAAATTAGTTGAAGGTGGAAAGTTTTCATGTAATAAATTAAATTGGTCTTGATCTTGATTTTGGACGAGTTTATCTAAAGAGGAGGGGAGGAACTGTAAAGGATCTAAGAAAATCAGCTAAATAGGACAATTTTTTTTTTTTACTTAATTTAAATTATTAGGGATCACTTCAATAGAATAATCTTCCAGTCTTCCAAGTTTGGTCATCAGGTTGTGTGTATTATAATTTTTACTATTGTGGAAGATGATGGGATAATTGATTTTGGCTGCTTGTAATTGAAATTACAGCTATTATGTGCAGCACCACGAAAAGCCCCGGAAAGATGGTCGTGATCACGGACTCTTTTTGTAAAGTCTATTGTTGCAGTTTCAACACCTTGTTTCTTCCTGGAAAGGCTTTTCTTCATCTAGAGTTAGCTGCATGGGAACTATGGAGTTGAGTTTTTCAGCAATTTCATTTTTTTCTTGGATGATGGGTTCTAGGAAAAGACCAACGGCGTCCTCACCTCTGAAAACTTGAATGGGCTTGTATGATTTGCCGTCAGGTCCCACGATGAGGTAAGCATAGCCACAAGGGATGTGTTGAGATGTTTTTATTTAAAGGGAAGAATTATTATTAGGAGCGACAGAGGAGACGGGTTGTAAAAGAGCTTCGAAATCAGTATAAATTACATAAGACTTCACATGCTGCATAAAAATAGAAGTAAAAGAGAAAATATTTTCTTTTTCAGATGACATTTTAATGGCTTGAATGGGACGGTTCTTACAGTATGCTTGATGGTCTTTTAAAAGGTCTTGTCTTGAAAATCTATGAAGGCATCGGTAGCAACAGTAGGTTTGATGTTGATGGTTTGTTAAGTGGCCAAGTAAACGTGAATTTTTTTTTATTTTTTTTATGTAGATATAATGTTGGTTCCCCTCTACATCTTCTAATAGCAATAAATTAATTACATCCTCATCTCCTCGGGGGAAAATATACAGAGGGCAGATGTCTTCATCAGCATCAAAAATAAAAATATTAATTCTTAAGTTGTTTAATTTTTTTATTTCGGGAATTTTACTGTAGGGAACTGGGCAGGAAATGGCATTTAATATTATTTCATGCTCAAAGGGTAGATATTTATTCACTCTTACTGCATCTCTTTCAAATTTATACTTTTGGGCTAAAAGGTACCAAATGAGGCATTTATTGTCATTAAAATTCTTGATATTAATTAAGGCGTTGGGATATATTTCCCGCCGCGAAGGGGAATATATTTAGCTACTTTAATTTCTAAGAACTCGATTTTATGGAAGGTCCAATTTGAGCCTTGGTTTTGGAAATCTTCAATATTATTTTCAATTTTCTTAAATATTATTTTAATATTTTCATTTAAGTTTTGAGGTGATAATTGAATTGTGCATTTGGATGAGAAAAAGAAGGAGGCTCTTTCCTTAATCACATCTCCATCTGTTTTTATAAATTCAGCCTTCATTACCCCGTGGAATTTAATGGCTTTCTTTTCATTAATTTCATTAGTTAAAACATTGTAAATTTCACTATGACTATTGTTAGAAAATAAATTTATATTCCTTTCCTCCTCCGGTGCAGGGTAGAATTAATAATTTTTAAATACGTTGAGGAAGTGATTAATTTTTCTTATTCTAGTATTATTACAAATTTTTCGTTTCTTCACAGTTTGACCACTGCTACTCGCCACACTTCCGTGGGCTGTTCTTTGATGTTGAAGCAAATTGTGTTTGGTTAAAAATTTTGAATTACATTTCAAACATCGGTGTGAGAAGGTTTTGTTATGTACTATTTGATAACGCCTCAGGTTACCTCTTCGATTGAAGACTTTATCACATTCATTGCAAGAAAATGTTGTTTCTCGTTTGTGAACTATTTCATGCCTCATAAGGTTTTCCTTCCTTAAAAATAATTTGCAACATACTTCACATCTGAAGGGTTTCTCATTGCTGTGTGTACGAAGTTGTCTATTCAATGAACCCGTATGGGTAAATACTTTCCCACACGTTGGACAAGTCTGAAAGACAAAATAACCCTATTTTAAAACCTTTCAATTTTCTAAAATTTTAATTAACTTTTTCTCCTAACAAGTTTTTTTTTAAATCTTAATTTGTTTTCACTAACAAGTTTTTAAAAACATTTTGATGACTCTAACTTTTATTTTTAAACTTAACTTCCAATTTTTTAAAGAGAGAATTGAATTTTTAACTTTTAATTATATTTTTAACTTAACTTCCAATTTTTTAAAACAAAACTTAACTTTTCTTTAAGATGAAAATTCTTAATCTGACTTCACTTTTAAGAAATAATATTTTTTCTAACTTAACTTTAGAAGGAATTGATTTTTTAATCTTACTTTACATTTTTGAAAATCGAACAATTCTTTTACCACCCCATGCAAAATACAAACAATCTAGAAAAAAAAATACCTTGTTTTTCAAAGTCAAAGCAGTTGTTTCATCATCATCATCATCATCATCATCCATATTATCATCAACATCAGACACGGTAGGTATGGGTGAGGCACTAACGCAACCACTTTGAGATGTTGCTTCACCTTCGACTGTAGTAGGTGCCTGGTTTGAATCATATAAAATAACAAAGACAAAGGAAAACGATTTTTAATTTTTTTACGAGAAAAACTTAATGCATATTTTTTTAATTACTTTTTTGAGATAATTTAACTTTAAAATTTTAATCTAAACTTTTTTTTTTTTTTTTTTTTAAGATAGAAATTTATTTTTATCTCACTTTTTTAAGAGAAATTGATTTTAAAGCTCTACATTTTTAAAACAGAAATTTTTTCTGCAAACCTAACTTTTTTCCCCATGAAAATTTTAAGAGAGAATTTATACTTTGTAAATTTAATCTCAAAAATAACAAACATACCTTATTTTCCAAAGTAGAGTTATCACCAGATGATGTACTCGGTTCTCGACTTGCTCTCAAATTCCTTCTATGAGAACAGGTGGGAGGCCCTGACGTCGCGCTAGGACATTCTCGTCCAACAGATCTCCCATACCCGATCTGCACAGGTGAGGGATTTGTCTTCTGTAAAAAAAAGAAAACAACAACAACAACAACAAAAAATACATGGATTTTTTGAATAGTTTGAAAGAAAGAGTGAAATAATAATTACCAAATGTGTTTTCAAATGGGCCCTTAATGAAGCAGTGGTATAAAACTTATTACCGCAAACGGCACAGAAAAGGGACGAGTTGATGAGCGGCTGAGTTAAGCGAGAAAGCCCGGGTTCACAACCTACTGGTGTAGGTGCCTGGATAGAAACCTGTAAAAAGTTTTTTAAAAAGTCTTAAGTATACACAAATATATCAAAAATTGTTTAAAGAAAAAAAGTGTTTTTTTTCCTTACCGACTTTTGAGCACTGCAGTTAGCAGGTGCCGGGTTCGAGCGACCAAATGAATTAAGATTTTCAAAACCTAGAGAAGGCCCCAAAACCTTCTGTACGGTAGCTTCAATTTCATCTTCCTATTAAAGAAAAAAAAATATTTTGAGTACAAAATTATATTTTGAAACATTCTACAAGTTTTTAAAGAACTAATATTTACCTGCGTATCGTCATCATCTGAAATATTCTTTGGAGCATTCCAATTTATATAATTGGACTCCATCATATCAACCATAACATCATCATATAGCCCGAAATCGAACTGAAACTGAAAAAAAGAGAGAGCCTTTTACTATATATTTTTTAAAACAATTTCTTTCAAAAATGTTTCATATCTAAAAATATTCTAAAGTGTTTGCCTTTAAATTTACTCATTGTAGAACTGAATAGATGTT